>CM031600.1:15766824-15769324 GCA_018398815.1 Conus ventricosus | reverse complement strand
AACTGTACATCTGAAATGAGCATCAGCGAGCTGTGTTTCAGGGTATGTCCCCTCCCTTGAGAAGAGGTCGTTCAAACTTCAACAAACAATGGTTCGTCGCAAATCTGTGAACTCGACCATGGATTATGGACTTCAGAGAAACTGGTTCGTCGTTAAAGGGCGGTCTAGAATCGGGAACCCCTGGTTCGTTCAATGAAGAACGGTATTTAGGGCGCGCAGTGCCGGGAACCCCGGTTCATTCAAAGAAGAACGGTATTTAGGGCGCGCAGTGCCGGGAACCCCGGTTCATTCAATGAACGGTATTCAGGGCGCGCAGTGCCGGGAACCCCTGGTTCATTCAATGAAGAACGGTATTTAGGGCGCGCAGTGCCGGGAACCCCTGGTTCATTCAATGAAGAACGGTATTTAGGGCGCGCAGTGCTTATTTCTGCTTGCTTTGCAGAGTGTTCTTCTACGCTTGTAAATTTACCGCGTAATGGAGAAAAGCGTCGAGATATCCGCAGTGGTTTAACGTCTGTCAAATGCTGGGTCCATGTCTGAAATACAAGGGTTTTTAGGATCGGTTGTAGCCTCCATGGAGTTGAATGGTTAGGGCGATTGCCTGCGGAGCTTGACGGTCGTGGAAACCCCTCTCTGTCCACCTAGCAGTAAATGCATACTTGATTCAGGCCAGGGCAGTTTCAGGCGGCGGAAGGAGAGGGATGGGCTCCGGCTTCTTCATGCCGTGCACCAGGCACGGCGAGCCTCTAACAGCCTGCTGTCCCTACAGCCATTAGGATATGGGACCTTAATCATAACTCAACCTTTGGTGCAAATGACTCCCCCGTGGGGATACCGGGGCTTCTTTTGTACATATAGTTCCCCCTCCTTCTGGACATTCTGTGCTAGTAACGTCCCCTTTTCCTTTCGGTCTCAGTAACTCTGTCTCCTCCTTTGCTGTACTGTCGTCTACTGTCCTTTCTGTCTACCATATCTTTTATCTATCTTTTTCCACAACCTCTTCCCACAAATTTCTGCACTCAACGAAGTCGGAGTGAACTGACTCTACTCTTGAGTATAATGTGAGTGTCCCAACAGGGTAAAACGAGTTCACACGCTACCAGATACTGGAACGCTGAAGAAGAAGAAAAAGGTGAAAATGACAACTGTTGTTTTTCCTGGTCAGGTTTTAAGTCATCTTGTATAGTACTTGTATATTTTATTTAGCTTATCTTGTAGCCCAGCTTTGGAGTGAAGAGGATTGCAACCTGAATGTTTGGTGTCCTTTGTGTCAAATTTAGCACAACCATTGTCCTGCATGTAATTTGGAAAGTCGTTCATAATTCTTTGAACAGTCTTACACTGTGTGTGAGGGATAAGTATGGTCTTGTCCGCACCGTGATGATTTCATCCGCTTATTTCTTTTTCTCATCTTCTTTTTCTCACCCGTGACCATTCCCTCGCAGTCAGTACAGGGGTTGCACAAAAACAGACACATTGAAAGAAACAGAAAATGGTAGAGCAAACCTCAGACTGAAACTACAAAGTGATCTCGGAGAAGACGAAAGTGTCTGTAAGATTGAAATCAAGGAAGATAGTCACAGTGATTTGGGATTAGTTACGTACTTCGAATAGCTTCCGTACAGAACCAAGGCGAAATTATATTTTGCGATGGTGTCAGTAAATTTCAGTATGCAGAAATTTGAGAGATTGTGGCATTCTATTTTCCTCAGTCATCAGAACGTTAGCTGTCAGATATTGATCCTCAAAGGATTTTCGTACTTTTGAGGGAAGAGAGAGAGAGAGAGAGAGAGAGAGAGAGAGAGAGAGAGAGAGAGAGAGAGAGAGAGAGAGAGAAAACAAGAGAAATAGATTTTGGAAAGAAGACAACAATTACAACAATGAAACGAACGAAACGGTTGTAAACATTTGACAACATGAAGTGAAGGGTTTATATTCACAACACTCCTGGGCTACTCGCTACACGCCACAATTAGAATTTGTACTAAATGACTATATAATCCATGCAAGCATTTTGAGGCGAAACGTAAATTTGATCCAAAAATTGATATCAGAATAATATTAAATCAAATTCACACACACACACACACACACACACACACACACACACACACACACACACACACACACACCACACACGGCTTTCGAACTCATCCGTGACCCTGTCTTTGCGCCATTCCTTTCTTTCCATCTGTCTGCTTGGAACCACCTGGCATGTAAGGTAAGATAATGTTGCTTATAGCCCAGCCGACCGCAAAGGGCCATATCAGGGCTGTCGCCACGTTAAAATAACTTCACAAGTCATTCATTCACACAACTCTTTTAAATACATCTTCCAAAAACCCATCCAAAATTTTGTTAAAAGTCTTTCCTCTATAAAATCTCAGATCCGATGAAAAATGTTAATCTCTTTCAAGAATTCAGAAATCGCATCAGGTGGAACATCTCTGAACAAAATTTTCATGGAATCTGCTGGAAAATGCATGTACCTTGACATTGG
>CM031600.1:15751824-15754324 GCA_018398815.1 Conus ventricosus | reverse complement strand
TCACTTGATGGACTGGCCGTCAGCCGCGACCTACACAACAAGCCAACGCCAAGTGAAATCAACACGAGTTGCGATCCCCCACAGCCTAAAAAGTCACGTGGGGGTGGCAGATATTGTGCTGTAGGCGTGTGCAGCAGCTCAGCAGGAGACGGATATTCTTTGCACACATTTCCATCTGATCCAGATACTCGAAAGAAGTGGATTCGGTTGGTGCAACCAAAGAACTATCTTTGGTGCAACCATGCCGGGCCACCAAGTTATTTTTACCACGTCAGTTCCAGCTGGACCACGGAAACGAGCTGTTCCGACAATTGCCGAGCCCGTTCGAGTGGATCAAAAACTTCGTCTGCATTGTGCGCGTATACTTTGAAGGCGGAGTGGTGAGCTCATACAAATGAGTACGATAGTCGCACGTTTATTCTGTTCTTATCTATGGACAGATCAACTTGTTAAATTGAATGAACACGTTAAGGCTTGAGGAAGGAGAATCTCCGCTCGCCGTCCACGCGTGATCGCATCAAGAAGTCAGTCGGTAGCCTCCCTCGAGACTTCGGTAAAGTCCGTACGCCTTCGGAATGATGTGTTCGGGCGTCCAGCTGGAACTGAATAGCTCGTTTCCGTGGTCCAGCTGGAACTGACGTGGTAAAAAGAACTTAGCGTTCAAACTGATAAGGTAAAGGCCTTGCAGAAACATCCCCAGAGTTACATTGGCTGTCGCAATCATAGTCACTGCTTTTACATGATAAATTAAATACCGATCGGGATGTGCAAGAACCATCAGAATCGCTTTCTGTCGCCGTTGGCTTGTTGTGTAGGTCGCGGCTGACGGCCAGTCCATCATGTGACGTCACATCCAAGAGTAGTTAAGCCATGCCAAGATTTAGTTGATTACCTCCCGTTTTCCTGATTACAGGTAAAAATGCCCACTTTCGCGGATCGATTTCGTGTGATCGGGAGAGAATCGGATGTTTGTTTTATCAATTTATCAAACATTTCATATTTCTGCATAAGCTGACCAATTATCGAAAACCTCTAAAGTAGACCTTTAACTCCACGGGGAAAATCCCCCTGTACCGAAATTCGAACCCGCAACCCCAGGATCACGAGTCCGGCGGTCAACCAACTGAGCTATTCCGGCCCCGGCAGATGTCTGACCTAGCATTATCCAAACGCATTGGTCAGACCTTGAGAGCAAGGTCATCGTCAGGTTATGCACTTCCTTGATGATCAGCTTTAAAATTCGATTCCTGAGTTTAGTTTGACTGAGACCTAGTTCTGATTTGAAGAAAAACAAAGTGTTACTTTCGTGTGCTCAAGGAGAGCTCTTGCCTAGGTCAATGAAGTAACATCTTCAGTGTGAGAAAAACATTAACCCGCTTAATGATGTTTCTGTAAATTCACGCGGGCGTTGTGTGTGTGTGTGTGTGTGTGTGTGTGTGTGTGTGTGTGCGTGCGTGCGTGCGTGCGTGCGTGCGTGCGCGCGTGCGTGCGCTGTGTGCTTGTGTGTGTGTGTGAGTGTCCGTGAGTGAATATGTGTGCGTGGGTGCGTGCGTATGTGTGTGTGTGTGTGTGTGTGTGTGTGTGTGTGTGTGTGTGTGGTGTGTGTGTCTGTGAGTGAATGTATGTGTGTGTGTGCGTGCGTGCGTGCGTGCATGCGTGCGTGTGTGTGTGTGTGTGTGTGTGTGTGTGTGTGTGTGTGTGTGTGTGCGTGTGTGTGTGTGTGCGTGAGCGAGAGAGTGTGTGTGCGTGAATGTGCACGCGCGCGCGCGCGCGCGCGTGTGTGTGTGTGTGTGTGTGTGAGAGAACTGTAATATGCCGCTTCTAACTCACCTTCGCCCTCAAACCAGTTTTCGGGCGAAAGTGACCTAGAAGCGGCATATTACAGTTCTCTGACAAGTAAGACTTCAATAACCAAAAAATAACGATTATCTACAAACAAACATACTGTGTAGGGTTATCCGTTTTCAAAACTAATTTACTAAACTTTTCAGATTTCAGTTTTTGTTTAATCCTATGTTTTTCCTGATCATTTTCAATAACATCATTTTCGCGCAAACATTCTTCAAATGAGTCTCTGTCTTTCATGTGAAATAGAACTACAGTCTTTAACTGTTCTCTAAAGTCTTTTAAAACTGAGTTATATTTTTGACATAAAATCCACACACTTATTCCAGCATGTCTTCCACTGAAAGCCAGTTTTGACAAAGTATTTCTTTTTTTAACTATGTCTCTTTCTGCTGAACAGTCATCTATAATAAATAGTGTCTGCGTTCCTTCAAACAGTCTATAAAACTGTTCTAAACACTCACTCAGTTTATTGCTAGGATTAACTAAATATATGTCATCATCTGTCCATATAAACCTTCTATCATGATATGCTTTGTTCCATTTAAGTGTTGGACAGAAAACCACAATATGATTAAAATTATACGATAACTGTTTGTAACAGGTCGAGGATAAATATTGTTTTTCCACAACCAGTCTGCCACAAATCAATGAG
>CM031600.1:15747365-15750824 GCA_018398815.1 Conus ventricosus | reverse complement strand
AGTAAACAGTACAGTGTCGGTTCAGATTCTGATGCCTGAGGAGATCGATTCACTTATTTTTTAAAATATGAAATTAAAAAAGACAGCTCAAACGCTACCTGGGTCGTGATTCATTGCTACAAGGTGCAAGCTGTTAGTGTGTGTGCGTGTGTGTGTGTGTGTGTGTGTGTGTGTGCGTGTGTGTGTGTGTGTGTGTGTGTGTGTGTGTGTGTGTGTGTGTGTGTCTGTGTGTCTGTGTGTCTGTGTATTCAGAACAAAATGCTCAAATGATTTCACCTGTACGATGGTTTTTCTTTTAATGTTCATGCTCTTGATAGGAATTCATGTTCCTTCCAGACTTGCGGCTGTGTGTTCTGAAAGGTTGGAAATGTTGTCAACATCGTCTTCTGTGTGAAACCCCTCTGCTTTTCTTCCTCGAGCAATCGTGTTGTTGTGTTTCACCAAAACTTCTCCCACCACCTTATAAAGGACATTGTTCACGCAGAACTATCAGCCTGTGCTGCCATGAGTACCTCCGTCCTGGCAGATCAGCAGATGGATGTCTGTCAAGTGATCACGACACTGGTCTAGAATCTTTGTCGGTGGGTTCGTCGTGACAGACGGTTCGGGAGTGTCCATAGCCCTCTGTCCTCATCCATTTCAACTGGCCGGAAATGTTACAGCCAGTCCTGTCCATCCCGATGTCCAGCCAGAATTTGGTCAGTCTGCTCCTGAGTCGCCGGCCCAGTGAGATTGTGTTGAACGAGAAGTCATGGCGAGATACATGTCCAACAAGTTTAACACGTTTCATATTTGTGAGGACTGCATCTCTCCTCTCTCTCTCTCTCTCTCTCTCTCTCTCTCTCTCTCTCTCTCAATATTTTACCGACTTACTGCCTGGCAGAATGCCGTCCCTCGCATCCATACAGAAGGATGAGTACAACTGGTGATTGAAGACTTTTTCCTCGTCTGGGACTCCTGTCTTGGAAGGCGTTCCCGAGTCAAGCCTCAGTTCGGCCTCCGTTGAGCTGTCGTCCTTACTCAGAACGGACTCATCATTGGTCCATCACATTTTTTTTCTTCTGGTCAGTCTGATGCTGATTGCTTCACCTTGTCTGGAGCGACAAACTGGGATTTTGCTTTTCTCTAACCTAACTTGGATCCCGTGCGTTCTTCGGGCTTTCTCGGTCTGATGATGAAATCCCGGAGTTTCGCTGAGTTGTCTCCCATACGCTCGATCCTACCAGCAAAACAAAGATTAGGCAGAGATTGGGCACTCCACAATGACCACCACGCCGCTTCATCTGAGGTCGCGAGTCCACAGTTAAAGTGTTTTTCCTGCTGAAGCCAAGGAGGTCACGGTCAGGATAAAGAAAAGTAGATGTTATCCGGGCTGGCTGAGACAGACCGTCATTTCCTCCCGGCAGGCGAAGCACACAGGCCAAGCTCGATCACGCTGGAAATCAGCTGTGAATGTCCCCTAGGTGTCAGAGGGAAGGAAGAGAAATCAGTTCTAAACACGGCAGCACCTGCCAACCTCACCACCTGACCTGTCACATTCCCCAGTGATAAAAGGGTTTTGGAAAGTGATCTTTTGTCCCACGCTCCACCGTGTTCTGAGTGTCTGAGGTATAGGGCAATTCTTGTCCTCGTGTCCTTGCAGTCTCTGGTGTGCTGATGGCTGCGTTCTTCCTTGTCCATTGATCAGCGTCGTCTTCTTCAATGAAAAGGGGGGGGGGGGGACGAACAAGAACAAGCAGAACAAGTACACAAGAACAAGAAGAAATACACATGGAACAGTTCTGACAGCAGTAGACATTACTGACAGAAGAAGAAGAAGAAGAAGAAGAAGAAGAAGAAGAAGAAGAAGAAGAAGAAGAAGAAGAAGAAGAAGGAGAAGAAGAGGAGGAGGAAGAAGAACAAGTGGAAGAAGAAGAAGAAGAAGAAGAAGAAGAAGAAGAAGAAGAAGAAGAAGAAGAAGAAGAAGCAGAAGAAGATCAATGACAAGAACAAGGACAAGAACAAAAACAAGAAGATGATAAAGATGACGACCGACGATGACGACGACGAAGATGACAATGACGCACAAGAAAAACGAGAACAAGAAGAACAAACCGAAGTAGAAATAGAACTACAGCAAAAACACGAAAGTAAACTAGCAAAATATTGACATTTAGCATAACTAATTGCCATGATACAATTAAACTACGATCATTTCTTTTTTTTTCTCTAATCCTCTTTTTTCTTTTCCGTGTTCGTTTCCATGGTAATGTAATGTTTGTATTCCGAAGATGAATTGTTCACATATCGCGGTGTTATCATTAGTTATTTCACTTTTTTCCAGTTTATTCTAAAAAAAAAAATCTTACAAAAAAAAGAGAGAAGTCTCAAGTGCACAGACCGCAAAATACAGAGGGCTGAAACGGGGAAGAAGAGGAGGAAAGGTGGGAGGGAAGGGGAGGACGGAGGTGTGACTGAATTTGCCTCTATGTCTGGACACATGTCAAAGGCGCGTGAATGTTCCTTCATTGATTTTAAGCAAAAGAATGTTGAATATCTGATTTTCGTTCACGCTTTAATGCTACTGCTAGACAATGCCTAATGTCTGAAGAAGCCTGTAGGATGGAGAGGTGATGGGTAAAGCCGACTGGTGTGTGAGGGGGGAGGGGGAGGGGGGGTAGGAGGCAGGGGGGTTCCAAATAGACTGAGGCTTGGTCAGAAAAAATGGTTTGTATTTAAGAAATGGCCAAGCTGTAACGCTTGTCGGTCGACTTTCTCCAAATTCTGTATGATTGTCACAGATAGGTCTAACCTTTGCAAATATTTAGTGAAGATTATCCTGAAATAAGACGATCCGCGAGTCATTGTTGAACAGAATCTTCAATCCTTCATCCCCACCCCCCTATCTCCCCCGTCTCGTTCCCTCCCCATCCCCTCTTCTTCCTCTGCCAACGTTTTTTTTTCCAGTTATCATTATTAAAAAAAAAAAAGATATATGTGTTTGAGAAACAATGAAGTACTTTAAGTGCTCTTTTTCTTCAGTTTACTTATATTGCTGTTGCTGTTTGTTGTTGTTGTTGTTGTCGTACCCTGGCTAAAAGACTCCAGGGATCATCCGAACAGCCAAAGTACTTGAACACTACGATACAAATGCATCCGCTAGGGATGAGAACATTACGTGTGTGACCGTTTTTGACTACCCCGCCACGTGGGCAGCCACACTCCGACTTTGAGGGATTTTGGTGATTGATAATGTTATGCTCGGAGCTTGTCACAACTGAAGACAATCCCCGCATAAGTATGCAGAGCATAGCAACATTTTGATGTAGCCTTAGTGTTCTAGCCAGTGTCAATTGGTCTGACACAGCCTTAAGCCAGGGCCAGCAGTTTACTTATGTTCCCAAGGTGTAACATGGTTAGAGCGCTTGTCTGCGAAGCGGTTGGTTGCGAGTTCGAACCGCAAGTGGGATCGGATTCTTT
>CM031600.1:15727365-15742365 GCA_018398815.1 Conus ventricosus | reverse complement strand
AAAAAAAACACCTCCCTGAGTCTGATTTTCATCAAAGCCTTGTACTATATGCGAGTCTGTGAACACCAGTCAGCATGCATCGGGCGTGGACGTGTTTTCACAGACACAGACAGGTGTACACCCCCCGAGGGCAACGAAGGGATGGGAGGAGGAAGGACGCAATTATGCATATTTCGTACATAAACCACGAACCTATCGTTCCTTCTGAAAGACGCGTGCAGCACGGTGTTTCTTGTTTGTGTCGTGTGACATACATACGTGCGAACTGGTCTTCAAAGCTGTTTGGCAGATGTTGTTATTTCACAACCGGCGAAATGGGTTTCTTCAAAGTAGGACCAGCGATGGCCGTGAACGAGGCTGCTAGTTCTCTTGTGATCAACTTCACGGAACAGCACCATCTGTTGAAGCCATTCTTAAATGGCTCACTTCCGAATACGGAACCGGAATCGGAATCCTAAGTGGGAATTCTGATTTGTGATTACTGACGCGCGCTAACACCAGTTTCTTTCGCTGTTGGTGTCGAAGACGGATGGTGGGCGAGATAAATGGCACTCCCATCCGTATCATCAGTATATATATATATATATATATATATATATATATATGTTACAGTAAATTTGTGAAATCAGTACATTCGTGAATTTCCTGACATTTTCAGTAAATTCATGAACTTACTGTTTCACTCAGGGAATTCACGAATTCCCTGTAAATTCAAGGACATTCACGAATTTCCTGAAGAAGAGGTCCAGTAATTTCATGAATTTACTGATCTCTCTCTCTCTCTCTCTCTCTCTCTCTTCTCTCTCTCTCTCTCTCTCTCTCTTCTCTCTCTCCTCTCTCTTTAAACATATCTCTACATGTTTGATTAGAAGAACTCATGACATTTGAGTATGTGCAACATATTTATTCACTGAGAAACAATTAAACAACGTAAATATAAAATGAACAGCATAGATATCTACAGAGAAACAATTAAAACAGCAGAAATGTAATGCACATGTCCAGTAGTTTTATGAATCTCTCTCTCTCTCTCTCTCTCTCCTCTCTCTCTCTCTCTCTCTCTCTCTCTCTCAAGGTCAGAGACAAAGGTAAGAAATGGTGCGGTTTACCGAGCGCCACATAAAAACGGTTTAAGTGATCCGAAAAGTGTCCAGAGCGTCACTCTCTGCTCAACCACCCATGTACTGAGCTGAGCTTACTTGTTCCTGCAACTGCGGCTGCCATGACATCTTGAATTACACAAGACATTTGCTTTGAAGCATTTGCAACAATTGTTCTGACATTGTTGCGGGCCATTGCAGTTGCATTTAGCGAAACCTTGTCCCCCTGTATGCGACTGGAATTTGACTGCCTGTCTCAACGTAACCGAGTTCTCCAGGTTTAACGTCGTCCTCGGTGAGCAGTCTTTGTGGACAAAGATCAAACTGGTTTCTTGAATAACCAGTTGCCAAGATGTCCGCTCTCACGGCGATCCGGTAAAGGTCAGTTTCTGTCTCTGTTTACAATGACTCCTAAAATGTTTCGGGATCTCCTCGACCGCGATCGACAAATGGAATGAGAACTGCGACATTATCCCCAGGTTCTCCCGCTTTGAGTTCAACCCGGCTTCTCTTTATCATCCATTCTGCTTGGATCACTTGATTGTCATAAGCTTCTGCATGGATCCGCTTGATTCTGGCACATTCAAAGGTTTTCACTGATACAAAAAGGTACATAACAATGTTACACAAATTTACTGGAATTTTCGGGGAATTCGTGAATTCCCGGAGTTAAACAGTAAGTTACACATATTTACTGAATGATATTAAGTGTTTCAGTAAAATGTGTAAAACTGACCCCAAATAATCAGGAAATTCGTGAATTGCCTGGAATTTTCAGGGTATTCCTGAATTCCCTGAGTGAAACAGTAAATTCATGAATTTACTGAAAATGTCAGGAAATTCACGAATTTACTGATTTCACAAATTTACTGTAACATATATATATACAATTCAATTATTGTCCTCATTAAAGGAAATTTGTTTTGCAGTGATGATTACACTTGCAACTATATTTAAAAGCCTTCATATATAAAATGTATAATTTTAATGATATCAATATACACACTCACGCCTATAGTTACACAACCCATCACATCCACGTGCACACGCACTAAAGAACCGCGCATGCACGCATACTCTCTCTCTCTCTATCTCTCTCTCTCCTCTCTCTCTCTCCTCTCTCTCTCTCTCTCTCTCTCTCTCTCTCTCCCTCTCTCTCTCTCTCTCTCTCACACACACATACACACACACACACACACACACACACGCACACACACACACACACACACACACACACACACACATTCATACAGAGAGAGAGAGGGGAGAGGAGAGAGAGAGAGAGAGAGAAGGGGAGAGAGTTAAACAGAGAGAAAGAGAGAGAGAGAAAGAGAGAGTGAAAAACTAAACTGCACCTAAAATGAGTACCAATGATAACAAGAATAAATCCGCTAGTTGCATTCATACCAACTCAACAAAACAACAAGACAAAATTTTTAAAAAAGGGAAAGAAAATCGCTTCAAGACGCAGTGCAATGTCAGACCAAAGAAAGAAACAACGAATTGTGCACTGAACACTGAGGGAGAAGCTGACAAACAGCACAGACACAGCATCGTGAACACGCTGCATTTCTGTCCTCCACGTTCACCCTGTCTCCCCCCACCCCCCTCCCCACACACACACACACACACACACACACACACACACACACACACACACACACACACACCCCTCCCCAAACTGTAGTCCTGCATGAATTGTGCACGTCAAATCGGAAAACCATGTTGCATCACACATGTGTAGGCACACCACACACACACACACACACACACACACACACACACACACACACACACACACACACATGCACACACGCGCACACACACACACTCAGATAGATAGATAAACAGACAGATGGACAGATAGATCGATAGACAGATAGATATACAGACATACGTATCAAGACAGACAGAACAATAGCTGCTTGTAAACTACAAGTGCAATGTAAAATTTCACTATGAGAAATAGCCTCCAGAGTTATGGGGCATCTATGACTGTCACGGACAAAAAAATGAAACAACCTAACTTGGGGGAAACAACCTAACTTGGGGGAAACAACCTAACTTGGGTGTCGCCAGCCAATTTGTTCGGACCTAAGTCCAAACTCAAACATTCTAGGCGTCAGAAAGACGGGCCCATAGGTCGGGTCCGGCCACTTAAGCTTAGTGGAGAGGCTTCAGGAAGACGGTCTGTCCGGCTATACGGGCTAAGCAGCTTTGACCGACGCCTCGATGTCTAGCGAGACGAGTCGCAGAGCCGAGCTCAAGCTCATCTAGCCACTCTGTGGAACCAACGTCATTGTTACTCGGACGTCGTGGTGCCTACCCAGACTCAGCTGGCCAATTTAGATTGACCAGTGTCCACCACTTAAGCCACACCGCGCCAGTGAAGTAGGGAAGGGGGAAGGTAGTGTGTGGTGGGGGTGAAATCTAGCTAATCAATTAAATGACCAATTGACCACCACAGAGAGTAAGGCGTGTAGACGGGACTGTCATGATTTGAACATCCAATGGAATTAGAGGGAGACAACCTCGGGTGTCAGGGGTAAAAATACTGACCAATGGTACTCGCCCGTTTTTGGACAGATCGGAACGAATAAAGGAATGCGTGAGTGAGAGAACGGCAGAACGAGGGGAAGAACGAACAGAGAGACAGAGAGAGGGAGAGGTTCTAGGTCTGCTTGAGAGAAAAGCAGAGAGATGAGGAGAGAAGAGAACCAAGTTGAGAGATTAGCATGAGATAGTCTGCAGAGAAGGACTGAGGAGAGATGTGGAGAGAGAGAAAGAGTTGCTAATTTATGAAGAAGAAAAGAAAGAAAAGAAAAAAAAAGAAAAGAAAAGCAACCATGTCCATTTGATAAGAGCAGACTAGAAGAGAGAGAGAGAGAGAGAGTGCAATGCGTTAATGCAGGAAGAAAGAAAGGAGAACAGATCGATGTTGATAGTCACTGTTCTACCCTAACCGGGGGTTCGACCTCATACCTGGCAGCGTCACTTCGCCAAGCAGAACCACAGACCAACGCCAACAGTCTCACCTGCCCAGGCGCCATCAGACCAACACCAGTGCCGGCAGTTGTGTCGTGTTGTGAAAGTGACAGTGAAAAGAAAAAGAAAAGAAAAGAAAAGACAGTGATTCGTGAATAGTTAAGATCACCTGGCCAGGTAAAGTAGAAATCTGTTATACCCGGGTTAGTTAATGATGTTTTAGATAAATGATTTTGTGAAGTTCAGGAAAGAGAGAATGTTTTATTTTGTTTGTTTCTATATGCATTGATGTTCTTTCTATGATCATGTATAGTAAAGTTATAGACTTTACTAGTGGTTTGATGTGACGAATGCATGATATATGAATGAGATTGTAAGCAAGCTGTGAGTGTGTTTGGGCTGTGCGCTAGTCCTTCCTCCACTGACATTACACCGAGGTTGACAATTTATTGGCGAGCTTGCCAGGATATTCTGGCCCATTTATTATAATTGTTCAACTTCTCAGAGAGGAAGCTGGGTGGGATTCAAGTGTTGTAATCCTAAGACAAGGGGTTGTCTTACTGTATGTTCCCAAGATAGTTAAATACTAGGCTTGGCATTGCTTCCAAGATAGTAATACTAGGCTTGGCATTTCAGCCCCAGAGTACTCATTTCGCACAGATTTCCTATAATTCGCTCTCATAGTTGGGTCAGGCGCTGGGCGTCTTATAAAAAACTAATTACGTTGCCCCAAGCTAATATTATCATTCATAGGATTGTGCTATTACGTCACTCGTGTCGGAAACCACCAGTTGGGCTGTCGTAGTAATAAATCTTGTTAAAAAAAAAAAAGAGATATAATGGCGGAAGAAAAGAACACCCCTATTGAACAACAATTAGAGTTGAGTGGTACGAAGAAGGAGTTCGCCGAGTTAAAAAGAGCTAGTTATGAAAGAACAGATTTTGTCAGGTTGCGGCCCTGAGCTAACCATACATTTGAAAGAGAGACAGCCAGAGACAGCAGGGGAGTTGTTGAAGTTCGCAGAGGTGTATAGAGAGGCACGTTTGGGCACTAAGGTGCAGGAGAAACAGGTGCTAGGCACAGGTGAGAAGAGTGCAAGGAGACCAGGGGAGTTTTCTGCAAAGTCTGCAAACCCAGTGGTGGGGCAGAAGGAAGGGCAAAAGGACATTAGGTGTTTCATTTGTCACAGGAAGGGACATGTGGCGAGGGATTGTCGCATGAGGTTCCAGAAGGCAGCAGCCTTGCAAGAGGTGGATAAGGGTCGTCAAGGGAAACGACCTGCAGTGGAACCAAAAGGGATCCAGTCTGAAGAGGGTGAAGTGCAGCCTATGGCTAGCACTGGACAGCAGTCAGTGTCAGGGATGGAGGGCACTAGGCTGAGTGGTTCGTTACCAGTGGAAGAAGGGTGGATTGGCCAGCAGAGGGTGAAAGTGTTACGAGACACTGGTTGTTCATGCGGTGTAGTACGAACAACGCTGGTCGATAAAGGGGATTTGACAGGGCAAATCCAGACCTGTACTCTAATCGATGGCACTGTGAGGGAGTTTCCAGTTGCTAAGATAGAAGTACGTACCCCTTACTTCTCAGGCGAGTTGTCTGCGTTGGTAATGGACAAACCCCTTCATGATTTGATCATTGGAAATATTCCAGGGGCAAGGGATCCAGGGGATCCTGAGTTGTTGACTGCTACAGGGGCAGCAGTTCAGACACGGAGCAAGAAGGAGGAAAAGGTTGTTAAACCGTTAGTTGTTCCAGGAAGGAAGTCGGGCATAGATGTGTCGCCTGATGAGTTTAGGGCAGCGCAGGAACAAGACCCTTCGCTCGTGAAGTCTTGGGAGTTGGCAAGAGGTGGAGAGAAACAGGAGGTTAGAGGAGGTGAGACAGAATTTCTTGTGAAAGGCGGGCTGTTGTACCGAGTGTTCACCAAGGAGAAGACAGGTAAGATGATCACTCAGTTAGAGGTACCAGCATGTTATCGTGACACTGTCATGTCAGTGGGTCACGAGTCGCTCATGGCGAGTCATCTCGGCACCGGTAAAACGGCTGACCGAGTCTTTGATGATTTTTATAGGCGCAGCAGCTATCATTGATGAGGTGAAAGAGACTCAGCAGAAGAAGGGGAGATTTTGTTGCCTAAGTTTCCAGAAGAGTCATACAGGGATGTGTCACTGTATGAAGGGCTAGACAGTAGGAGTTCCTAGGTTTTGTTGTCGGAGGCGACACAAAGCAGCCAGAAAGGGGAAAGGTGGAGAAGACGATGAATTCAGAGAGACCAAAGACCAAAACAGAAGTCAGGAGTCTGCTAGGTTTTATTGGGTTCTATAGGGAGTTTGTTCCAAATTTTGCTGCAATCACGAGTCCTCTCAGTGATTTGGTCAAGGCAGGGAAACCGGCAGTGGTCGAGTGGTCAGACGCTGCAGAGCAAGCACTGCAGACGGTGTTGGAAAGACTAGGTTCCCGTCCCATCTTGAAGCTACCAGATATGTCCAAACCATTTTTGTTGCGGACAGATGCATCAGGCGGTGGGATAGGTGCAGTATTGTTACAGGAGCATGAAGGGGTCGAGTTTCCTGTGAAGTATGCCAGCAGGAAGTTGACAAAGTGTGAAGAAGGGTACGCAACGGTGGAGAAGGAGTGTTTAGCTGTCGTGTGGGCCGTGCAGAAATTCCACAAATACTTGTATGGGAAAGAGTTCGTGATCGAGACAGATCACCAACCACTCAAATTCCTGCAGGAGGCGCAGTTGAAAAACAGCAGAGTGCTGCGGTGGGCAATGGCATTGCAGCCCTACAGGTACCGAGTGCAGTACATTCCCGGTCGACAGAATGTCGGAGCTGACTATTTAAGTCGTGTAGTCTAGCAAGCTGCAACTCAGAGGAAGTCAGTCGTATCCGGGGGTGCTTTGTTGATAATATGTGTTGATTCCAGTTATGTTGATTGGATATGGGTTCATTCCCAGTTGGCTATGGTTCATATTTTTTTTTGTGTGAGACTTGTTCATATTTTCTTTGTGAGACTTGTTCATGTGGATGTAGTTATGCTTGGAGCATACAGTCGCTTGTGTAGTGATGCATTATTTGCAATAAGTGAGGATGGAGATTCCTCAGTGAAGTGTCATGGATCGCGATCATATTATATTGTGCTTTTCATAAGAATTGTGAAAAAGGAGAGATGGCAAATCCGCAGGTAGGGGAATTGCATAAGTGCGCACAGAGGTCGTTATAGAATGAGTTGAAATAACGCAAGAGCGCACGTCAATGATAACTCATTGGAGTGGTATTCACTAATTGTATATTTTATAATTTATAAACCGTTGGTTGTAAAGTATTTTCCGAACTTTGCGCGTGTAGCTGTGTGTCAGCAAATTCGGTTGTTGTCTTTTTTGTACCGTTGTTTTGAGACAATGCGGAGCATGGTCTTTTGCAAGGGGGAAATTGTCACGGACAAAAAAATGAAACAACCTAACTTGGGGGAAACAACCTAACTTGGGGGAAACAACCTAACTTGGGGTGTCGCCAGCCAATTTGTTCGGACCTAAGTCCAAACTCAAACATTCTAGGCGTCAGAAAGACGGGCCCATAGGTCGGGTCCGGCCACTTAAGCTTAGTGGAGAGGCTTCAGGAAGACGGTCTGTCCGGCTATACGGGCTAAGCAGCTTTGACCGACGCCTCGATGTCTAGCGAGACGAGTCGCAGAGCCGAGCTCAAGCTCATCTAGCCACTCTGTGGAACCAACGTCATTGTTACTCGGACGTCGTGGTGCCTACCCAGACTCAGCTGGCCAATTTAGATTGACCAGTGTCCACCACTTAAGCCACACCGCGCCAGTGAAGTAGGGAAGGGGGGAAGGTAGTGTGTGGTGGGGGTGAAATCTAGCTAATCAATTAAATGACCAATTGACCACCACAGAGAGTAAGGCGTGTAGACGGGACTGTCATGATTTGAACATCCAATGGAATTAGAGGGAGACAACCTCGGGTGTCAGGGGTAAAAATACTGACCAATGGTACTCGCCCGTTTTTGGACAGATCGGAACGAATAAAGGAATGCGTGAGTGAGAGAACGGCAGAACGAGGGGAAGAACGAACAGAGAGACAGAGAGAGGGAGAGGTTCTAGGTCTGCTTGAGAGAAAAGCAGAGAGATGAGGAGAGAAGAGAACCAAGTTGAGAGATTAGCATGAGATAGTCTGCAGAGGAAGGACTGAGGAGAGATGTGGAGAGAGAGAAAGAGTTGCTAATTTATGAAGAAGAAAAGAAAGAAAAGAAAAAAAAAGAAAAGAAAAGCAACCATGTCCATTTGATAAGAGCAGACTAGAAGAGAGAGAGAGAGAGAGAGTGCAATGCGTTAATGCAGGAAGAAAGAAAGGAGAACAGATCGATGTTGATAGTCACTGTTCTACCCTAACCGGGGGTTCGACCTCATACCTGGCAGCGTCACTTCGCCAAGCAGAACCACAGACCAACGCCAACAGTCTCACCTGACCAGGCGCCATCAGACCAACACCAGTGCCGGCAGTTGTGTCGTGTTGTGAAAGTGACAGTGAAAAGAAAAAGAAAAGAAAAGAAAAGACAGTGATTCGTGAATAGTTAAGATCACCTGGCCAGGTAAAGTAGAAATCTGTTTATACCCGGGTTAGTTAATGATGTTTTAGATAAATGATTTTGTGAAGTTCAGGAAAGAGAGAATGTTTTATTTTGTTTGTTTCTATATGCATTGATGTTCTTTCTATGATCATGTATAGTAAAGTTATAGACTTTACTAGTGGTTTGATGTGACGAATGCATGATATATGAATGAGATTGTAAGCAAGCTGTGAGTGTGTTTGGGCTGTGCGCTAGTCCTTCCTCCACTGACATTACACCGAGGTTGACAATGACAGTAATGGGGGAGGCAAATATTTGAAATTTGGGTTGCTATATTTTTAACACCATATTGCTCTGAAAGAAGAAAATATCGCTAAATTATGAGTACACATACTTAAACACCAAAAGATGGGACAAATGGTTGTGGTACGGCTGCCCATCGTTTGCCACCTTGTCCACCCACATACGGTGGAACACGCCTGTCCTTACGTTCATTGAAGTCCATGTTGAGAAAAAAAAAGAAAAAAAAAAGAGAGAGAGAGAGAGATTTCGTGAATTTCGTAGGTGCAGATTCATGGCATTCAGAATATTGTTACTGATTTAGTGAACTTACATGGCCTCTCTTTAACGGAATAGTATGTATGTGTAGTGAGCGCGCGCGCGTGTGTGTGTGTGTGTGTGTGTGTGTGTGTGTGTGTGTGTGTGTGTGTGTGTGACTCAAGAGTCCCATTCATTGGTACTCCTGTATTTCAAATATAGAAGCTGAAACGTGAACTATTGTCTTTGTACAGGATTGCTTTGCGGCAACATATCCTTTTCCTTTTTTCTACTTAAAAAAACTCGATGGATATAAAAAAGAAAAAGAAAACACACACTATACCTTAATGGGTGTCGACTTCGGTGAGCGTAATATTCCCCTATCAATAGATCCGGTGATAACGATCCAAGCACAGGCCTTCCCTTAATGAATGTTTTGTACTATGAACACAATTCTTTTCTGGCGTCATCTTTCAGACGCCAGACGATGTAAACACCACGCTGAAGAAAATACAGTCTGCATCATATCACGTGCACACACGTCCACCGAACACAGGGATATTCTTTATGTCCGCAAACGACGCAGAATTCAGTGACGTTTCCTGGCTGGCTTTGCAATACGATTCGTGTTCCGTGTGCAGCGGGATCCACGCTTTTTTCGTAGCAGTATCGATGGAATGTGAAGTTCTAACGTCCCAGCCTGTTTGAACAGCTGTAGATCACAGGTCTAGGATTTCACGTGCTGTGTTACTGAAGTCTGTATTAGGCATGTTTTCAATAGTAAGATGGAGACCGAAAAAAAAAAAGATAATTTTTAAGTGGACTGTATCACCCCAAACAGGTCTTTCCTTTTATGCTAAGCAGGACTACTGGAGGTGACAGTTTGTAGGACTGCTGGAGGTGACAGTTTGTTATAGAATTTCACGGGAGTAATCACTAGAAGTTCACAGGAGTAACCTGTTGTATTGCAATAACATAATAATTCTCTGTCTGAGCATTGTCCGCATTGAATCATTACAAAATTCTGTGTGTTCCCATAGACACTTTGCTGCATGTTCTGCACGTGATACGTGGAAGGAAAGTGAAGGGAGTGACAGAGCTGCTGAAAAACATATTTCACTTCGTGTTTCGTCCATCACTTCTTCACCAAACTGCACAGCCTGGTCAAATTGTTCACTCTCCACTCAGACCCGTAAGACAGTTTGTATGATACAATATCAGTGTTGGACTTTCCAGTATTTCGGTTATAAACACGAATCATTGCCCTTAAATCAGTTCAATTTATATTCATTGGAGACGAAAATAATCTCTGGACTCCGCAGGTTACAAAAATAAAAATAAAATTTCTTCTCTTAGATTTTGACGATCTGGGTAAATAATGAATCGCATGAATGGCCTGATTAAAAGCTGTCCTTTTTGGTGCCACATTGATCTTCCCTTGCTGATTAAAAGCTGTCCTTTTTGGTGCCGCATTGATCTTCCCTTGCTGATTAAAAGCTGTCCTTTTTGGTGCCACATTGATCTTCCCTTTGAGAGGTAACAATGTCCACGTGACACTTTGAATAGCATAAGACAAGGATGTGAAAGAGGAAAGGAGAGGAGATGGTGGGGCATGACTAATTTGCTGGCTAGCATGGTATGATTCACACACGTTGGACGCCTTTTCTGTGGTGGTCTGACAAAATGCTGCCTGTCCTTTCTCCGTCCATCCTTCACATTCTTCCCAGTCTTTTTTTTTTTTCGTTGGAAATTCTGTCAGTCATGCTCCTCGCGTTCTTGTGTTCGATCTAAGTGCCTGCTCGAGCATGTCAGTATACTGACATCATCAAAAGACTGCGCCGTGGGATTGACAGAGATGTCCAGCATTATACTAACACCACTAACGCCACCTCCTGGGTGGCCTCGTTTCCGTCCGGCGGCCATTTTGATCGTGCGCGAATATGAGGAGATAGGTGGTTTTTCCTTCTTCGTTTTCACTGTCATAAACGTTGTTTTTGCCTGAAGAAGACCCAAGAGGTCGAAATGCATTGCGTCTTGTCCTGTACTTGGTTTGTCTATGTCCTTGGCGGTGACTAATCCCCTCTCTTTCTAAATTTTGCTTCATTTCCCGCCTTCAGTCACTCCGTTTTGAAACTTAACACCACTAGAATTATTTGCAACACCACAGGGATGTTCGTACTGACAATGATGCCATGAGAATGACTGAAACATGCAGGAAAAAAGCAAACCGGCATCGTCAACCTAACGCTATCCTAACACTGTCAAAATGATCAGTGTGTTAATATACACAGAATACAAACATAACCTACATTACACTGACACCTTCAACTGCCTGAAGTACCAAAACTGGCAGTTGGTAAACGGTGTGTCTACTGTACACTGACTCCGTCACAATCAGTGAATTGTTAAGGTTGGTGGTATAATGATGATTCGTTTGCACAGATGTCATTAAAATGCTTGAAACGTTACGATGTATAGTGTATGGACACATCCTACATTCAATCTGACACCCTCAAAATGTAATGTTGATGGGCTGCTGGTGTATGGATTAATCTGCCCAGAATTACGCCACCAGCTTCAGTGTGAATGGACTATTAATTAAGATGCGCAGTATTGAGACATGTTCTACATTGCTCTAACGCCAGCAAAATGCTACATTCATGGACAGTAAGCAGACATTCTCTTTATTACACTGATTCCATCAGAGTAGGCGAACCATGACAAACTAGCGACGGAAGGACCATTTGGATCATCAGGGATAACAAAGCATGTACAAAACCCCCAACCAAGTTATAACAAAGAAAAACAAAGAGTTCTCCCGTCAAAAGCTGGGAATCCCGAAACTCAGTTTGTGAAAAGTTACTGAACTCTCAGGCAGGGAGTCACTTTTTGTTCTTCTTCCATTCTCCCAACGACTGGGCAGTGTGCAACCTCCTCCACCACACACGCAGCTGCAGAGGCTCCGAGTGGGGCTGGCTGAAAGATGGATGTCGCCGCCGCCGATTGTGGTCAACGGGGTCGTCAGTGGAGTGACTGTGGGCGGAGATGGAGCACGAGGGCATTCACTAGTCCGCCAGACGAACGGAGCACAGCAATGACAAATGCTACGCGTTTCGACCCGAAGGCGGTTTTCGAGCATGAGAACCAAAATGGACCAACAAAAACAAAGTAAGACAAAAAGAGTGAAAAGGAGATTAAAATAAAGTAGGACAAAAAGAGTGAAAAGGAGATTAAAATAAAGTAGGACAAAAAGAGTGAAAAGGAGATTAAAACAAAGTAGGACAAAAGAGTGAAAAGGAGATTCAAACAAAGTAGGACAAAAAGAGTGAAAAGGAGATTAAAATAAAGTAGGACAAAAAGAGTGAAAAGGAGATTAAAACAAAGTAGGACAAAAGAGTGAAAAGGAGATTAAAACAAAGTAGGACAAAAGAGTGAAAAGGAGATTCAAACAAAGTAGGACAAAAAGAGTGAAAAGGAGATTAAAATAAAGTAGGACAAAAAAGTGAAAAGGAGATTAAAACAAAGTAGGACAAAAAGAGTGAAAAAGAGATTAAAACAAAGTAGGACAAGAACAATACAAAGGAGACTGATTGCTTTAGGGTGGCGTATGTTGTATGCAGATGAAAAGGGAGTTAATCGGCCCCTGTTGTACTACCCAGTTCATAACTTCTGTCAGACTTCCCACTCATTTGCATTCCAGCTGCGTACGTTGTACTTCCAACTTATTTGTGTAACAATTTCCATAACACTTTTACTCATTTGCATACCAAATCCTGTCTTTTTTTTTGGTTACTCATTTGCATGCCAACCCTCATAATACTTTCCACTCATTTTGCATTCCAAACTCCACCGATACCTTAAGAGTCATTTACATATCAATTCCTGTCATACTTTCTACTCATTTGCATACTAACTCATGTCACACTACCCACTCATTTTCATATCAACTCCCATCATACTCCCTACATACCAATTGCTGTAGTAGTTGCTGTTGATCGCATACAAACTTCTGTCACATTTCTTACTCAGTTGCATATGAACTCCCCTCCAATTTCTCACACTCTGCATGCCAATTTCTGTGGCGCCGGTCAAAAAACAAATTCAACTCTTGTGAGTGTATTGGAGTTGATTAAAGGTCTTTTCAAACCACACACCCCATAGCCGATTATCATCGTGACATGGCCTCTGCAAAATAGTTTAATACATGTTCCTACCTTCACAGCATCTTTGTCAGCGATCTTCTTTCAGCCTCAGTGGGTACTAAACCTTCATTTCTGTGTGATCTCAAACTGCAGGTATACTTTTTATACATCTACACACCAACCCTAGTCATATATCTGACACACGTGCACACCAAACTCCCGTCAAATGTACTACACATTTACATAACAATCCCCGTCATATTCGCCACTCACTTGCATACTGTCTGCTGTCATACTTTCTGCACATTTACATGTTAACCCCAGCCACACTTCTCACACAACTGCGTTCCACTTTTCATTATGCTTCCGACATACTTGTACACCACCTCCCGTCATACTTCTTACACATTTGTGTACCATCTCCCGTCATACTTCTTACACATTTGTGTACCATCCCCCGTCATACTTCTTACACATTTGAATACCATATCCTGTCATACTTCTTACACATTTGTGTACCATCTCCCGTTATACTTCTTACACATTTGCATACCATATCCTGTCATACTTCTTACACATTTGTGTACCAGCTCCCGTTATGCTTCTTACACATTTGAGTTACCATATCCTGTCATACTTCTTACACATTTGTGTACCAGCTCCCGTTATACTTCTTACACATTTGAGTTACCATATCCTGTCATACTTCTTTCACATTGGTGTACCATCTCCCGTTATACTTCTTACACATTTGTATACCATCTTCCGTCATACTTCCTAATCATTTATATACAATCTCCCGTCATACTTCCTAATCATTTACATACCATCTCCCGTTATACTTCCCAATCATTTATATACTATCCCCACTCATACTTCCTATTCATTTATATACTATCCCCAGTCATACTTCCTTATCATTTATGTGCATTTCCCGTCATACTTCCTAATCATTTATACACCATTTCCCGTCATACTTCCTAATCATTTATATACCATTTCCCGTCATACTTCCTAATCATTTGTATACCATCTCCCGTCATACTTCCTAATCATTTGTATACCATCTCCCGTCATACTTCCTAATCATTTATATACCATCTCCTGTCATATTTCCTAATCATTTGTATACCATCTCCCGTCATACTTCCTAATCATTTATATACTATCTCCCGTCATACTTCCTAATCATTTATATACTATCCCCAGTCATACTTCCTAATCATTTATGTACATTTCCCGTCATACTTCCTAATCATTTATATACCATTTCCCGTCATACTTCCCAATCATTTACATACCATCTCCCGTTTTACTTCCTAATCATTTATATACTATCCCCAGTCATACTTCCTAATCATTTATGTACCACTTCCCGTCATATTTCATAATCATTTGTATACCATCTCCCGTCATACCTCCTAATCATTTATGTACCACTTCCCGTCATATTTCCTAATCATCTGTATACCATCTCCCGTCATACTTCCTAATCATCTATATACCATCTCCCGTCATACTTCCTAATCATTTGTATACCATCTCCCGTCATACTTCCTAATCATTTATATACTATCCCCAGTCATACTTCCTAATCATTTATGTACATTTCCCGTCACACTTCCTAATCATTTATATACCATTTCCCGTCA
>CM031600.1:15702365-15717365 GCA_018398815.1 Conus ventricosus | reverse complement strand
AATCTCAAATCGACTACCTCAGACAGACGTCTCAAATCGACTACCTCAGACACGAGTCTCAAATCGACTACCTCAGACAGAATCTCAAATCGACTACCTCAGTCAGAATCTGAAATCGACTACCTCGGACAGAATCTCAAATCGACTACCTCAGACAGAATCTGAAATCGACTACCTCGGACAGAATCTCAAATCGACTACCTCAGTCAGAATCTCAAATCGACTATCTCAGACAGAATCTCAAATCGACTACCTCAGACAGAATCTGAAATCGACTACCTCGGACAGAATCTGAAATCGACTACCTCAGACAGAATCTCAAATCGGTACCTCAGACAGAATCTCAAATCGACTACCTCAGTCAGAATCTGAAATCGACTACCTCAGACAGAATCTCAAATCGACTACCTCAGACAGAATCTGAAATCGACTACCTCGGACAGAATCTGAAATCGACTACCTCGGACAGAATCTCAAATCGACTACCTCAGACAGAATCTCAAATCGACTACCTCAGACAGAATCTGAAATCGACTACCTCGGACAGAATCTGAAATCGACTACCTCAGACAGAATCTGAAATCGACTACCTCAGACAGAATCTGAAATCGACTACCTCGGACAGAATCTGAAATCGACTACCTCAGACAGAATCTCAAATCGACTACCTCAGACAGAATCTCAAATCGACTACCTCAGACAATCTCAAATCGACTACCTCAGACAGAATCTCAATCTCAGATCGACTACCTCAGACAATCTCAAATCGACTCCCTCAGACAGAATCTCAAATCGACTCCCTCAGGCAGAATCTCAAATCGACTACCTCAGACACGAGTCTCAAATCGACTACCTCAGACAGTCAATTCGACTATCTCAAATCGACTACCTCATATACACACACGCGCGCGTGTGCGCATGCCCACACATACACACACCCACTCACACAGAGAGACAGATACAGAGAGACGGAGAAACAGACAGAAAAAGACAGAAAGACAGACAGACAGACAGAGACACGGCGACGGACACAGACAGAGACAGGCAGACAGACAGACAGACAGACAGAAGTGAGGTCGTCAACTGCATCACACAGACAGACATTCAGACAGACAGAGAGAAAAACAGACAGACAGACAGACAGACAAGACAGAGGCAGAGAGACAGCAGACAGGCAGACAGGCAGGCAGACAGGCAGGCAGACCAGACGGAAGAGGAGTCGTCGACTGCCTCCCCCCATCCCAAGAACCTGAACAGCCCCCTCAACAAACCCGTCGTCAAGAACCAAGGCGCCGCTACACCAGCTCTCTCACACGAGGGAAGCAGCATTGATGCACAGAGCAGTAGACTGAATTGCAAAACCAACCGGCTCCAGATCGAAACCGACAGGCAATTACGGCGAACAGAAGGGGCAAAAGAGAAGGAGGAGAAGAAGAAGAAGAAGAAGAAGAAGAAGAAGAAGAAGAAGAAGAAGTAAAGAAGAAGGAGACGAAGGCGAAAAAGGACGAAAAGAAGGAAAAGAAATCCGCCATTGCACCTTTATAATGACGTGCTGTCTCTACAGGCAGCCACCTCTGATGCCACCTAGCCTCCAAGGGGAGAGCACTCTCCCATCAATCAAAATCAGAGGAGATGGGAGAGGGAGGAAAGAAAAGCGCGAAAAAGAAGGCCTGCTCGTGTTTCGGATATTTATCGACTGAGCTCAAGTTGGGCTAATTGCGCTGCTTTTCCGTGTGCCAGAATTGGCACGACGACAGAGCTGTGAGTCTCTCTCTCTCTCTCTCTCTCTCTCTCTCTCTCTCTCTCTCTCTCTCTCTCTCTCTCTCTCTCTCTCTCTCTCTCCTCTCTCCTCTCTCTCTCTCTCTCTTTCCTCTCTCTCTCTCTCTCTCTCTCTCTCTCTCTCTCTCTCTCTCTCTCTCTCTCTCTCTCTCTCTCTCTCTCTCCTTCACCCCTTCTAACAAGCGTCCTGGAATGATTTCAGCAGAAAAAATAAACAAGTGAATAAATGGACGAATAAATAAAGACATGAAGAAAAAAAAAACCCGGTGGACTTTGTGGAAGTTGGGATTGATTTCTTTTCTGGATGTCTGGGGGAATGATCCCATGGAAGAGTTTCTTAACACACACACACACACACACACACACACACACACACACACACACACACACACACACACACACACACACACACATTCACACACACACACACACACACACACACACACACACACACACACACACACACACACACACACACACACATTCACACACACACACACACACACACACACACACACACACACACACATTCACACACACACACACACACACACACACACACACACACACACACACACACACACACACACACATTCACACACACACACACACACACACACACACACACACACACACACACACACACACACACACACACACACACAGCACCCCTCTTCCCCCATCCACTACCCCATCCCACCCCCTCCCTCATTGCTCTCATACTATCATGATCGGCTGAAAATTCGGCTGTGTAACAATGATCAGCATGTCTTCAAATTTGTCCACTTTCTCTTTCTACTCTAGTCCCATCCCCACCCACCCCCACCCCTCTCTTCCCTCCTATCTCTTCAACTAATCGGTACACAAAAACTACTAAGGAAAGCAGAGGAGCCGGAATAAGAAATCTCATTGCTGGTGCGTTTTACTCGACAATTGAAAGTGTCTCGGGAATAATGTGAAATCTCTAGCTAATTTCTTTTTCTGTGTTCGTTCGTTCGTTCGTTCGTTTGGTTCTACATTCCCATCACAACTCCAGTCCTGTTCTGTCCTAATCCTCAGTGCTGTCTCTTCGCCCTACTATTGGCACACTCATTGATATTGCGCCCGATGTAAAAAAAAAAAAAATAATAATATTAAATAAAATATAAAAAACAACACAATGTTCACATGAGAGAGAGAGTGACTGGGAAAAGGGACTGGGCGGGGGCAGGGTAGGGGGAGAAAACGGGAAGAGGAGGTGGGGTGGGGTGGGGGGTGGGTGCCAACTTTGAACCTGAAGTATTTCCCCAATGTAATTAACCCAGCGTGGGAGGATGGGCATCTGGCATCAAGGGGGAGTTAATGCAATAAGTTGGGCGAGTTCTGAGGGCACGACGTCTCCCGGGTACTTGCAGAGAACACCATGACTCAGTCCACGATGGGCCGCTGAGCCCCGAACCTCAACAGCCCTAGGGCCACCAGCTTGAGATCTGTCTGTCGGTCGGTCGGTCTGTCTGCTCGTTTGTCTGACTGACTCAATGACTGAATGACTGGCTGACTGTCTGCAGGACTAGCTGGTTCTTTTACTCTTTCTGGTTGGGTAACTAGTGGTCTGGCTGTATGGCTGGCTAGCTGTCTCCATGGTTGGATGGTTTTAACGCTGATTTTTTTTATCTGTCTGACTGACTGGCACACGGTCTGGTTTTGCTGGCTGGCTGTCTAGTTCAGTTTTTGGTTGGTGATCTGTCTCGTTGATTTGGCTGGCTGCCTGTTTGCCTGTTTACTGGGCTGGCTGACTGCCTGTTTGCATGTTTACTGGGCTGGCTGCCTGTTTGCCTGTTTACTGGGCTGGCTGCCTACTTGCCTGTTTACTGGGCTGACTGCCTGTTTGCCTGTTTACTGGGCTGGCTGACTGCCTGTTTGCCTGTTTACTGGGCTGGCTGACTGCCTGTTTGCCTGTTTACTGGGCTGACTGCCTGTTTGCCTGTTTACTGGGCTGGCTGCCTGCTTGCCTGTTTGCCTGTTTACTGGGCTGCCTGCCTGCTTGCCTGTTTACTGGGCTGACTGCCTGCTTGCCTGTTTACTGGGCTGACTGCCTGTTTGCCTGTTTACTGGGCTGACTGCCTGTTTGCCTGTTTACTGGGATAACTGCCTGCTTGCCTGTTTACTGGGCTGACTGCCTGTTTGCCTGTTTACTGGGCTGGCTGACTGCCTGCTTGCCTGTTTACTGGGCTGACTGACTGTTTGCCTGTTTAATGGGCTGGCTGCCTGTTTGCCTGTTTACTGGGCTGGCTGGCTGCCTGTTTGCCTGTTTACTGGGCTGGCTGGCTGGCTGTTTGCCTGTTTACTGGGCTGGCTGGCTGCCTGTTTGCCTGTTTACTGGGCTGCCTGCCTGCCTGTTTGCCTGTTTACTGGGCTGGCTGCCTGCCTGTTTGCCTGTTTACTGGGCTGCCTGGCTGCCTCTTTGCCTGTTTACTGGGCTGCCTGGCTGCCTGTTTGCCTGTTTACTGGGCTGGCTGGCTGCCTGTTTGCCTGTTTACTGGGCTGACTGCCTGCTTGCCTGTTTACCGGGCTGACTGCCTGTTTGCCTGTTTACTGGGCTGGCTGCCTGTTTGCCTGTTTACTGGGCTGACTGCCTGCTTGCCTGTTTACTGGTCTGGCTGACTGCCTGTTTGCCTGTTTAATGGGCTGGCTGCCTGTTTGCCTGTTTACTGGGCTGGCTGGCTGCCTGTTTGCCTGTTTACTGGGCTGGCTGGCTGCCTGTTTGCCTGTTTACTGGGCTGGCTGACTGCCTGTTTGCCTGTTTACTGGGCTGGCTGCCTGCTTGCCTGTTTACTGGGCTGACTGCCTGCCTGTTTGCCTGTTTACTGGGCTGGCTGGCTGCCTGTTTGCCTGTTTACTGGGCTGGCTGACTGCCTGTTTGCCTGTTTACTGGGCTGGCTGCCTGTTTGCCTGTTTACTGGGCTGGCTGACTGCCTGTTTGCCTGTTTACTGGGCTGGCTGGCTGCCTGTTTGCCTTTTTACTGGGCTGCCTGTTTGCCTCTTTACTGGGCTGGCTGACTGCCTGTTTACCTGTTTACTGGGCTGGCTGACTGCCTGTTTGCCTGTTTACTGGGCTGGCTGGCTGCCTGTTTGCCTGTTTACTGGGCTGGCTGCCTGTTTGCCTGTTTACTGGGCTAGCCGGTTGCTTGTCTGTTTGATTGTTCGGCTGGCTGCATATTGTTTTTAAATTGTTCTTAATGAAAAATGTGATATTTTATAAATGTAGCTGAGTAGTTTTGATGCATATCTAGAGGGACAGACCTTTGGAGTGGGGGGGTTCTGGGGATTCCGGACACCTACAATGCCACCCCTCTCCCCGAAAAAAATAATACCTGTCATTTCCTTTCCGTTTGAATCTTGTTACCAGCCAGGAGAAGTCTTCAATGCAACTCATACATTTACATTATCATCAGTGTCTGGGAGCCCATGCCCATGACCCCCAGTGGGGCCTAGATGACCCCCGGCCTCGTTTTGGAAGCCCTTGGACATTTCTCAGAAAGTCCCCTGGATTCTTAAAGAGCCCGTTAGCTCACTGAACTGGTGTTCTTCAAAGCATTACTTTCACAGCTTTGGATTTAAATTGGATAGGCTTCAATGAATTATTACATTTCAGGAGGAGATAAACAAACATTCGTTCTCAGGTGTGCTCGCTTTGCATTTTCTTTTTCCTTTGAAAGTGGATGTATACAGGGAATCTATTGATGCCGTGGTTGTTTGCTGGGTTTTTTGTTTTTTGTTTTTTTTGTTTGTTTTTTTGTTTTTTAATTCGTTGGATTTCTGGCTTCTTTGTAATTCGATTCAAAATCATCACATGTATACACAACCAATGATAGAAAAGCCACACTTAATATTTGCGGGTGTTATAACAGTGTTTCTCTAAAATGAACTCGTTTCCTTTAATAAAGACCGATTTGGAAACGATTCTAGCCCCTCCATTAACCATTCCTGGGAGCAAAGAGAATTGAAATATACCGCTAAATGATTTCAGTTGAAATCTGAATTAAGGTATTTGGCATCTGTCAGTTTTATTCATGGATCAAAATCCCGGTAAAGTTAGAATCCTTTGAATTCAGTTTCATTTATTTGCGAAGCCGACTAAAACATACGCTCATATTCCATTTCGAAGACAACTAAATTCAAATGTAAAGTTACTTTAAGTTTTATTAACGGATCAACAACCAAAGAAATTCAAAATAATTCTAATTCGGACTTTGACCCACCAAACAAATTTTTCGTATTCCGTGATTTTTTTAAATGCATACAAGGACGCATTTTCCGGAAAATAAAGCTCGAGAAAATTGTACGAGCTTTGCTCTTAGGTGAAGCATATGAGGCATTTATTCTAAAATTTACTCTTTTTAATATTTGCATTAGCTCCCACACAAATACAGTAACAAAGATAGGACACAATTTTTTTTAACATAAAGAAGCACTGAAATGCTGTCCTATTTTGTTTTGTTTTGTTTTAAGTCGTTTTATGTTTATTTGAAAAAGAGAACCTTCTTTGGAAGAGTGATTTTTAAAAAAAAATATCCGTTTGTATGGTTCATTTTCACGATAATATTCTATTCATTTTCTTATTTATGTTGTGAAATTCCTGATGTCTTGCACGAACAGCTGGCTTATCATAATTAAAAACAGAAACATTCTCATAAATAATTCTCCTAGTCAGTTCCAATAATGGTCAGCATGTTAAGAAAACCCAAATGAAAATTGACATCATAATCCTTGGCACTAAGATACAGCGTGTATATCATAGTGGATGTCATATCCGTGTATTTAATACAAACATTCATAAACGAATTGTGTGAGCAGATCTCATTGAAATTTCATGTTTGTAGGTTGTTGTTGTTTTTTTCAGGATTCCCAGGCAGCATCACAATCGATATATAGACGTCTTGACATTCACGTTTCCTCGGAGTAGATATCTGTCTGTGAATATCAGCAAGACTGGATAAAGAAAAAGAAGGTTGTAACAAATGTAACCCCCCCCCCCCCCCCCCCCCCCCCTCCCTTCCGCAAATAATGATTACTGATCAATACAATTGCACGCTTTCAGCAGAATCCGGATTCTTTCGAACGGGCTTTTTCTTCAATCAGATGACGCTTCCCACCGCTATGAAACTGCTGAGAATGCATTTCTCTCTCTCTCTCTCTCTCTCTCTCTCTCTCTCTCTCTCTCTCTCTCTCTCTCTCTCTCTCTGTTTTGTTTGATTCTTTCATCTTTTGTGTGGTTATCCTTTCTTTCGAACATTTTCTTCCTATTTCCCTTTTCCTAGTTTTTTTTAGTTTGATTCAGTTTTTTTTTTCTTTTTCTAATCTGATGGCTTCAATTTCCAGATAAAAAAGGGGATAGAGTAAACGTCAAGATCTGCCCTGGTGTAAATTGATTACTTTGGATGACTGAATTCCGGTCAGGAGTAAAAGAAATGGAAACAGAATCATTCTCCAGTGAATTATCCTTTGGTCAAATTTTTGTCCATGTACGTGTGAGCGCGCGTGCACACACGCACGCACGCACGCACGCACGCACGCACGCACGCACGCACGCACGCACGCACGCACACACACACCACACACACACACACACACACACACACACACACACACATACACACAGATAGGCAGGCAGGCAGATGGACGGATGGACGGGTGAACTGACAGACAGACAGACAGGTAGACAGGGACTGAGACAGACAGAGAAGTTTTTCAGTAAAAGCCACGGCCCGATCTGAAGGGTGTACAACACATTGACAGTACACTTTTGAATAAACAATGATCAGACAATTATATAATATGACAGCTGAGCATTAACCCATCTTGACTACATAATCCAACACCACTTTAACTGAAGAATACAGCGCGTCTTTTAAATACTTCATGCAAATCTATGCAGAAAATGTTCAGTATTGTTTTATTTCCAGTGCAACATTATAAAGACATTTTAAATGGTTTTTTTTGTTTGTTTGTTTATTTGTTTTTATATTTTTACTTTTTTTTTTGGGGGGGGAGGGGGGCGGGGGGGGGGGGGGGTGTTTACGGGATAAAGTCATTTTCACAAAGCTTGTAAGGCGGTACAGCATAACAACAAAAAATGTGTAAATTCATCTTTGGCATTCTCACACAAGGGGCACACCCTAGCGTCTTCTTCAACATCAGTATACCGTACCTCTGTGCGACTAGATCAGCTCTTACGAGTCTCAACCTTGTCATAGAGTTCTTTCAATGTTTGTCAATGACAAGCAAAAGATATATTTCACTACTCTTAGACGCTTTAAATGTTATGTGAAATGTATATCTGTCGCTGTTTAGAATGTGTTCTTCCCTTTTTGGCCAATCGTTATCAATCAACCTTTGACGAAGCTTTTAAAAAGATACTGATATATTCAACACGTCGATTGTTCCAAACAGACCCGACCCATTTTGATAGAAAAAAATCACGAATGTCTGATGCCCAACATTTCTTACCTCGTAATTCCAAACTAAGCAACACTTTATATACCTTATGTGGTAACATCTCTTCATCCATACGCAGAATTTTCAACCAGTGAATAATACATCCGTAACATGAGTTGATGGCATTTTAGGCTGAACTTTCAAGATTCTTTTTTTTATAAACAAACAGGTAAACTTTTCACTCTTCCAATAATAACTTGTGTGTGTGTGTGTGTGTGTGTGTGTGTGTGTGTGTGTGTGTGTGTGTGTGTGTGTGTGTGTGTGTGTGTGTGTGTTTGCACACGCACGCGAAGTAAGCTGGCCATTATGTCCAAACATTATTTTCTGCGTCTTCATTCATTTCTCATTCCTTTGAAGCTGTAAATTCACCCCCGTGGACAGGTCGGCAATAAACGAGAGACGCAGGCAAAATGATCGGAGACTTCGCTGTGTTACAGAGCAACAATGCAACCTTACACCAACCGCAAACCTTGCTTTTACCAAGAGAACACCAGGAACACCTGAAAACTCTAAAATTCCTTCTCTCTCTCTCTCTCTTCCTCCCTCCCTCTCTCTCTCCCCCCTCTCTCCCCCTCCCCCCCCCCCCCCCCCCCCCCCTCTCTCTCCCTCTCTCTCTCGCTCTCGCTCTCCCCTGGGTGGTTTGAAACGCGCGGAATTTGCTCGGGACAACATACACTGATAGGTCGGGGGAAAACCAGGGGAGAGGAGACAAAAGACTCCGTTTACTATCCTGGCAAGGACGACTGGCTACACACGAGGAGACCACGGTGTGAAAGTCACAGGAAACGTAGGACCCGAGGCAGGCATAAATCTTATTGTTGCAGGTGCAAACATGAGGGGGAAGAAGCACACCACTTACCCTGAAGTACACCAGCGGGCTGGAACTGGCGTCGTGGCTTGGGCAGTGGAGTGCAGTGCGGTACTGGAATGCGTGAAGTAGCAGCGAGTGAAGTGTGATGTAGTGGAACAGAGGCCGTGTTTTACGTGGAGTGGTGGCTGGCTGGGGAGTCTGGGGTGGAGGGTAGGGTTGGGGGGTGGACAAAGTGGAGTGGTAGGGTAGGAAGTGGGGGGGGGGATGATGGCCCGGGTAGCGAGTGAAGTCATCTTGTTTATAGCTCGGCCAGCTACGGAGGCTATATCAGATCAGGAAGTGGTGATGTAGGAAGTGGAGTGGTGATGTTAGACGTGAAGTAGTGATGTCAGACGTGAACTAGTGATGTCAGACGTGAAGTAGTGATGTTAGACGTGAAGTAGTGATGTTACACGTGAACTAGTGATGTCAGACGTAAACTAGTGATATCAGACGTAAAGTAGTGATGTTAGACGTGAAGTAGTGATGTCAGACGTGAACTAGTGATGTCAGACGTGAAGTAGTGATGTTAGACGTGAAGTAGTGATGTTACACGTGAACTAGTGATGTCAGACGTGAACTAGTGATATCAGACGTAAAGTAGTGATGTTAGACGTAAAGTAGTGATGTCAGACGTGAACTAGTGATGTCAGACGTGAAGTAGTGATGTTAGACGTGAGGTAGTGATGTCAGACGTGAAGTAGTGATGTCAGACGTGAAGTAGTGATGTCAGACGTGAAGTAGTGATGTTAGACGTGAAGTAGTGATGTCAGACGTGAAGTAGTGATGTCAGACGTGAAGTAGTGATGTCAGACGTGAAGTAGTGATGTTAGACGTGAAGTAGTGATGTCAGACGTGAAGTAGTGATGTCAGACGTGAACTAGTGATATCAGACGTAAAGTAGTGATGTCAGACGTGAAGTAGTGATGTCAGACATGAAGTAGTGAATTAGACGTGAACTAGTCATGTTAGACGTGAACTAGTCATGTTAGACGTGAACTAGTGAAGTTAGACGTGAACTAATGATGCAGGAAAGGTAGCGTAGATTTAGGAAGAAAAACGGTGACGTAGAAAGAGAAGTGGTGACGTAGGAAGAAGTGGTGACATAGAAAGGGAAGTGGTGACGTAGGAAAGAGAGTGGTGACGTAGGAAAGGAGTGGTGACGTAGGAAGGGGAGTGGTGACGTAGGAAGGGGAGTGGTGACGTAGGAAGGGGAGTCGTGACGTGAGAAGGGGAGTACTGATGAATCTGGGGACTGGTGATGAAAGAAGAAATGAAGAAGTTGAGTTTAATTGTGATGTATGTGGAGGGAGTGGCAATGAAGGAAGGGAAGTAGTGATGTAGGAATTAGTGTGGTGATGTAAAAAGCCAGTAGTGATGTCGGAAGGGCAGTGGTGATTACAGGAAGTGGTGTGGTGATTACAGGAAGTGGTATGGTGATGCAGGAAGTGGTGTGGTGATACAGGAAGTGGTGTGGTGATGCAGGAAGTGGTGTGGTGATACAGGAAGTGGTGTAGTGATACAGGAAGTGGTGTGGTGATGCAGGAAGTGGTGTAGGGATACAGGAAGTGGTGTGGTGATGCAGGAAGTGGTGTGGTGATTACAGGAAGTGGTGTGGTGATACAGGAAGTGGTGTGGTGATGCAGGAAGTGGTGTGGTGATACAGGAAGTGGTGTGGTGATACAGGAAGTGGTGTGGTGATGCAGGAAGTGGTGTGGTGATGCAGGAAGTGGTGTGGTGATTACAGGAAGTGGTGTGCTGATACAGGAAGTGGTGTGGTGATGCAGGAAGTGGTGTGGTGATACAGGAAGTGGTGTGGTGATGCAGGAAGTGGTGTAGTGATGCAGGAAGTGGTGCGGTGATGCAGGAAGTGGTGTAGTGATGCAGGAAGTGGTGTGGTGATGCAGGGAGTGATGTGGTGATGCAGGAAGTGGTGTAGTGATGCAGGAAGTGGTGTGGTGATGCAGGAAGTGGTGTGGTGATGCACGAAGTGGTGTGGTGATGCAGGAAGTGGTGTAGTGATGCCGGAAGTGGTGTGGTGATTACGGAAGTGGTGTTGTGATGCAGGAAGTGGTGTGGTGATGCAGGAAGTGGTGTTGTGATGCAGGAAGTGGTGTAGTGATACAGGAAGTGAGGTGGTGATACAGGAAGTGGTGTGGTGGTACAGGAAGTGGTGTTGTGATGCAGGAAGTGGTGTAGTGATGTAGGGAGTGGTGTAGTGATACAGGAAGGGGTGTAGTGATGCAGGAAGTGGTGTGGTGATACAGGAAGTGGTGTGGTGATGCAGGAAGTGGTGTTGTGATGCAGGAAGTGGAGTGGTGATAGAGGAAGTGGTGTGGTGATGCAGGAAGTGGTGTAGTGATACAGGAAGTGGTGTGGTGATACAGGAAGTGGTGTGGTGATACAGGAAGTGTTGTATTGATACAGGAAGTGGTGTGGTGATACAGGAAGTGGTGTGTGGTGATACAGGAAGTGGTGTGGTGATACAGGAAGGGAGTGGTGATGCAGGAAGTGGTGTGGTGATACAGGAAGTGGTGTGGTGATACAGGAAGTGGTGTGGTGATGCAAGAAGGGGTGTGGTGATGCAGGAAGTGGTGTGGTGATACAGGAAGTGGTGTGGTGATGCAGGAAGTGGTGTGGTGATGCAGGAATGTGGTGTGGTGATACAGGAAGTGGTGTGGTGATGCAGGAAGTGGTGTGGTGATACAGGAAGTGGTGATGCAGGAAGTGGTGTGGTGATACAGGAAGTGGTGGTACAGGAAGGGGAGTGGTGATACAGGAAGTGGTGTGGTGAAGCAGGAGGTGTGTGGTGATGCAGGAAGTGGTGTGGTGAAGCAGGAAGTGGTGTGGTGAAGCAGGAAGTGGTGTGGTGATACAGGAAGTGGTAGAGTGGCACAGGAAGTAGTGTGGTGATGCAGGAAGTGGTGTGGTGAAGCAGGAAGTGGTGTGGTGATACAGGAAGTGGTGTGGTGATACAGGAAGTGGTGTGGTGATGCAGGAAGTAGTGTGGTGATGCAGGAAGTGGTGTAGTGATGCAGGAAGTGGTGTGGTGATACAGGAAGTGGTATGGTGATGCAGGAAGTGGAGTGGTGACACAGGAAGTGGTATGGTGATGCAGGAAGTGGTGTAGTGATGCAGGAAGTGGTGTAGTGATGCAGGGAGTGGTGTGGTGATGCAGGAAGTGGTGTGGTGATGCAGGAAGTGGTGTGGTGATACAGGAAGTGGTGTGGTGATACAGGAAGTGGTGTGGTGATACAGGAAGGGGTGTAGTGATGCAGGAAGTGGTGTGGTGATGCAGGAAGTGGTGTGGTGATACAGGAAATGGTGTGGTGATGCAGGAAGTAGTGTGGTGATACAGGAAGTGGTGTGGTGATGCAGGAAGGGGTGTGGTGATGCAGGAAGTGGTGTGGTGATACAGGAAGTGGTGTGGTGATGCAGGAAGTGGTGTGGTGATGCAGGAAGTGGTGTGGTGATACAGGAGTGGTGTGGTGATGCAGGAAGTGGTGTGGTGATACAGAAAGGGGAATGGTGATGCAGGAAGTGGTGTGGTGATGCAGGAAGTGGTGTGGTGGTACAGAAAGGGGAATGGTGATACAGGAGGTGGTGTGGTGATACAGAAAGGGGAATGGTGATACAGGAAGTGGTGTGGTGATACAGAAAGGGGAATGGTGATGCAGGAAGTGGTGTGGTGATACAGAAAGGGGAATAGTGATGCAGGAAGTGGTGTGGTGATACAGGAAGTGGTGTGGTGATACAGGAAGGGGAGGGGTGATGCAGGAAGGGGACTTGTGATGAAGGAAGTGAAGTTGTGATGTAGGAAGGAGAGTGGTGATGCCAGAAATGGAGTTAGTGATGTGATAATCAGAGTGGAGCGATGTACGGAGGGTGGTGACGTAGGAGGTGGATTTATGATGTAGGAAGCAGATTGGTGATGTAGAGAAAACGGAACGGTGGCGTGGGAAGAAGAGTGATGTAGGACATGAAGTGATGTACGAAGTGAAGTTGAGGAGTAAGAAGTGGAGTGGTGAGAATTATAGGAAGGGCTTTGGTGATATAGGAAGTGATATGTTGATCTAAGGAGGGAAGTAATACTGCAAAAAAAGCAGAGTGATGATGTAGGGCGTGGAGTGGTGGTGTTGGCAGTGATTTAATGTTGTAGGAAGTAATGTGAATATATAGGAAGTTGAACGTTGCTTTAGGAAGGTGGTGGTGGGGGGGGGGGTGATGATGTAGGAAGGGAGGTTGTGATACTGGGATACAGCATGATGTAGGAAGAGGATGGGTGATACAGAGAGGGGGGGGGGGGTTGGTGACGTAGGAAGGGGAGTGGAGAGGCAGTCAATGGTCATGTGGTGAGTGGAGGCGGCTGTACATACCGAATGTGGGGATAGTTGGGGAGTTAAGTGGTAATGTAAGAGATGGGGTGGCTAATTTGGGAATGGAATGACAATGTAAGGAATTGAGTGGTAGTTAGAGAATGGAGTGGTAATGTAAGAATTGGAGTGATCGTCAGAGAGTGGCGTGGGAATGGAATAGTAATGTAAGGAATGGAATGGTAATTAGGGAGTGGATTGGTACTTTGGCGATGGAATAGTGATGTAAGGAATGGAATGGTAATTAGGGAGTGGATTGGTACTTTGGCGATGGAATAGTGATGTAAGGAATGGAATGGTAATTAGGGAGTGGATTGGTAATTTGGCGATGGAATAGTGATGTAAGGATTTATTTATTATTATTTATGCCCGTCGCTCCCGGTGGAGCATATGCCATCAACGACCCTTCGCCATCGCACTCTGTTCTGGGCTGTTCTGGTCATTCCAGTCCAGTTTGTCCCTTGTTGTTTCAACTCCGCCTCAGTGTCTCGTCTCCAGCTGTTGCGAGGCCGGCCTCTCTTTCTCTTTCCCTGCGGGTTCCAGGTCAGGGCTTGGCGTGTGGTGCTGGATGCTGGCTTCCTGAGGGTGTGTCCGATCCAGCCCCACTTCCTTCGCAGTATCTGCTTGGCCACTGGTTCCTGTCCCGCACGCTCCCACAGATCTTCGTTTCGGACCTTGTCCTGCCATCGGATTTTGTAGATGCGCCTCAGACAGGTGTTGAAGAATGTCTGAATCTTTTGTTGCAATGTCTGTGTTGTTCGCCACGTCTCACATCCGTAGAGCAGAACTGATTTCACATTGGAGTTGAAGATGCGGAGTTTGGTTCTTATGCTGATTCCTCCAGATGCCCAGATGTTCTTGAGCATGACGAAAGCTGCTCTTGCCTTGCCGATTCTGGCTGTGACGTCTCGGTCCGTGCCTCCCTGTTGGTCAACCACGCTTCCCAGGTAGACGAAAGACTCCACCTCCCTGATGGGCTCTCCATCGACTGTGACTGGTGTGTTGGCAGTGGTGTTGATTTTCATCAGCTCGGTCTTCTTCCTGTTAATCTTGAGCCCTGTCCCGGCTGATGTGGTCTCCAAGCGAGTGGTCTTGTCCTGCATTTGGCTGTGGCTGTGTGACAGGAGCGCCAGGTCGTCAGCGAAGTCAAGGTCGTCGAGCTGCGTCCAGAGTGTCCACTGTATACCGTTGTTTCTGCCTGTTGTAGTGGTCTTCATGATCCAGTCAATGACCAGGAGGAAGAGGAACGGCGACAGCAGGCATCCCCGCCGAACTCCGGTCTTCACCTCGAAACTTTCGGACAGGTGGCCGGCGTGGGCAATCCTGCAGTTCATGTCCTGGTAGGTGCACCGGATGAGGGAGATGATCTTCTCGGGGACTCCGTAATGCCTCAGCAGCTTCCACAGCATCTCTCTGTCCACACTGTCGAAAGCCTTCTCATAATCTATGAAGTTGATGTAAAGGGGAAGTTCCACTCCAGCGACTGCTTCACGATGATGCGCAGGCTGGCGATCTGGTCGG
>CM031600.1:15672365-15687365 GCA_018398815.1 Conus ventricosus | reverse complement strand
TGTCTGTCAGGCTTTGGTTTCGTCTGGCCCGGTTTTCGTTAAAGGGGTCCTCACCCCTAAATAGCATGTTTGGGTTGTTCAAAAGTATGATCGAGCGTGTTTCCACGGAGATTGCCGAGCACAGTACGGAAGGAGACGAGAGTCGGGATTCCGCAAGTGACGTATAAATGCCAAGACTACCGTGAATGAAAGACATGTCCCTAAAAGCTTTCGCTATGAGGACGTAAAACTCAACTTTTTTTCCGGCGATAATGGCAGATGCTCCCAGCTACGAGTCAAGTTCCAACGAAAAGGACATCGAACGTGAAATTTTCACTTAAGTGTATGGAGTTTAGCCGTACCAGTTTGAACCTACAGTTCCTTTGTACAGTATCACCTCCCTCGCCATCAGACGCTTGTGTTTTTTTTTTTCCAGGCAGTTCGACATTATTTTTACAGGTTGACCATATTATGTACATATACACACACACGCACGACACAGATAGTACATGATATACACATGCCATACATTCATCTGTTCACACACACACACACACACACACACACACACACACACACACACACACACACACACACACACATTACCGTAGTATGTAAATAACTTTAAAATGATTATGTGATACACCACATTTTCCTTCAGTTGTTTAAGATCTATCAGATAATGCCTTTATCTTTGAACAGGAGTTTTGTCAGCTACTGCATCATCACACTAATTCTCTTCCCCTGCTGTAGAAATCTTTTTAATAGCTGTTCACTTTCAGCCCCGCCCCCCCCCCCCCCCCCCACACACACACACACACACATACACACACTTTTTTTTACATTCTTAATGTTCAATCTCACTCCCTTCACTTAAATTCTGAAGTTCCACAATGACAATTAGAATCTGAGGGGTCTTTTACAATATATTGCAGTCAAAGATTCTGGCTGTCATTTTAAAAACTGATGCGTGACGTGCCGTACATCAGATCTAAGCTGCAGATCTAAGCTCATCATTCTCGTACTCACCAGGGCAGTTTACAGCATACAGACATACCACACCTGCATATATCTTAAAATGCACACTGTCACCATCCTGTATCCAAATACTGATGAATAATTCACTACTAAAGCATATGGCTGTTGGGCGGAAACTTGAACTTGCAGGGGTGCCTGATGTTCAGCAATGTCCTGAAAAATAAAAACCAAAACTATTATTCACTGGAGTCTAACAAACTGTTTATTTGTGGATATGGACACTTTCTTGTTAATAAGAATCACACCTTCAGTTTTGTTGGAAACAGCAACAGCGGGGGGGGGGGGGGGGGGGGGGGGGGGGGGGGGGGATTAATCACAAAACATGCAACAGTTTAGTGACAGCAGGCAATGTGACTGACTGACTGCCACTATGACTCTGGCATGTGTGACTGAAAGTAACAATGTATGTTTCAGTTTGATGCCAACACCTACAAAAACCAACAACTATCTTTACAACCAACCATGCACTGAGAATGAAATGAAACACAAAAAGATCAACCACTCAATCCACAAACCTTACCTTCTTTACGTCTCCTGGTTTGGCTCTCTTGCTCCTGACAGAAACCGTGTCACTGTTGCGTTTGAGGCTTGTACTTGCAGCTGGCGAATGAACAGAGAGTGCTTTAATACATTTTTCTGTTATAATAGTTGGCACAGCATCCTCTTTCAGCTGTCTTCGGACCCGAATTCCAGCTTCCACCTTTACCTTCCAAGTATGTTGGTCTTGGAAACTGCTCTTCAAAGTGACGACAGCAAATGCCATGATAAACTGTCCCGAACAAAATCTTTCCTCGTTGTGGTGACAACATTTATCCACAATCGCCTAAACTGGCTGGAAGCACCTGGAAAAGCATGAACGCTTACTCTTTGCTTATTTCCTGATGAAATCCGCAACCAGACACAGCACACATTCGCCCCATCTCACTTCATCAGCCGAACACGAAGAGTGACTTGGCTTTTCTACGTCATCAATCGGGAAAACCCCCCTTTTATCGAAATCGAGGCTCTCGTTCCTGTTTCAGCCTCTCGCTTTCCCGGTCCGCAGGAAATGCTGCTCTCACTGCAAGATGAGAGCACAGGCGGCTGATTCGGGGCTGGATTTCGCAATACGACCACATACCAAAACCGTGTATTTAGTCAAAATAGATTTGTAAAAATGGGTGAGAACCCCTTTAAAATTGTGTTGTAAACTATTGTTTACAGTGCTGAGTGCTTCTCTTGGGGAGACAACTCCCGTGAACATCCAGACTCGACCAACGTGTCCTGAAGAACCTCGGGCAGGAAGGACGTGAATCACGCCATTCTGTTGTTTCGTATACATAGAAAAAAATAGGTTACAGTCTGATCTTCCCATTTTTCCATTCTTGGTCATTTATATAAGCTGGGCCAGAATCCGAAAATGGGAAAGAGGCACCAGAGTGTGTCTTGGCATGTATGTGTGCGTGCGTGCGTGCGTGCGTGCGTGTGTGTGTGTGTTGTGTGTGTGTGTGTGTGTGTGTGTGTGTGTGTGTGTGTGTGTGTGTGTGTCTGTCTGTCTGTCTGTCTGTCTATCTGTTTGTCTGTTTGCGAGTGCGTTAACTTTTTGTGTATGTGCGTGTTACTTACGAGATCGGAAAGCAGCAAAGATAGACAGCCTGTGGAATATAAAACAAGTCTTACCATACCGAATGACACGAATGTCTCCACTACAATCTGTGTCCATTTTCAAAGAACCAAAACCAGCCCATCAATCTCCTCCAACGCGACTTTATGAAGAAGATACTTTTGCGGACTCAATGTTGACGGCTTACGCCCACCCGCACGCCCCTTACAACCACCCCCCTGTCTGTCTGCCTCTCTCTCCTCTCTCTTCTCTCTCCTCTCTCTCTTCTCCTCCCTCCTCCTCTCTCTCCCTCTCTCTCTCTCTCTCTCTCTCCTCTCTCCTCACTCACTCTCGTGCTCTTGTGTGAATAGGTGAATAGCTACATGTTTGAATGTGTGTGTGTGCGTGCGTGCGTGTGTGTGTGTTGTGTTGTGTGTGTGTGTGTGTGTGTGTGTGTGTGTGTGTGTGTGTGTGTGTGTGTGTGTGATTTTTTTTTTTTTTTTGGTATCTCATCAAAACAAGATCAATTCCTCCATTCCTATCCCGCATTCTACTTGCTTATCTCATTGCCCTGGAAAATCTCTCTCTCTCTCTCTCTCTCTCTCTCTCTCTCTCTCTCTCTCTCTCTCTCTTCTCCTCTCTCTTCTCTCTTCTGTCTTCTCTCTCTCTCTGTGTCCTCTGTCTCTCTCTCTTCTCTCTGTCTCTCTCTCTGTTCTCTCTCTCTCTCTCTCGTCTGTCTCTCTTCTCTCTGTCCTCTCTCTCTCTGTCTCTCTCTCTCTGTCTCTCTCTCTCTCTCTGTCTCTCTCTCTCTCTCTCTGTCTCTCTCTCTCTCTGTCTCCTCTCTCTCTCTCTCCTGTCTCTCTCTCTCTGTGTCTCTCTCTCTCTCTCTGTCTCTCTCTCTCTCTGTCTCTCTCTCTCTGTCTCTCTCTCTCTCTCTGTCTCTCTCTCTCTGTGTCTCTCTCTCTCTCTCTCTCTCTCTCTCTCTCTCTCTCTCTCTCATGGAGGAACAACTCATCAACGTTTTAATGTATTTGTGAAGATAGGTGTGTTTGTTAAAACTTTTGTAAGTTTTAGTCGCTAGTCATGCTTAGTTACTCCCTTAACGGGGCAAGGGCCGGATGAAAAAAGCATGTGTTTGCTTATCTGTTACCCTTGGAAATAAAGATCATCATCATCATCATCATCATCATCTCTCTCTCTCTCTCTCTCTCTCTCTCCCCCTTTACTAAAACTACCTCAGGGGCAGAACGTTCATTAACACTTACGTGACATCAACTACCTGAACCCAAGTCTATACATCGTGTGAGAAAACGGAACCCCTGCGGTGGCAACAACTTTTATTTCATGGGTCAACAAACTTCCTGGGTTTTCTCCCCACCCACCCCCACCTCTTCCTCCCCCCCCCCCCCCCCCCCCCCCTCTCTTCCCCCTCGTTTCCTGGGGTCAGTTAGTGGTACATGATCGCCCCATTATCACACCGCCTGGACGAGAGGGTGTCGACAACAGACAACAACAGGTGCCTAAGCCGGTTGGCAAAGAACCTCTCCATCCTTTCTGAACAGCCCCTTCAGACAAGTCAACAAGCTTTGTACGTAGTTTTGCCAAGAACCGCCACTCACGCTGACTGGAACGCCAAACCGGAAACGAGCGAAAAATGCGGAACGGAAGTGATGTGAATAGACGGGGTACACCGCAATCCTGACCTTGCGGAGAACCGGTTCTGGTTTTGTTACCGATTTGACAAGGGCTGGCAATGCAAGCTGCTTGACAGTCGCTCGCAAATTTTCCAAATATAAACTCGGGGGGGGGGGGGGGGGGGGGGGGGGGGGGAGGGGGGGGGGGACAAAAAAAATGAAAAGAAAAACGTTATGCAGGTCTGGCATTGACGCTTGAGTTGAATAGTGGGACGGAGCTGCGCTGGCCCAATGGATGATTATTCCTCTCTTGATCCGAGGAACGCTCGTTCAATCCCCGCGTGAGACAGTCAGCTTAGAGGTGATTTCCTCTTCCGGTTAACATCTATGCCGGCTCCTCTTCCTCCATCCCCACCCACCCCCTCATGTTTTCATTGAAGCTTGGATAATCATATCGTCATTAATTTCTGTTTTTAAAAAAAAAAAAAGAAAAAAGAAAAAGAAAGAGAGAAACATAACTCCTTCACTGAGCTGACATCCGCCTATTGATTTTCGTGTAGGCTCCATGACAAGACACTGAACTTTTCAAAAGCAATTAGGTTCGGATGAACGGTCAAAAGTTCAAACCTTAAACTCGATGTAATGGTTACAAATTAGTTGTATTATGAATTATTCTCTTCTGATTTCGGAGCAGTCTCTCTCTCTCTCACTCTCTCACTCTCTCTCTCTCTCTCTCTCTCTCTCTCTCTCTCTCTCTCTCTCTCTCTCTCTCTCTCCCTCTCTTTCTCTCTCACATACACACACACAAACACATAGTTTTGAGTGTGTATAAACACACACACTCACACACACACACGCGCGCGCGTACGCACGCACGCACGCACGCACGCACACACACACACACACATACACACACACACACACACACACACACACCACACACACACACACACACACACACACACACACACACACACGGACTCAACACCCTACCTCTCTCCATCCCCTTAGGGATTATACAAAAAAAAAATTTGTTTGAACAGTGTAACATTAATATTGAAAGTATTTCAGATGTGCCAATATTTCAAGCATACCTCATTGGGACCATATCCAAGCTAAATTTTATATAGATTACACTGACATGAAGAAGGTTGATAACATTAATATTCTGTCACGTGAAGCAAAAGAACACATTGAAACCGTGTATCCATATCATTTGAAGATTTTTACAGATGGTTCGATTTTAGACTCATATGCAGGGTCCGGTTTTGTGATTGCATTGCTAAAGATTCGTAGATACTTTTCGCCAGAGGACGGGTTCTCCATATTTACAGCAGAACTGTATGCTATTCTTATGGCGTTGATTTTTATGTGTGACCATAACACTGCTGTCTATAATATACTTTTCTGCGTTGATTCTAAGTCAATTCTATATAGTTTGCAAAATTGGGAATCACAAATAAGAAAAGATTTACTTTTTGAAATAAGATGTTACATACATGTTATTATGTTGAAGGGAATTGCCGTATCTTTTTGCTGGATTCCATCACAGCGTGGCATATCTGGTAATGAAACAGCAGATAAATTAGCTAGAGATGGTGCGTTAAGAAAAACACCTGAGACTAATTTGAAACTTGATGTTCAAGAAATTAATTCGTTATTAGAGAAATGCGTGAACAGTGAACACCTTCCAGAGAAGTATGAAATCTTATCATGTCCACGATATTTGTCATCTTTGAAATACAAGCTTCGATTGAATTCGTGGAAAATCAATTTTCCCAAATGTAGCATGCGATTGTTCAAATCTTCTATCAGTGGACCATATTTTTTTAATTGTTCAATATTAACTTCACTATATAAAGAATCGAACGTGGATGTGACTGTACATGATTCTATCAAAATAATATCCCACAAACCAGAAATTGTGCATATAGCAAAAGTGCTTTCCATGCATCAAATAAATAGAGTTTTATAAACGCTTCCCTTCACCTCGCTCCTTTTTTTCTTTATAAGTGTAACATCACCAAGTGTAGACAGACTCTGAATTAAAGAACTCACTGACACACACGTGGTAGTAGTACTGTTCAATGCAATCGAACCAGTGAACACAAATTGAGCTTCGATCTTGCCACACTGGCAACATACACCCAGACAACCCATGCCGGCGTAGAACTCTTGGGGGGGGGGGGGGGGGGCGTGTGTGTGTGTGTGTGTGTGTGTGTGTGTGTGTGTGTGTGTGTGTGTGTGTGAGAGAGAGAGAGAGAGAGAGAGAGAGAGAGAGGAGAGAGAGAGAGAGAGAGAGAGAGTGTATGTGTAACTAAGTGAGTGTGAGTGTGTGTGCTTGCGCGCGCGCTTGTGTGTGTGCGTGCGTGCGTGCGTGCGTGCGTGTGTTTGTGTGTGCGTGCGTGCGTGCGTGCGTGCGTGTGCGTGTGTGTGTGTGTGTGTGTGTGTGTGTGTGTGTGTGTGTGTCCGCAGAATGTCAATGGACAGATAGATCTTCCTCATTTCACAAGATTGTGGCGTAACTTATTTATGGCTCGTCACCTCTCCAGGGATAAAGGCCGCCACCAATGCTCCGTCAGACAGTACTGTAGCCCCTCTGTCTGATGTCTGCTTCAAGGTCCCAGCACCAGGTGTTTGTTAGGTAACCTTGCTTTCTTTCGCCTTAAGGTGATTTCACACATGGCGAGACTCTTGCCCGAGTGCTCGCTTTTGCACTCGCCTTTTGACTCTCGACAACTGTGACCATCTAAATATGCGGAGTGCAAGAGTAGATGCACGCCAGGTCTGGAAAGCTGAACATGCTCAAATTCTCAGGTGAGACACTCACCCAGCAAAGGTGATCAGCTACGTAGACCAAAGGTGAAGGACAGGTGCTTCCGATCCTCCATCTTGACTCGGCTTGGTTTTAGGGTTTTGTCCTTCTTCGCCAAGATTGCTGGAGAATTCGTCTTCGCTTTCAGATTCTGTGTGAATATGATCTGTAATTTGGTACTCTTCTTCACTGAAGTAATCAAATCAGGACACCTCAACGTGCACTGACTAAACAGCACAGTGGGCAGATACAGCTGGGTGTGCTTAATCGAAGTAAAATGTCCAGTTATCCAGGATAGAGATCAATATGGTATAAGACTCCCTATCACCTAACTCAAATTCAAAGCCTTCTGCAGCTTTTAAAGCATACAGGGAATTTAGAAACAAATATGATAGAAATGCTACTGACTTGATGACAGACAACATTTTTATTGCGACAATTTAAAATGGATAAAACACGATGTTGTTTAAACAGTGGGTAGAAAAGGGAGCGCATCGTGTTGCAAATCATGTCAATGCGGATGGAATGTTCATAATAATACGTCAACAGTTTAAAGATAGTACGTCAACAGTTTAAAGATAACAATGTCATAACAATGTCAATAACACAAACTTTGTACAGTTTTTAAGGTGCGTGCGTGCAATGAAAGAAAAGTGTAATAAAATAGGGAGATAAAAGAAATTAAACTGAAATTGTTTCAAACCAGGCTCATTCACAGGATTTTGGAAAGAAACATTATATTGAAAAAGATGCATTTCATCAAATAAAGAAAAATGTACGACTAAACGTAAGACTAAAAGAGAATGAACTTTGCATTTGCTCTGGTCGTGGAATGTGGCATTAAATTTCTATCATGAAATACCAGCTGTTCTAAACAGCTCTGATAATGTTAACAAACCTCAGACTTGCTACAGAACTTGTAAAGTACAACGATGTGAAAAAAAGGCTTGATTCTGTTCCAATTTATGCAACATGTTCCTCTAAAATCGAAATGCGAAAGTGGTATTTCAGACTTTGAACGTTCTAAACGACAATTTAAAAATAAATGTGGTATTGGAGAATGCATGGCCAGAATAAATTTGCGATTTCTTGACGTACAGCAGAAGTGGTGCTCTAGCAAGGCTGTAACTGGTGGCTAAACACTTCCTGTTGACTTTTTTTTTTAATTTTCAACTGCAGGTGTTACCCAAATCATTACCAACTTAAGCGAAAGGTTAATTACTCATCTGTGTGTGTGTGTGTGTGTGTGTGTGTGTGTGTGTGTGTGTGTGTGTGTGTGTGTGTGTGTGCTTATTTTCTTTTAAATACTTTGCGTTTCTACTTTATGTTTGTAATCTTATGGTTTGTGTCTATTAGAAATGTTAACAATGTGACAAAAAGAAAGGGGGATAAACAATGGTTTGGTTGGTTTTGCTAAGTTCTATATTTTGAAATCCGGGTTAAAGAAAATACTCGGTCACCGCCGATTCCAGCTTTTTTTTGGTTTTTGTTGTTGTTTTTTGTAACCTCTTAAAATCCAGATATGATCTACAAAGATATCTATTGATTCTGCAAGGAATTACTTAAGATACTGTAAAAACAAAAACAAAACAAAAAGAAATATATACATATTGGCTACCTCACGATCCATTGTTACCAGCTTAAGACTCTTGTTTTGCATGTGCTGGTGGATACAGAATGAGTGTGTGTAGGTACGGGAAGTATGTCTTTTCACTCATTATTCTTTTTTTTTTTTTACATGTTTCTCTTTTTTTATGGATATTTGTGACTGTTTTCTAAGCTAAAATGTGAGTGTGTTAAAGATGGATGGACTTAGTATTACTTTTTGTATTACATTTTAAGAAGCAGTACAGACGTTTACGTTTTACTGATTTGTTAGATATACAGTTCCTTATCTTTCATCCAATGGGTTCATACTTGAATAAACACACACACACACACACACACACACACACACACACACACACACACACACACACAGTGAGAGAGAGATGTACTTTTTCCTTTTCCACAATATTTGTAGGGTCTTCTTGGGTGCCTTCGAAAACAAATTTTGGAAAATATTACAGATCTTCAATGTTACAACAAGACTGTTTAAATATGTGCTAAAATATCTCTGCCTGTATCATGTAGATGTCAGAGATGGCTTCACTATCACTGGTGATGAGTCTTTCTGCTGAAGTACAGGTGACATGGATTTGATAGAGATCACAGACATCATAGACACTACGGTTCTTTGACAGTCGTGGCTATTATTCTACCCTCACTATCGCTTTCTTTTCTTTTTCGTCCAGTCAACAATACCTAAGATTATATATTTGTGTGTATGACTCATGGATATGCCACTGTTTTCTTGAAATTGTCTGCACACTATCCTTTTCTGGCGCACATGTAATCTCGATAATTATCTCGATAATTATTTCATTAAAAGAGATAAGAGAGGAGGAAAACAACAAATCAACGAGCAACATAGATTGGACCACAAGGGTGAGGAACATGACTGCTCTCTCTCTCTCTCTCTCTCTCTCTCTCTCTCTCTCTCTGAGTCATGTGACCAGCGATGTGCATACTGCTTTCATGCGATCTCGCCTGTTGTGATCACAGAAGGGCGACGCGAGGGAAATTACGAAGGACAAGATTTGTATCTTGCGCTTGACCTAGACACTCGCCCAATGTGACATGGGCTTTAGAGTTACCAAGCGAGAGACTGTCTTGTGAACCTGCCAGACTGTTTACGTGACCAGTCCAGCCTTCTCTGTTTTATTCATTCCTCTACAGATCGCTGATCTCTTCTCGTCTTGAGCTCAGTGTTGTTGTTGTTGATGATGTCCAAACTGCGTTCGTCCGGTCTTGTTGATTCCTAGCAGAGCGCGATCATGCCTTCTCATGTCTGCAGCCACTTGTTTAGTCTTTATCTGTGCTGCAACTGATTCTCACGTGCCATGTTCTGATCTGCATGTTCCTGGTTGAAAGACGAGGACTTCATCTCGTGGCTTCCTGTCAGTCTTTCAGCACACCAAGTCTGGCGATGCTTCCTCTACCACGGCCTCATTTCTGTGGGAACATCGTTGGCGTGTCTGTCACAAGCGGGTATTTTTACGGGGAGGAGGTTGCTAGCCCCACACCCATCCCTCCTTTTCCCTCCAGGCTTTGGACCAGCCATGCAAAGATAGGGTCAAGACCTACCCGTGATTAAGGTTTGAAGTTTCCATGTGCCAAATGAATGAAGAGCCGCGGGGGGGGGGGGGGGGGGGGGGGGGGGCGTTCGCGGAAGAGTAAACACAAGCACGCACGCACGCACGCACGCACGCACGCACGCACGCGCACGCACGCACACACACACACACACACACACACACACACACACACACACACACACACACACACACACACACACACATACACACCAGTCTGTACATTGGCTGTATTTGTAAAGAGTGAAAGGTTTGTGTCTTTCCTATGCGGATACGAGTTAACTGCTGTTTAGTATATATTCCTTTGAAGTTGTTACACATTTCGTTCACCAGATGTGGTCTTTGATTGCATATATTCCATCTTCATATAGACTTTTTATATAGCATTTTTTTTTCTTTCTTGTTTAACAATGTGTCTTGTTTGCATATGTTTGGTTGATATGAGAAAGAAGGGCACTCGTGGATATTATTGCTCTCTCGAAAAAGTAGGTTGCACTGATTATGTGTTAATTACGACGTGACAAGAATGAGTAACTTAAGCATATCCTCTTTAAACGAAGAGACGTGTTCCAGTTTCTTTGGCAAAAACAACATTCAGTTCACTTTCTACAGGATACACATTTCACAAAAAATATTGAAAAAACAAGTTAGGGCAGAATGGGGCTATGAATGTGTGTTTTCATCTTACAATTCGAGATCAAGGGGAGTTGCTATTTTGCTAAATAATAATTTTGATTTCAAAATAAAGAAAACGGTCACGGATTAGACAAGGAAACTACGTTATACTTATTCTGAACACGTTAGACACTGAAATTGTGCTGGTAAATATTTATGGACCAAACTGCGACAGTCCCACTTTTTTTTAAGAAATTCAAACAAAAATCAAGGAGACTGGTATCACGAACATCGTAATTGGTAGAGATTGGAATCTAGTTATTAATCCTAGCCTGGACTATTACAATTATAAATATGTAAATAATGCGAAAGCCAGAGAAATGGTATTAAACGTGATCAGTGAATTAGAATTGGTCGATATCTGGAGAGAATTAAATCCTGAAATTCTAAGATACACCTGGAGAAGACCCAACCCCATGCAGCAAAGTCGATTGGATTTTTTTCTAATATCAGATACACTTACTTGTAATATTAGAGACGCAGAAATCCTTTGGGGTTACAGAAGTGACCACTCGGTGATCAAACTAAACATAGCACTAAATACCGAACAGAAAAGAAAAACATTTTGGAAATTTAACGCCTCGCTACTTAGGGATGCCAATTACGTAGATTTAGTGAACCAAACTATAAATGATGTGAAGGAACAATATGCTATATCACCGTATGATAGGCAGAACTTAAGCAAGATACCCAATAATGAAATACAATTTATGATAAGTGATAGTTATTTTTAGAAGTTCTGATCATGGAAATAAGATCAAAAACGATTTCGTTTAGTATCAATAAGAAAAGAGAGCAAATGAACGCCGAAAACTGCTTAGAAAAGGAAATACAAGATTTGGAAAGAAAAAACCCACGCAGATTAATGCTATTAATCTACAAAAAAAAGAAAGATGAGCTTGCTCAGTTACGTAAAACAAAAGTAGATGGGATCATTCTTAGATCCAGAGCAAGATGGGCTTCACAGTGTGAAAAAGTAACTAAGTATTTTTGTAACCTGGAAAAAGACACTTTGTTAGCAAACAGATGTTGAAATTAGTTACGGATCAAGGAAATGTTTTGCTAGAAACAGACGAAATGTTAGAAGAGACCAGGTCATATTACGAGCATTTGTACAAGGAAAGAGAAGAAAAAGATTTTGAAATTAGCAGGTATACTTCAAATCTGCCTCAACTAAATGAAGACGAAGCAGAACATTTAGAAGGCATGATTACTATCCAAGAAGCATCAAAAGCCTGAAAAATATGCAGATGATAAAAGTTCTGGTACAGATGGGATGACAGTTAATTTCTTTAAGTTCTTTTGGAAACAAATAGGATAGTTTGTAATAAGATCATTAAATGAAGGCTTTATAAATAAAGAGATGGCGGTGTCTCAAAGAGAAGGATTAATAACGTGTCTACCAAAAGCCGATAAACCAAGAGAGTTTTTAAGAAACTGGAGACCAATTTCACTGTTAAATGTTTCGTATAAGATAGGTGCCCCCTGTATAGCGAATAGAATTAAGACTGTTTTACATAAATTAATTAATGAAGACCAGACAGGTTTTGTTCCGGGAAGATACATTGGAGAAAATATAAGAACCTTGTATGACATAATGTTTTATCTGGAACAAAATTCTCTTCCTGGTTTACTGGTATCAATTGACTATGAGAAGGCGTTTGATTCGATAAATTGGACATATATGAATAAGATACTTAAAGCCTTTGGGTTTGGGAAGGTATATGCTGCTGGGTTTCGACATTTTTATAAAAATATAAGATCCTATGTAGTTGTGAATGGGAAAGTATCTAAGAGTTTTGAAACAGAAAGAGGTTGTCGTCAGGGTGATCCCATTTCGCCGTATCTATTTGTTTTATGTGCAGAAATTTTAGCATGTAAAATCAGGGAAGACGAGAGAATAAAAGGCATTGAAATACTCAATACGATGTTTAAGATCAGCCAATTTGCAGATGATACAGTGTTCACATTAGAAGGGGATAGGGTTTCGTATGAAAATCTGTTTAAAACTCTTAAAGAGTTTGAAGAAATTTCAGGACTAAAACTCAATTATGAAAAAAACTGTAAATGTATGGTTAGGAAGACTAAAAAACTCAAAATGTGAGTATCTTTCCGAAAGGAAAATGAAATGGAATCCACCAAAATATAGGATACTAGGTATTTGGTTCACAGGAGAGTTATCAAAAATGACAGAAATCAACACAGCAGATAAATTTATTGAAGTCAAACAATTGTTTAAAGTTTGGTCAAAACGTATATGTACACCCCTTGGCAGGATCTCAGTACTGAAGTCCATGATTCTTTCAAAGCTCATATACCTATGGATTCTGTTGCCTAATCCTCCAGAAGATGTAATAAATCAACTTCAGAAAACATGTTTTGAATTTATATGGAATAAAAAAAACTGACAAGATCAAAAGGAAATACGCAGTACATTCTGTTGAAAATGGAGGTATTTGGCATTCCACATTTAAGCAAATATATACAAGCTTTAAAACTGACCTGGTTAAAAAGAATATACACGACAAATTCAAAATGGAAAACAATATTAAGTGCTACGTTCCCAGAAATAGATTCACTTGACGTCTATGGACCTAGAAAATTCCTCAGCAAAAAAATCAATAAATTTTGGAAAGACGTTTTTACTTCGTATGTTGATTTTGCGGATCAGGTATTTTTAAACAATTCGAATGAGGTGTTAGCAGAACCTTTATTCTGTAATGATAAGTTTAGAGTTTGTAATGACGTCATTAACTTTAAAAACTGGATAGCAAAACAGATATTCCTCGTTAAAGATGTTGTCAATCAAGATGGAAGTTTTCTCGATTATAAAACTTTTTCTGAAAAATATGATATCACTGTAAATTACCTCGAATTCATGGGCTGTATATCATCAATAAAAAGGTATTTAAGAAGTGCAAATATTAAAGTAACGAACAATAGCTGTAACCTAAGAACGAAAGCACTACAATTAATATCAAGCGTTAAAAAGAGATCGAAACCTTTTTACAGCAATCTCATCGAAAAAATAACAATATTTGATATAAGCTCCTTTGTTAAATGGGAAGATAAATTAAAAATTGTGGTAGATTTGGAAACAACAATGAAACAAGTGAAACAAATTAAAGAAATTAAATTAAAATGGTTCCAAATAAGAATTTGTCACAATATTTTGGTTACAAATTGTATCTTAAAGAAGATGGGAATTCTTACCACTGATCTGTGTACATTTTGTGAATCCGAAACCGATTCAGTTCAACACTACTTGTGGCAGTGCCAGTTTGCGAAACATTTCTGGGGGGAACTAGAAAAAACATTAAAAGAAAGATGTGAACATTGCAGCAGAATAGAGTTTAATGTGGAGCTGGTTCTATTCGGAAATGATGAGCATACAAAAACTGATGAAGTTTTTGAACACATTATCTTATGGGCTAAACATTATATATATAGATGCAGAATAAACAAAATAAAACCTACTGTCAAACATTTCTTGAGAGAACTTAATAATATATATAGGGTTGAAAAATATATGCATTATTCAGAAATGAAATACATGGAATTTGATAGAAAATGGTACCCTTATGAAAAACTAACCGTTATGTCTATTGGAATGAGTTAGACGTGGAGGGAAAAAGAAAAAGAACGAGCAAAAAGTAGTCGAGGGTAAAAGTAGCTAATGAAATTCATGAAATAGGTGTATACATGTGAAAACATTCTGACTAACCACTTTACCCTATCTGGACAGGCATATTGGAGTATTCATTCCTCGGGTGCCTCGTGAACGAGAAAGAGTTAAGGTTGTACGTTTGTGACTTTTTTCTTTTCTTTTATTCTTCGTTGATTATTGAATGGACTATTTGATTTATTTTCATGTGATTATACCTTTTTCCTTTCTAGCCCTATTCCCTCCCTTGATTTAGTGTACCCATTTGTATGATGTTTATTGTATGTTATGTTGATTATCCGTTTTGTTATTAATGTTGGAAATCATTATTAAAAAAATTATAAAAAAATAAAAACAAGAAAAAAGATAGGGTCAAGACCTACCCGTGATTAAGGTTTGAAGTTTCCATGTGCCAAATG
>CM031600.1:15649865-15667365 GCA_018398815.1 Conus ventricosus | reverse complement strand
TTTTAGCCCGGGACGACAACTATGTCATGTGACGTTGCTCAATCAAGCATGTGACGCTCCATACATGTAGGGTATTAAGTGATATGAATCATTTTTCCTTGCACAACTAAAATGGAAGAATATTTATGTGGTTGGACTAGGTAGCGGGCGTCCAAATAATTGTGAGAATGATCTAATAAATAAACAAACGTGGTATTGGGTGAAAGTGACCACTGAGAGGATAGGATTTAATTAAGGGCTGGTAAGGTGCTGGTCATGTGTTTTGGAACATGAGTATGTACTCATAGGAGGAGCGGAGGAAAGAAATCAGTTTTAGCCAGAGATGGCCTAGAGACTCGAACCTGTCAGGACGCTGTGTCCTCCCTGCTGACCAGGAGTGGCCATAGATAGTTGGGGAAAGCTTACAGGGGGCAAACCAAAGAAAAGAGAAAGAAAGAATTCATCATTCAATTGGGAAGAAGGGTACTTACACGAACCTTATTGTGTTTCCGCCCTTCACCCTTCACCCTCACCCGTGAGGTGGTTAAAGATGGCCCATGGTGTGGTGAAACCCGGTAGTTTAGGCCCAGCAATTAAAGACTCCAGGAAGGGGAGTTGGAACTCTTTTCATCTCTCCAGTGACAGGGAGAATTCAAGGGAGAGGGCGGAACTCATATCTCCAGTGACGGGAGAATTCAGGGGGCGATACGAAGTTGAGAGGAGACAGGGAATCATGGACAGTATGGAGAGAGTCTTATATTATGCGCATGGCAATCAATGATTACAGGATGTTATTTTATTCTCTGGTCTGGATCTTGGGCTAATGTAGATGTGAGGCCATGACTTTATTTGCATCTTGAATCAATTTAGTTTTTTCTCTCGCAGTGTAAAGAGAGCTACATGTATAAAATTTGTTTTTAAATGGTTTGATGTGATTTAGTAAAGTGTTTTTCCGAAGGAGAGGGGGAGAAGAAAAAAACATTCGGTAGTGCGCCCTTTTGGTTGATTAGAAAGATTGGTGTGGCGTTTATGGCGTAAATGCTGTAATGAATGCGTGTGTGCAAAAGTGACAGTGTGCAGTGGGACCCCACGTAGCTGCCGTTGTTTCCCCCTGAAAAAACAAAGAAGAAGATTTTCTTTGTGTCTCGGGGACTGGTAAAAGGATTTTGATTTGTACACTCAGAGGAAAGGTTTCTGTTGTGTCCTCGGGGTTTAGAAAAAAAGAAGATTATTTTCATTTTAATAAAAAAAAATTTTGATTAGTACCTCAAGGGTTTGGAGGGAGGAAAAAAAAGAAAGTTTAATTATTATTGTGTACTTGCATTGTTTTTTTTTGTTTAAGTGGGTGTGAGTGCGGTTTATTTTCCCAGTTCGAGTGGGGATTCTCTCTTATTTTGACTCTGAGTTTTGCTAGTGTTTTTTTTTGTTTGTAAGTTCCTAATTTTTTTCCCGATCGGTGAGCCCCACCGCTTTTCGCTACCTTGAACGACTAGTTCAAGAGTGGGAGCAGCCGTGATTCCCTATTTTGCCCTTTTCCCCCATCGGTGAGCCCCACCGCTTCTCGCTACATTGAGCGGTTTTGTTCAAGAGTGGGAGCAGCCGTGATCGCCCTTATTAGGTTTTATTTGTGTGTTTTTTCCTTTCTCTGTCCTATTGTTTCTTTCAATAGTCTCCTTTTCCCAGAGTTTGAACCCACCTTGTCTCCTTCAACAGGACAGAGGTTTTACAATGCGGGAAAACTCCTAAAATTCTTCTATTTTTTTTTTTGGGGTTGTGAGATTTGCGTTTGGGTGAATGTACATTTATTGATTGTTTAAACATTTTGTATTATTACTGTAGTGTTGTGTATATTGTGGTGATTTGTTTTTCCCGTCTCCATTTTCACGGGGGACAGTGACCACTAGGTCTGTCTAGGCTTCTTTGCTGTTCTTGATTTCGTCTCCTGTTCCGATCCTGTATATTCTTTCATTTCCTTTTCACCCCCTTTTTCAAAATCTCTAAACCCTTTTTTACAATAAGCTCCTATCTAGTTTTCTTTCAACATTTCATCTTTTACGTAGATTTCCGCTAGTTTGTTTACTTCCCCTCTTTAATTGTTTTGTGATTCACTTGTTTATGTAAATTTATTTTTATTTATCGGTAATAAGGCGATACATTTGTTTTGTAATTCTTTGAAATTAAGTAAGAAAGAAAACTGACAACAAGAACATTTAAGACTAAGACTTTATAAAGAATTATTTCCCAGGAAAACTTTATTGGGTTTTTTTTTCCTTTCTTGTGAAAAAACAGATTAGCATATGAACGTCATTTTTTTTTTTTAAATTACAAAATTATACCTTTTTCGAAAACAAAATACGTTCTGGAAAAATACATTCCTTGTGTTTCATATGCTACCTTGTTTTTAGTAAGCCGTTTTCTGTTTATACCGAAATTGAATTCCTTTATTTGTATATATAAAATTACGTTTGTGAAACATATAACATCATCATATATCGTCTTATTTATTTTATTCCATACTTAGAGATTGTTGTGTGTTTATATCTGTTGACGGTTCGTTTATGGCTGATTTGATTAATACGTCAACAACGGGAACGCTTGGGTTTTTTGATGGAGCAAAAACTTACCAACGATGTCAACAATGCATAGATAGGGCAGACAGGCTAAAGAGATAGAAAAAATCAAAGGAAACTAAGAGAGAAGAAAATCAAAGGAAACAAGGAAAGTGAAGAAAATCAAAGGAAACTAGAAAGAGAAAGAAAATTCAAAGGAAACTAGAAAGAAGAAAATCAAAGGAAAACCTAGAGTTTGAAGAAAAAAAACAACAGAGGGAAGCTGAAGTTGAAGAAAAAAACAACAGGGAAGCTGAATCTGAAGAAAGAAGACTACAGAGGAAAGCCTGAAGATAAAGAACTGTCAAAATTAAGTGAGGCAGTTCGAACTTGAGACTGAAGCTGAAATTAAAGATTACAGGCATCGAGAGAACCTCCACCATTCCACCAGTCGGTTCGCACGCGCGCCTCAACCAAAATCAGCATATATTCCAAAGTTACGTCTTTCGAGAAAAAACGGACGACATCGATAGTTTTCTTTTCCCGATTGAAAGAACACGCAACTCTTGTGGTTGCCAAAGGAAAAGTGGACATTGTTATTATTGCGTCGTTTTTAAGGGTACGTCTTTGACACTGTTCCATCACACATCGCGGCGAAACAAAAATTTTAACTTGGGATCAGTTTGAAAGAAAACTGCCGCATAAAGTGCAATGTTCTGCTGATCGATTTCGCGAACGTTTTCCGTTTCAGTGCGCCCTGACAAAGGAGAATCATTGCCGTCGTTTCTAATCCGTATGATCATTGTTTGGATCGTGATCGATTTATCAAAACACGAACAAACTTTGCAATCACTGCGAGATCTCCTTCTTAGAAACAACGTTCCAGAGCGTGAGCAAAGATATGGCCACTTTCACTTAAAGAAAGGCAATTTGAGAGCGTGAGGAAATGTGTCAGATGGCTGATCATATTGTAATCGCTCACACCAATAAGGGCGTGGCTAGGAAAGGAGAATTTTCCATCTTTGAGTCCTCAACTCATGTACTATCCCATCGGACAGGGAAGTTACAGTAAGGAAATCGTGGGTCAATCCTGATATACCTATACTATGAACGGACAGATCTTTCCGCGTTCGAGTGACTTTCTCAGAACCATACTCTCACCGCCGGAAAAACCCGTTGCTCCTCACAAACGTTTCCGAAGACGTGGACAACGAGCCACACGCGAAGACCTATGGGCCAGTTCGTGACAGAAACCGAAGTTCACAAAATCAGTCACTGCCGATCAGACAATGCGATGTTTTCTTTTGTGATGGCAAGTCCATTTGAAATGAATGCCCTTTCATAACCAAATGAAGTCAAGACCCGCTCATCTCCACCTGATTGTGAAGAAGGCCTTGTTTTGGCACCAGATCAATCGGTTGATGGACTGGTGTTAGAAAACGATCCATCAACGGATTGCAGCCTTCGTTTTTGCGAGACACATGGGTGCAACCACCGCTGTTGAAAAAAATCTTTCGGCTTCAAACCAGTATCACCAACACTGTCCAAAAGTGGTAGGTCGTTTGGAGGCAAGATTGGAAACGTTTCCGCTGGCGAAAATTTTCGTCGATACACCGGACTACTCCGGATTTCCTCACCGCTTGGTTATCGATAACCCAGTCTGCGACTTGATCTAGGGCCCCCAAAAAAAGTTTTTGGCCATGTTCGCTACAGTACATGGTGGTGCTGGAGATCGTTCGTTCCTTGTCTTGTAGTAACCAGATCAACATCATAGTGCAGGAAGAGGCTGACCAAGCCGCTAGAAGTCACAAAACTGGATAACTCCAGATTACCCCAGAGATCTAAAAGAAATGCAGGGAAAAGAAACGAGACGCTGACGACATAACTTTCTGCTGCTAACATACTGTCACTGAACATACCAACGGACAAACCAACGTACATACTGGACTCTGACATCTCTCCAGGTGTGTACCTGACCAGTACAACAAACAAGTTGTCGTCCAAAGCCACTAGAGAACGGTACAACACACGGCTCATGATGCATTGTATTCGCCTGGTCACTGGTGGAATCAAAAGACATTAAGAGAGGTTCTATGATTCTTTTTATTGGCCAGGTGTCATGTGGGGGGCAAAGAAGTTACAGAATACTGCCGCTCATGTGACATCTGCAAAACATCTCAGAAAGGTCGCGTCCCATGTTGCACATTTGCACAAATCCTCTCATTTCGGTCTCCTATTCGAGGTGGCTATTGATCTTGTTGGGGGTTCTCTTTACCATGTCCTTCTTCCGGATATCGCTATATCTTAACTTTGGTGGAAACACGACCAGATCCAAAGCGATTCCACTGAGAAAATTGAACAGTGCTGTCGCTGAAGCCCTACTTCGATTTTTTTCCAAGTGGGTCTGCAGACAAGTTTTCTCTAGATTGTGGATGCGCAATCATTTCCAATCTCACGAGAGAAAATTTACAGACTGTTGTCAATCTCATCCTTTCAACCACCCATATCAGCCCCAATCGAAGGGCATGGTTAAACGTTTCAATGGAAGTTAAGTCCATGTTGAGAAAGGTTTGCAAGGCAGGAACCCCAGAAAATGGATCGTTTCATAACAGCTTTGCTTTTTCTAACAGTAGCATACCGGGGAAATGCCGAATGGGAGGCGAAACGGCTGGGATTCACACCATGCGAGCTTCTTTTCCGAACACTCACCAAGGTAGTCCTTTGGATCTACTGAATGCACAATGGACAAAAAGACATACCTGACAGTAAACTGTTTTTCCAGACGTTAGGAACTTGCAATAATCGTTTTTGAAGATGCATTTGAGCATGCTCACAACAGTCAGCTGATAGAAAGAAAACAGATGAGTACAAGTCCTTTGCAGACAGAAAAGCAAAGGCACTTCCTTCAGAGTAGGGGATAAAGTCCTTGTACAACACACTGATGAACATAACAAGCTTCGTGTATTGGATGGGTCCTTTTCAGTGTCGAAAAACTTTCATGCAGTTTAATTATAAGAGCAAAAGCAAACACTGCGAAGAATTTCACGTGAACATGTTGAAGAAGTAAGTTTGAAGCGTGCAAATGTGCCATCAACCAGCTCGGTTGAATGGGATAAGTTCCCTATGGTCAGAAACTTATTCAACATGACGGATATTATCATGATCATGTACCCCATGAAACGTACAGGAAAAGTCAAAGGTTGTGGAAATCAGCAAAAGTAGAGTGTTAATTCATCGACCGGCAGATGATGTGTACCCCTTCCTACTCTGTCTATCAAAGTGAAACCTATAGAGTGGTTCTGTCGAATGATTTATGTCTGCAAGGTCAAACAGAACACTCAAAGACATTTGAAAGACTTCAGAGGTGTTGACAATACCCCAGTACAGTGACTGGTATTGAACCCCCTAGTCTTCAGTTAACTACTGAAAATAACCAGTACGTAACCAACCATACCCCCTCCCGTTTGCAAAAAAAGAGGGTTGTCGAGAGAGAAATCAAATGTAATGCTGGATTTAAAAGTCCATAAACCTCTACATCTCCGTACAGCTCACTTCAGTTGTATTGGTGGACAAACCAATGCTCGGTGCGGTTCTGCATCGATTACAGAAATTAAAATAAGACAACTGTGTTCGATGCCGAGCCCATTCCCAGACATTGAAGAACTTCTGTGTCGCTCTCAGAAGGAAATTATTTTGTGAAATAGACTTGACTAACGGATACTGCAGATTCCAATGGCTTGAAGCTTGACAGGAAAAGACAGCATTTCCAACACCTTGGTCTATCCAATGGACGAAATGCCATTCGGTTGGCAAAATGCCCCAGCTTTCTTTTGCCAAATGATGCGAGCCCTGAAACTCCATGAATGTGGTCAGTCAGTTTTTTTTGACGATAATTTGTGGCTGCAACAGTCATGAGTGACCTCCTTTCTAACTTACCGAGCAGTTTTTTTTCCAGACTCAGAAGTTTGGTCTACTGCGAGACATTCCAAAATGCGTGCCGTTTTCAAACTCAGTTATTGGGTCACACTATTTCAGTGGGAAAAGATGCCAGAATGAAAGAAAGTTGAAAGATTTTATCTTTACACAAACCCACTACAAAGCAAACAGCTCAGGTTCACTCATTCGGGATTGTTGTCTTACCAATAGAAACGATATGTACCCCACCATTCGTCCTGCCGCCCCTGACTGAATAGTACGAAAGGGACGAAGAACAAAAAGTATTGGTGTGGTCTGATGAGTGCCAACGGCTTTTGGAGTGTGTTCAGAACACCCTCCACTCATTTCCTGTTCTTTTGTGCCCTCCCTACTCAGAAGACTTTATTGAGAACCGATGCCATTCCCAAAGAAATGGTAAGCGGTAACTGTTGCAGGGAAAAAAATGCTTTTTTACATATCCCGTGCAATACGCCAGTAAAAAATTCTCAAAACACAGGAGAAATACTCTACGATTGAGAAGAGAGTGCTCGCTATAGTATGGCATGTGAGAAGTCGCCAGGATTCTTGACTGGAAGAAAGTTTCGGTACAGACTGACCCCAAGCCCATTGACTTTCTTACAATCATAAACAAGTGGGGTATGTTTTGCTCCCACAGGCAACCTAACACAGATTAACTGTTATTCAAGACTGCACAGCCTTTTAAACTTAAAAAGTTCAGACAAATACCATAGACTAACAATCTAATAGTGGGGGGGAATAAACAAGCGCAGGCCAACAACGAACTTTTCTGGCAAAGATTGGACTTGAGGGATGGGATGGGAGTTTAAGAGGAGAAGCTGGAAAAGGAAATTTAAAAAATAAAAAAAAAAAAAAAAAGTGACAGATATAAATAACTCTTCTCTAGCTACTGCATAAGGGAACCATCGCAATCCCTTTTGAAGGCCAGATATATTTGTATGCCTGCTGGCAGGCCTTTCGCCCGCTGGATCGGGACTCATCAGGAGACCGGCTGGTTGTGTCGCGCTCCCGCGTCAAATAGAGACACACCACAGACCATATAATGTGTGTTCTCACCACATGGGTGCAAAAAAGATTCTCCTAACTGTACTTTTTTTTTTTTTTTTTAATTTCATTTCAGTTTCTCCATCTTCAAACTCCCCACCCCTCCCCTCAAGTCCAATCTTTGCCAGACAGTTTCAGTTGTTGCCTGCGCTTGTTTTTTCCCCCACATTAGATGGGTCGCTATGTATTTGTCTGACTTTATCAAGTTTAAATGGCTGTGCCAGTCTTGAATAAAAGTTACTCAGTGTTTAGGGTTCCTTATGGGAGCAAAACATACCCACTTGTTTACTGTTTATCGTTTACTGTTTCCACCCTACCTCAATTCATGGCCGGGGGTGTTTGGTCGTACAAACGTCAAAGACTAAGAACAGCAGATTATATAAGGTGTCTTTGCATTGCAAATTCAGTTTACTATTGAACCATGGCCTGAACACAAAATTGTCATGGCAGATTTATTGTCACGGGTAAAAATATTCATGACAAATGTAACTGGCTTCAAGGGAAAGACTTTCCTGTTTTTTTGTCTTTCTTATTATGATTACGGTTGCTCCACATTTGACATGCATTGTAATGCTACTGACAGTTTTAAATCAAAGTGTATTTTGCTCATTTGCTTGTTGAAGTGACTGTATGTTTACAAGCAAAAAACTACTTGATTGTTGATGTAAGAGACATATTACTCTTTGCTTTATTCTTTGGTAAACAAAGGAAAAATAATCATGTACTATTTAAGTCTAACTATGCTTGTGAATATGAATATATATGATTGTCATGAGTCAAATAATTCTTTAGGAAATGTAATATACACATGTTTTTGATTGTGCAGTGAGCCAAACCTATTGTTTTCATTAGTTTCATTGTCAACAATGGAAAATATGTTTCACTTTTTCAATGACTAAAAACATTACATGTGGGGAAAAACTATGTTATAAACCAGTTATTGTCTGTTTACATGTCTATTGAGAAACATTTACACTTTAGAAATATCTCATTTTCATGAGGGTTTGTTATGGTTCCTATGATGTAAACAAAGATCAAGGGAAAAAATGTGCTTCACATCTTAATATATAAACCAATTTGTACTTTGAATTGTTAATATCCCTAATTGTTTTGTCCATGTAATTGTGAAATGTATTTGGTGAGATGTGGTATACATATGAAATTTCTTTTTTTTTAGAAAGACTGAAAGTTTGAAATATGCTATTATGGTGGGATCACGATGAATTGATTCTATACGTTGATTGTTTATTTGTGATCATGTGTGATGGATACACATTTTGAGATTCCATTGCTGAAAGATGGGTTATAAAGTGAATTGTATATCCTTTAAAAAGAAAATTTTCTGGTGAAAATTTTTTTCACACCCCAGAGATGGGGGTGTCATGTGACGTAAGCCTCACATCAAGGCAATGGTGACGGCCATCACCTGTAGTTTAGTGAATGAATCATGTTCCCCAGACCACAACTAAAAAGGAAGAATATTTATGTGGCGTGACTAGTGTAGCGGCCGTCCCCAATTAATGTGAGAATACTCATTATTAACAAACGTGTCATTGGGGAAGTGACCACTGTAGAGATATTTAATAAGGGCTGTAAGGTGCTGGTCCTGTGTTTTGAACACTGAGTATGTACTCACTAGGAGGAGGGAGGAAGATCCAGTTTTAGCCCATCATATGGCCTAGAGACGCGAACCTGTCAGGACGCGGTCCTCACTGCTGACCAGTCCATTACCAGGTGCGCCAAAGATAGTTGGGAAAGCTACAGGGGAAAACCATAAAGAAAGATGAAAGAAAGAATTTCAAATTAAATTGGAAGCAGGTTACTACACGAAACCTTATTCGTGTTTCACCCTCACCCTTCACACGCACCCCGTGAGGTGGTTAAAGATTGCCATGGGTGGGGAACACAACGGTAGTTTTAGGCCACCACAATAAAGACTCCAGAAGAGGAGTTGGAACTCATCATCTCTCCAGTGACAGAGAATTCAAGGAGAGGAGTCGGAACTCATATCTCCTGTGACGGGAAAATTCAAGGGGGCGATACGATGTCTGAGAGAGACATGGATCATGGAAGAAAGGAGAGAGTCTTATATCTGGGGGGTGGATGCAGGCAAGGCATCAATGATTACAGGAGTTAATTATTCTCCTGGTCTTGTATCTTGGGCTAATGTGGATGTGAAGCCAATGACTTTATAAAATCTTGAATCAATTAGTTTTATCTCTCAGTGTCAAGAAGATACATTAAAAAATCTGATATAAATTGTTTGATGTGATTTAGTAAATTTTATATCCCGAAGGAGAGGGGAGAAGAAAAAACATTCGGTAGGCGCCTTTTGGTTGATTGGAAAGATTGCCGTGTGGTATGAGTATAATGCTGTCAAGAAATTCGTGTGTTGCAAAAGAGACAGTGTGACAAACAACAACAACAACAAGCTGAGTTTTGAAAACTGATATATGGCTGGTTTGTAAAAAAATAAACTGGGAGGCAGAGAGTTCCAGCGCCGCCGAAGGCTGAAGATCGCTCACCAAATGATTTTCAAATTGGAAATTCATTCTGGGCCATTGGATCTTGTGTTACGTGTTCCATACCAAAGTTTATCTTTTCTTAAATTGACATCCCTCTTCATAATGTCCAGGCTTGCAGATATCTGACGCACCTGTTCATTGATGAATCTCTGTCGATGTTTGATATCACATATGAATACTCTATTCCACGGCTGTAAGTCTCCCTTCCAGACCCGCTGTGAGTCTGTCTCGCATTGCACACGGAAAATGGAACATACCAGTGCAATGAAGGGTCCTGGTCTGGCGTTTCCTGAGATGTAATTGCCCTGTACAGTTTTCGGTCTGGACTGTTTTTCTAACTGCCCTAGAAGGATTTCAGGTCTGAATCCCCCCCCCATTGTGAATGATGGTCTCCGGAAAGCAAACAGTTGAAATCCGTTTATAGTTCTTACATGGGCATTTATATCAGGAAGTTTGTGTGTGTGTGTTGTGTTTGTGTGGTGTGTGTGTGTGTGTTTGTGTGGTGGTGAGTGTGTGTGTAATGTTGTGTGTACGTGTGGATGTGTGTGTGTGGCTGTGTGGTTGTGTGTGTGGTGTGGGTGTTGGTGTGTGTTGTGTGTGTGTGTGTGTGTGCGTGCGTGCGTGCGTGGCGGTGCGGCGTGCGTGCGTGTTGTGTGTGCTGGCGGTGGTGCGCGTGTGGGGCATCAGCTGTCGGATCAATGGAGCACCTTAGGCTGACTTTTCTTCACATTTTTTTTTTTTGTCCTTTATTTCCTTTTTTCTCCTAAGGCCGAAATCCACTCGCTTCCATTTTTTGGGTGCTCACCACTGTCCTCTTCATCTGCCAAAATAACAAAAAGCGGAAAAAAAACAAAACAATTCCCACAACCAGCTTTTTTTTTCCTTTGTTTTCTTTCTTTTTTTTCTCTCTCTTTTTATTTTTGTTAACAACCAGTCCTCTTATACACCATGCATAGTCTTTATTTTCTCTCACAAATGGACATATACATGCTGATTTTAGTGTTTTTGGCGTTTGATATGAATGTGTCCTGGGTTTTGTAATGTTCTACAGTGTGGTGTACTGCACACTCGCTCTGATAATGAGCTGCTTATAAAAAGAAAACAACAGACAAAGACGGAGAAAAAGAAGAAGATGAAGGAAGGAAGGAAGAAGGAAGGAAGGAAAAAAAAGAGGAAGAAGGACAGAAACTAAAAACGAAAAAGAATTCGTCTGTGTAAAAAACAAACGAAATAGCAAAATAAATATAACAGTTGTTAAGCAATTATATCCAATGATGTAGTGTCCTGGCGAACCATGGTTTGTTTTTCTGAGGTCCGAGGTTTCTTCTCCTACTGGCCAGCACATCTATCCCGGCAACAACTGCCCCACAGGGGGGGGGGGGGGGGGGGGGGGGGGGGGGGGAGGTGCCGACGGGGGTGTGTGAGTGGGGGGGGGGGTACAACCGGACAAAACAACTTGACCAGAGGTGAAATGGGGTCCGCAGGATCGCCTCGCCTCAGACCTTTCTGTATAAGAATAGTTGTTATTATTTGGCCGTATCAAATATCAGCTGGCGCACAGAATAAGACCTTCAGCAGAGACACAAAATATCACTGAAAAAACTTTCTGTTTACATATTTTCTGGTCTCACTTTGGTAGTACCTGACTTGGGCTATGTGATTAGACTACTTTAACCAAAAAAAAGCTTTTACCAGACAAGTTTATCTGGTACTTGTTTGTTCTCCTCGTGAAAAATGTAATGTGCAATAAAACATTTTCGGTACCACCTTTCTCACTAATTGCCGCTTATAAGAAATTAAATTGATTACTTAATTGCGGAGCTTCTGATCCACTTCAAACCATGATGTGAACAGAAACCAGCGAAGTATTGCTCACACCCGAGATATACCTACTGTGTATTATAGATTTAACTATCATAAATGACATCTTCCTTAGGTTACAGTCCAGTTTTTCAAAAGACTATACAAAAAAACTGACCCAACCCAAAAGAAAAATTATTTTTCTTTCAAAGACACTGGTTGTCTTATATAGTATATAGGGTAGAACATGGATTGTGAGAGTCATGTACGACCCAGGAAAGACTGTGCGAGGATCAGCACAAAAGAAATGAACAGCACAATGAAATGTACAGCACAAATGATAATGTACAGCACAAATGAAATATACAACACAAATGAGAATGTACAGCACCAAATGAGACATATACAACACAAATGAAGATGTAACAACACAAATGAAGAATTGTATGTACACACAAATGATAATGTACAGCACAAAGAGAATATACAACACAAATGAGAATGTCCAGGCACAAGTGAGCATGAACAGTCACAAATGAAGAAATATACAAACAAATGAGAATGTACAACACAAATGATAATGTATGTAAAGCACAAATGAAATGTTACAGCACAAATGAAAATGTAATGTAACAAGCACAAATGAGAATGTACAGCAAGGCAAACCCAAAAAAAAAATGAGAATGTACAACACAAAGAGAATGTATGTTACAGCACAAACGAGAATGTACAACACAAATGAAGAATGTACAGCACAAATGAGAAGTACAGCACAATGAGAATGTACAGCACAAATGAGATTGTACAACACAAATGAAATGTGCAACAACAAATGGGAATGTACAGCACAAATAGAATGTACAACCCAAATGAAATGTACAACCTGGACCGCTAGTATCGACGAGATTGGATGAACATATCCTTTGGAAATTAAACTATTTTTTACACGCATAATGTTGAATCAGTTTTTTGACATGGTAACAGTCCTGATATGACCCCCCCTCCCCCCCCCCTCCCCCCAACCCAACTCCCACGTCGCTAAGTATAAACGACGTGAACTAAACTATAATCCTGACATGTGCTCAGTAGCAATAACAATCATACCGCGATTCTTTACGTGATCGTTAGAAACTTTTCGAAACCACCAATTTTTCAATCAACGACTCTGAGAATTGCTTGATAGATAAGTTTGTATTGGAAGACAGTACACAACCACTAATTACTTAATACACATTCTCTGACCTCAAGTGGAACATGATATAGTACAATTATCTATCTGTCTCTAACACACACACTCACCCACACCCACACACACGCAGACACGCACACGCACACACACACACACACAACACTACGCACGCACGCTACGCACCACGCAGCACGCACACACACACAACACACACATCACACACACTCACACACACACACCCACACACACCATTACACACACACCACGCACGCAAGCACACCAAGATAGTCAGAATACAACAGACAGACAGACGATTCTGTTTTCTTGACATCAAAGTTACTCCAAATGAAGGAATAACACAATACAGTTGTGAAGATCATACGATGCCACACCATCAAAATAAAAAGGCAAGGAGTCCGGGGGGGGGGTGTTTGTTGTTGTTTTTTACAGTTTTTTTTTTTTTGTGTCAGTTTGTGACAGATATGGCAGTTTGACATGCACCCAATATTTCCCGACCCCAAAATTTTCCCCCCCCCCAACATAACCCCTATTTCCTCCCACAATCGCGCGTGAGCACGTAACACACACACATGAAACACACACGAAACGACGCACGCACGCACGCAGGCAGGCACGCACACACACACACACACACACCACACACACACCCACACACACACACACACACACACCCACACACCCACACACACACACGCACGCAAGCACACCATAGAAAGTCAGATAGACAGACAGACAGACAGACAGATCTGTTTCTGACATCAAAGTTCTCCATAATGAAGGAATATCACAATACAATGTGATTATCATACGATGCCCACACATCAAAAAAAAGGCAAGTGCCGGGGGGGGGGGGGGTGTTGTGTTTGTTTGTTTTTTTACAGGGTTTTTTTGTGCAGTTTTGTGACAGATCTTGGCAGTTGACGATGCACCCTATATTCCCGACCCCCAAATCCCCATCATAACCCCTAATTCCTCCACAATCGCGCGCGTGAGCACGTACACACACACACACACACACACACACACACACACACACACATAACACACACACACACACACGCGCGCGCGCGCGCCACACACACATACACACACACACACACCACACACACACACACACACACACCCACACACACACACACACACATACACCCACACACAACACACATACACAACACACATACACAGCGTGTGCTCGTGCGCGCGCGCACAAGTTATGCACGAAAAAAACACGAGCTGGGGACAACAGGCTGGTCTCTCTCTCTCTGATCTGTCTCTCTCCCTCTCTCTCGCTCTCTCTCTCTCTCTCTCTCTCTCTCTCCTCGCTCCTACATCTTCCATCACCACCAACATCACCCATCAGCGATCAAGAAGAAGAATGGGGTGGCAAACCCGACGGAATTTGCTCTTAGATCAGAGCGGAAATCATGTGGCCAGATCAATGCGAACAAATTCATCACATCCTGAGGGGGTGGTCGGAGCACATCGCCTCCTGCGGCCAACTGCCTTTGCCACGCACAAAGCTGTCCTTTCTGTCTCTGTCTGCTGTCGCTTCATCCTCTTCTCCTCGGAAAGGAAACCACGACGATTTTGTCCGGTTAACTTTACAGTCATGCTGTGCCCCCCCCTCCCTCCCTCCCCTCTCCTTCCCTCCCTCTCTCTCTCTCTCTCTCTCTCTTCTCACTGTTAAAATTGACATGTCATGTTTGCCCATCTCTCAATCTCTCTCTCTCTCTGTTAAATGACATGTCATGTGTCCGCATCTCACTCTCTCTCTCTCATCAGTCCCTCTCTCCTCTCTCTCTCTCTCTCATTCCTCTCTCTCTGTCTCTCTCTGTGTTAAATTGACATGTTCCATGTGTGCCCATCACTCTCTCTCTCCTCTTCTCTCATGTCTCTACTCTCTCTCTCTCTCCTCTCTCTCTGTTAATTGACATGTCATGTTTTGGCCTCTCTCATCTCTATCTATCTATCTATCTACTATCTATCTCTCTCCCCACCTGGAAATATTCTCGTAACTTTCGAAGAAAAACATATGTTATCTTTCAAGTATTATCAAAAATAACGCATTGAAAACGCAGTGAACAGACAATCCATCCTAATTTTTTCCTGGTCATTGTGATAGAATAAAACTTCGTTCGTACTGTGCATCAACCTATCTTTCCATCGTTCTCCTCATTTAAAAGCTAGTGGGAGTTCAAACTTTTCGTTCATACTATCTTTGATCGCTGGGACACACACACAACCCAACACACACACAAAACAAAAACCCCACACCAAACAAACAACAGAAGCAGCGTTTCGCAATTAATGCAACAATATGGATACCCATTTTAACTGTATGTAGTTCAAAAGCCAATGACTCGTTCAAATACTCTGTGACTGATGCTGACAGGCAGTACGTATTGTCACGTATGCGATTCACCGTGGAAATGTTCCAATGGTAAATAGTGCGACGTGAGGCCCGCTCTTTTTTCAATAGTGGTAGTCACAAGTCTATTTCATGACGTCGTGGCGATCGCGTGAGCGACTGCAAACGAGCCATTTTGTGAAAACGAACCATTTGTGAAACAGCTGTTTGGTGAAAACGAGCCATTTTGTGTGATAACGACCAATTGTGGTCAAACGAGCTATTTTGTGACTGAATGGTATCGTTTTCTCAACTTCTCATGCACCGCTCAGTAAAACACTTCCACTTATATTTTCAGCTGACTTTACAGAAAAGCGCATACACTTAATATTTAGTCTTGCAAAGAAATCAACAATCACAAAGTATTTCTCAGGATCTTTTTTTGTGGCCGGGGAGAGGGGGAAGGGGTTTGAGGGGGGAAGTTGGTGGGGGGGGGGGTAGGGGAGAGTGAAAATCACGCCAGATCCGGACACACCGCAACGGTTAGCTTTTCCACATCCACGTCGCTGCGGTTTGTAAGAACGCACCATTTCGAACAAGTTGGCTCAACTCGAACGAATCCCATGTGAAAGCGCTCGAGGAAAAAGAAACTGAGCATAACTCCTGGCCGCCAATTTGATCGGAAACAGGCAGCGGTTGGACGCCACGTGGCTGCATCCTGCCCCTACATCACAACAAGTGTGGACCTCGGGGTGTCACCCAGAGTGGGCTTAAAATCACTGGTTGGTGGGAGGGGGGGGGGGCGCTCACTATTCAGGAGAACAGGGTCCTGGATGTTGTGACGTGGTTGTGGGCCGCTATGCGAGAGAAGGATGGCTCATGTGTAGACGTGCCCGAGGGCAAGTGCTATCCAAAGTCTTTATCAGCTTGTCTGCCTTATATGCCTGTGTATGGTCATTGGCTTTGAAGTTGTGTAGAAATCAAATACTGCATCCTTTTTACTCTTAGTACGAGCGCAAGTTTAAGTTCTCTTCCTTCAATTTCCATGTATTTGCCACAATCCATCAACGCTTTTAATGTAACCTCCTTGCCACAGTGCTTGTTTAATCAACCCTCTCTCTCTCTCACTCATCTCTCTCTCTTTTCAAAATGTTTAGACTATCTTTTTTTTTACGCCCGGACTAAGACAACATGCATTTGTGTCTAATGATATGTATCTGGTAAAAACCAACAGCCCACCGTTGTGTGTTTGTTCACTGTTGGTGATGGCGCTGTTTATAAAAACTCAGCTTACGTACTCTTAACGGTATGGAAACATTTTATACTGCCAACTATATGGTATGGACGATATTCGAACTGGAATAAAAAGAGGAAAAAAGGATCAGGTTTGAAAGATTTGCCTAGTATGGTCAAAGAATGTGCATCTGAATCATAGTGTTCAACAACAAAGAACTTCTTCATCCCACATCTTCCGACAAACACTGGTCACTTCCAGAAAAGCATACAACGTAAGATAACCCGTACTCAAAACAGCAATGACACGACGTGTGTGGAAATTGTACTGTGCATGGTGGTCCCTTATTACAATGAGGCTAAATTTTGTACCTCAGCTCAAGAAGGCTGATCTGCTATTTCAGGCATAGCACTTGTAGACATTAAACGTTGTTACTTTAGACATTTTCAACGCAGACAAATTGTCCAATCCGTAAGCAGGGTGAAGTAGGTGACATCATCAGTGATTGTATTTCTAGTCCAGTACTTAATGAACTTTGCAAAGAAATCGCTTCACAATTTAACAGACTACGGTAAATGGATAGACCGTGCCTACCGTTCGTCTAAAATGCGGTGGGGGGAATGAAGACAGTGGTTCCATTGTATTTCAGGGAACACAAATGCTGACTCTCATACTGTTAAGTGTCTTGAAAAACGATCAGTGTTGTGCGGCACACTCGCATACCCGTGTCGAGTATACACACACGCCAATCGCGCGTGGCGCAATTCCACACACACACACACACACCCCACACACACACCACAAACACACACACACACACACACAGAGGAGAAGAAGGACACACACACACACACACAC
>CM031600.1:15637365-15642365 GCA_018398815.1 Conus ventricosus | reverse complement strand
AAAAAAAAAAAAAGCTGCCGTGAAGTAGGGGAAGAGTGAGCGAGAGGCGCAAACAAGAAAGTAAAGCAGGAAGGAATATAAAATGTGATGAGGTATAACAGGAAGAGGGACAGAAAATAAGAAGAAACAAAACGAAACAAAACAAGAATATATCAAAAAGGAAAATTGCGTGCAACTTCCTGGTCAATGGAAAGGAATCTCCATTTGTGACGTGGAGGCCGTTTGCGAATGAAGGGAAATAATCATAATTTCACTCTTGACAGCTCGTATCGGAGTTCTGTTCCTTGTAACATTATTACCATCTGTACACTTACCAACTCCCGCCCCACTTCCTCTCTCTCTCTCTCTCTCTCTCTCTCTCTCTCTCTCTCTCTCTCTGTGTGTGTCTCTGTCTGCCTGCCTGTCTGTCTGTCTGTCTGTCTGTCTGTCTCTCTCTCTCTCTCTCTCTCTCTCTCTCTCTCTCTCTCTCGTTTTATTTTAACATTTCTGTATACAAAAATGTTCACACAAACATCCCCCTACTTTCGCCTCTCTCACCCTTCTTTCTTCCAAAATGTTCTCCTTTCAATTACTGTTTACAAAGAACACGAACTCATTCTTTTCTATTACACAACTAATTTACCAATTTCACAGACCAGCTTCGAAAACATAGGCCTATCATATTTCACTTATTTTCTTAAGAGAAAAAGTACACGTACATTCTTCAATTTCTTTTCGTGTATCTGAATGTGTGTGAGCGCATGTATGCCGAGTGCGTGAGAGAGAGAGAGAGAGGGGAGAGAGAGAGAGAGAGAGAGAGAGAGAGAGAGAGAGAGATGCTATTATAGAGAATAAATGAGGAATTTTTCTATCCTCGGTCGGTCGTACCTTTTTAAGGATTTTTTTTTTCATCCTTGGTCTTGTCAATGATCAATAGGCCTATCAAATCTCCCGATGTTCTTTGGATTGTGCTGAGGTAGTTGAGTGCAGTTTGTTACGAATACACACAAGAAATGCGGCAAACTGAATTCGGTGGCGTGTGTGGTGGGTTTTCTTTTAATTTTTTTTTCTTTTTTTTCCGATCAAAAGCATTGTTCCGTCAGTTCTTGAAAAAATGAATAGAATTAGGAATAGAGTTTGTTTAGAACTTACCGCCAATGACATTGACAAACAAAGCACATGACAAGACACGATGCATTTCAACCACTTCCCTTACAGCAAGGGTACTAGGGTCCACCTAGGTTCTAGCTAGCTCCAGCTTGGACAAGCTGAATCTAGCCAGAACCTAGGTGGGCCCTAGGTGGGTCCTAGGACCCTTGCTGTCTGGGTTGGGTCTTCTTCAGGCGAAAAAATAAATCACATTTAACATGTGGGACAGTACAAACAAAGAACGAAAAAAGAATGAAAAATGACTCATCCGTTGTCCATGTGGTCGGTAGGCGGAAATGACATGGGGCCAGGGGGATTATGGGAGAGGAAACGGAGGGGGGGGGGGGGGGGTTGCGTCGGGGAGGGTGTGTGTGTGTGATATGATGGGGTTTGTGTGTCTAGTTTATTGGGATGGTGTGATATCTTTGTGATGGTTGTGGTAATGGTGGATTGATAATAATGGTAAGGGGAAAAAAAAGGGGGGGGGGGGGACTGAGGAGAAAAAAAATATATATATATATATATAAAAATAAATAAATAAATAAATAAATAAAAAATAAAATAAAATTAAATTTAAAAAAAAATTGGGGGGGAGGGGGGGGGGGAAGGGGAAGGATAAAACAAAATTAGGATTAAATAGATGGAGGGTTGCTGTAACTACTGTATGAAGTGAGTGAAGGGGATGTGGTGGTGGTGTATGTATGTGTGTGTGTATGTGTGTGTGATGGTAGGGGATATTGCCAACTGATGTGGAAGTGGTGGGTATGTGTGTTTGGTTATTGTTGGATATTGATGCCTTGGGGTGTAGTGTGCCCAGTTTGGCAATGAGATGGGATTCTTGAGTTGTGCGTTCAAAGCTGTCACTCTGTGACTGCCAGAGTGCCATAACTTTGACATGGTCGATGTTGTGTTGGGTGTGGTTGAAGTGTAGGGCGACGGTTTGGGTCGGTGGTGGCGGATATCACCAGGTGTTCAGACCACCGACCCAAACCCGTCGCCCTACACTTCAACCACACCCAACACAACATCGACCATGTCAAAGTTATGGCACTCTGGCAGTCACAGAGTGACAGCTTTGAACGCACAACTCAAGAATCCCATCTCATTGCCAAACTGGGCACACTACACCCCCAAGGCATCAATATCCAACAATAACCAAACACACATACCCACCACTTCCACATCAGTTGGCAATATCCCCTACCATCACACACACATACACACACACATACATACACCACCACCACATCCCCTTCACTCACTTCATACAGTAGTTACAGCAACCCTCCATCTATTTAATCCTAATTTTGGGTTATCCTTCCCTCCCCCCCCCCCCCCAATTTTTTTTTTTTAATTTTTTTTTTAATTTTTTTTTCTCCTCAGTCCCCCCCCCCCCCCCCCCCCCCTTCTTTCCCCTTACCATTATTATCAATCCACCATTACCACAACCATCACAAAGATATCACACCATCCCAATAAACTAGACACACAACCCCATCATATCACACACACACACCTCCCCCGACGCAACCCCCCCCCCCCCCCCTCCGTTTCCTCTCCATAATCCCCCTGGCCCCATGTCATTTCCGCCTACCGACCACATGGACAACGGATGAGTCATTTTTCATTCTTTTTTCGTTCTTTGTTTGTACTGTCCCACATGTTAAATGTGATTTATTTTTTCGCCTGAAGAAGACCCAAGTGGTTGAAATGCATCGTGTCTTGTCATGTGCTTTGTTTGTCAATGTCATTGGCGGTAAGTTCTAAACAAACTCTATTCCTAATTTTGCTTCGTTCGCCGCCATCAGTCACTCCATTTTGAAATGAATAGAATTGATAATTTTTTTAAAGTCAGATATATCAGCTATCCGCTATCACCCCTTATGGACGACACACGGAAAGGTCAAGAGTTCAGAAGTGGTACGTAAGGTCAAAACGCTGACATGATGGTGGTATAGATGCGATAAAGAAATGTCGGAGATGAGTAGCACTGATGTTTGATCATTAGGTTCCTGTTTAATATTCCTGTGAATGCAACATAGAAATGTTGACTAGCACAGTGTTGGCGTTTGCTGACGTATTCCTGTTGAATAATTTTCACACAAAAAATTAAGCTGTACGTTATCACTATGTCCAGTCACAGGCATGTTCGTGTGAACTGATACAGAAATGTTGATGTTGACAAAAGTAGTAAGCCTTCTGGCATCTCTCACTGTCACGAGTTTGTCACGAGGCCTACGACGTTCGACCCACCTAGGGTGGCGGAATTACTTATTTGTTTATTGTCGTTGCTGTCGTCGTGTACCCGTCCCTTAGTGTGGCTTGTGGTGCGGTTGCACCTTGGTATAGTTCAGCTCAACTTCGGTTTGCTTTCCCCTCTCTCTCTCTAATTCCACCACCCGTGCTATTCATCCTGCAAGTTCACGGGTGGCCGGTACCTTTCTCTCGAACTTTCTGTCTATCGGCCTCTCGCCTGTCTTTTTACCTGTCGCACGTGCTTCGTTTCTTTTAGTTTGAAGTATGCTCACTCTGTGACGCAGCATGGCATGTTGGCCGCCATTGCTGAGGGAGGTTAGCTCTTCACTCGAGCGGAAGATGTCTCTGGGGGCGCCTGCTCCAGTCCGGGTTCTTTACCTTATCGTCGAGAGTACAGTCAGTACTTTCAATTCCTGCAGTCGGCCTGTAGGAGAGGGACATCATTTCTTCTGTTTCCGCATCTTCGCTCTGTCCTCTCGACTGGACAGAGGGTAGAGAGAGTCCTTTGACCCGCCTCTTCGGGGTCACCCACGGGTAGCTGGTAAGCATCAGTTTCGTGGTCTGTTTGTTTTGGTTTGTTGTTGTTAGCCGGCTTAGTCTTCTCTTTTGCGCAATTTTCTTTTGTTTTCGAAATTGTAAGAGAAATATTGTGTGAGACCTTTTCTCTGGTTAATTCCATCTTTAACCTGGCCATTCTAAATTATTTCCAAAATTCTTTCTCCTGTTTATGTATCTGGTGATGCGGTAGTCGGTGGGGAAGGGAGAGAACCTGGTGATTCAGGGTTGGAACTTGCTTGGTCTCGCTCGTCCGCCCCTGTCACATTCGCCGGACTTTTATCCTTCGGCCACCGTCTGTTTGTGTGTGCAAGGAGAACGAGTTTTATGTTCACGAGCGTGCGTACGCATGATTTGTCGTTCGGATGCGTGGTTGGAGATTTGTGTTATTTTGAAATGTGTTTATAAAATGTGACAGTTATGCCATTGAATTATTATTTGCAAATGTGGTGGCAGTTATTAAGCGATGGTCGCTGTGTTGATTTATTTCCTAAGGAAGGAAAACGTTAAGCGTGAGTGAGAGAAGGGTGAAGATAATTCATATTTGTTTTATAACCTGTTGATTTAATACAGTCTTTTACCTGCATCGTGTGAGAAGACTTGATTCAATGGGTTTACTGTGTGCGTTGAATACACTTCCCCTCGCCCATCATGCGAGTGAGAGAACGTATAAATGCCAATCCTGACTCACTTGCTTCACCACCGAGTTTTTGGGCGAAAGTGGCCTAAAAGCTGCCTTTTCCTGTGGCGGAAGAGAGAGAGAGAGAATCACCGGCAGACAGACAGACAGACAGAGAAGAGAGAGACAGAGAGAGAGACAGACAGACAGACAGAGAGGCGGGCAGACAGACACACACACACACACACTCTTTCTCTCTCAATTAAATGACATAAAATCCGCACACTTCTTCTGACTAATTTCCACCTACAAACTTTGTACACGGGGCTGAAATCTGATCACTTAATTTACGGCTCGCGGCAGTTTGCACCTAGCCTGTGCTGTTTAAACGAAGCACACTCGGTCGGGTTGCAATGGGTTGCATCAGAAATTCGAGATTGCC
>CM031600.1:15628672-15637265 GCA_018398815.1 Conus ventricosus | reverse complement strand
AGAAAGGGGATTTAATATTTTTTGTTGGGGTTTAAAGGAATTTTATTTTTGGTTTTTTTTGGGGTTTATACTAAAAACTTTTATGTTTTTTTTTAATTTTCTGTTTGTCATCACCAAAAAAGTTTGATTTGGGGGAATATTCTCTGTCTTTTTCACACTCACGAATTTATTTTTTGGTTTAAATATTCTCTTCTTTTCTCATCACAAACTTTAAATTGGTGTAATATTTCTCTCTTTTTCATCACTCACAGAACTTTATTTTTGTAATTTTTTCCTGTCTTTTCATCCTCACAAACTTTTTTTTGGGTTTAATATTTCTGCTTTTGTCTTCACTCACAAATTTAGTTGGTTAATTTCCTTCTGTTTCATCACTCACAAAATTTATTTTGGGGTTAATAGTTCATGTTTTGTAACCTCCAAAAATTTAAATTTTTTAATTTCTCTGCTTTTTCACACCACAAAACTTTTTGATTTTTGGGGTTAAATTCCTTCGTTCTCATCCAAATTTGATTTTGGAAATTCTCTTCTGTTGCACACCACAGAACGTTGATTTTTTTGGTTAATAGTTTCTGCTTTTTCATCCCACAAACTTTATGTTTGTGTAATATTCTTTTCTTTGTCATCACCAAAACTTTATGTTTGGGAAATATTCTCTGTCTGTTGTCACCCCACAAACTTTGATTTTTAATATTTTCTCTGCTGTTTAAACACTCCAAACTTTTTTTTTTGGGAAATAGTTCCTGTCTGTGTCATCACCAAAACTTTGATTTTGGGTGTAATATTCTCTTCTTTGTCTCACTCCAAAACGTTTGATTTTTGTGAAATAGTTTCCTTTCTGTTGTCACACTCAAAAAATTTTGATGTTTGTAATAGTTCTCTGTCTTTTCATCACCACAAATTTTGATGTTGGGTTGATAGTTCCTGTCTTTTTTGTCATCACTCACAACTTTATTTTTATATTCTCTTCTGTTTCACACTCACGAACTTTGAGTTTGGGAATATTCTCTGCTTTGCACACTCACAACTTTGATGTTTTGGTTAATTTTTCTCTGTCTTTGTCTCACTCACAAAAACTTTTTATTTTGGGTGTAATAGTTCCTGTCTTTGTCATCACCACAGAATTTGATTTTTGGTAATATTCTCTGTCTGTTGTCATCATACAAACTTTTGATTTTGGGTAATATTCTCTTCTGTTGTCATCACCCAGAACGTTTGATTTTGGTGTAATATTTCTCTGTCTTTTCACACCCCACAAACGTTTGATGTTTGGTGAATAGTTCTCTGCTTTTGTCATCACCACAAAACTTTTGATTTTGTGTAAATTTTCTCTGTCTGTTGCATCACCACCGGGGGGGAAAACCGTTTTAAAAAGTTTTATGGTTAAATAGTTCTCTGTCTTTGTCACACTCACAGAACGTTGATGTTTTGGGTAATTTCTTTTCTGTTGCCCATCACCACAAACGTTTGATTTTTGGGGTAATATTCTCTGCTTGTCATCACTCCCAGACGTTTGATTTGGTGTAATATTCTCTGTCTTTTGTCACACTCCAAACGTTGATGTTTGGTAATAGTTCTCGTCTGTTTCATCACTCCCAAACGTTTGATTTTTGGTGAATAGTTCCTGCTTTTTGTCACACTCACAGAACTTTTTGTTTTTTGGTGTAAATTCTCTGTCTGTTGTACACTCACAGAACTTTTTGAGTTGGTGAAATAGTTCCGTCGTTTTTATCATCACAGAATTTTTGATGTTTGGGTAATATTCTCTGTCTGTTTTCCACTCACAGAACTTTTGATGTTTGGGAAATTCTCTGTCTTTTGCTCACTCACAAACGTTTAAATTTGGGTAATATTTCTCTGTCTTTTGTCATCACTCACAAACGTTTGATTTTGGTGTAATAGTTCTCTGCTGTGTCACACTCACAGAACGTTTGATTCGGTTAATATTTTCCTGTCTGTTTGTCATCACTCCCAAACTTTGATGTCGGGTGTAATATTTCCGTCTTTTTCACACTCCAAAAACTTTATGTCGGGTGTAATAGTTCTCTTCTTTGTCACCCACAGAACTTTTTGTGTGGGTGTAATATTTCCTGCTGTTGTCATCACCACAGAACGTTTGATGTTTGGGTAATAGTTCTTTGCCTGTTTGTCATCATCACAAAGGGATGTTTGGTGTAAATTCCGTTTTTTTTGTCATCCTCACAGAACTTTATGTCTGTTAATAGTTCTCTGTCTTTTGTCATCACTCACAAAACGTTTGATGTCTGGTGTAATATTCCCTCTGTCTTTTGTCATCACCACAGAACGTTGATTTTGGGTGTAATAGTTCCTGTCTGTTGCATCACCACAAATTTTTGATGTTTTGTAATGTTCTCTGTCTTTTGCATCACTCCCCCGAACTTTGATTTTTTGGGTAATATTCTCTGCTTTTTGTCATCACTCACAGAACTTTGATTTTGTGAAATAGTTCTCTTCTGTTTCACACCACAAACGTTTGATGTTTGGTGATATTCTCTTTCTTTTGTCATCCTCACAAAACGTTTGATTTTTGGGTGAATATTTCTCTGTCTTTTCATCACTCACAAACGTTTGTTTTGGGTAATATTCCTGCTGTTGTCATCACCACAAAACTTGATTTTGGTGAAATAGTTCTCTTCTTTTCATCACTCACAGAACTTTTGATGTTTGGGAATATTTCTCGTCGTTGTATCACCACAGAACGTTTGATGTTTTGGTGTAAATTCTCTTCTGTTGTCACCCACAAAACTTTTATGTTTGGTGTAATAGTCTCTGTCTGTTGTCTCACTCACAGAACTTTTGATTTTGGTGTAATAGTTCTCTTCTTTGTCTCACTCACAAACGTTTGATTTTTGGTGTAATAGTTTCTGTCTGTTGTCATCACTCACAGAACGTTTATGTTTGGTGTAATAGTTCCTTCTGTTTCATCACCCAGAACGTTGATTTTGGGTGTAATAGTTCTCTGTCTGTTGTCATCACCACAAACTTTTTGATGTTTGGGTTTAATAGTTCTCTGTCTGTTGTCTCACCCCCAAACGTTTGATTTTTTGGTGAAATATTTTTCTCTGCTGTTGTCATCACTCACAGAACGTTTGATTTTGGTGTAATTTTCTCGTCTTTTGTCATCACCCCCAAATTTTGATTTTGGGTGTAATATTTCTCTTCTGTTGCATCACTCACGAACTTTGATTTTTGGTGTAATAGTTCTCTGTCTTTTCATCACTCACGAACTTTGATTTTGGTGAAATTCTCGTCGGTGTTATCACCACAGAACGTTTGATTTTTGGTGAATATTCTCTGTCTTTTGTCACACTCACAAACGTTTGAGTTGGTGAATAGTTCTCTGTCTGTTTTCTCACTCACAAACTTTTTGTTTTTGGGTGTAATATTTCTTGTCTGTTTCCACTCACAAAACGTTGATTTTTGGGTGAAAAATTCCTGTCTGTTTCACACTCACAGAACGTTTGATGCTGGTGTAAAGTTTCTGAGTTTCATCACTCACAAACGTTTGATTCTGGGAATATTTTTCTGCTGTTGTCACACCACAGAACGTTTTGTCGGTGTAATGTTCTCTGTCTGTTGTCATCACCCAAACTTTTGATTCGGGTGTAATAGTTCCCCTGTCTGTTTACACCACGAACTTTTTGATGTCGGGAATAGTTCTTTTGTCGTTGTCATCACTCACAGAATTTTTGATGTTTGGTTATATTCTCTGCTTTTTTCTCACTCACAGAACGTTTGATTTGGGTGAAATCCTGTCGTTGTCATCACTCACAAAACGTTTAAATGCGGGTTAATAGTTCCGCTTTTTGTCATCACCACAGAACTTTGATGTTTTTGTAAAGTTCTTGTCTGTTGTCACACCACAGAACTTTGATTTTTGGTGTAATATTCTCTGTCTTTGCTCACTCACAAACGTTTATTTTTGGGTGTAATAGTTCCTGTCTGTTGTCATCACTCACAAATTTTTTGATTTTTGGTTAATAGTTCTCTGTCTGTTGTCACACCACAAAACGTTTGTGCGGTTAATATTTCTCTGTCGGGTTGCCCATCACGCACAGAACTTTTTGATGTTTGTGAATATTCTCTGTCGTTGTCACACTCAAAACTTGATGTTGGTTAAAAATTTCTGTCTTGTCTCACTCACGAACGTTTGATTTTGGTGTAATATTCCTGTCTGTTGCACATCAAAACTTTTTGATTTTTGGTGTAATAGTTCCTTCTTTTGTCATCACTCACGAACGTTATGGGGGGAAATTCCTGCTGTTTCACACCACAGAACTTTTGATTTTTGGTGTAATATTCTCTGCTTTTGTCATCACTCACAAACGTTTATTTTGGTGAAAATATTTTTCTCTGTCTGTTGTCACCCACAGAACTTTTGATGTTTGGTGTAATAGTTCGTTTGGCATCACTCACAGAACGTTTGATTTTTTGGTGTAATATTCTCTGTCTGTTGTCATCACTCACAAACGTTGATGTTTGGTGTAATAGTTCTCTGTCTGTTGTCATCACCACAAACGTTGATTTTGGGTGTAAAGTTTCTGTCGTTGTCATCACTCACAGAACTTTTTATGTTTGGGTGTAATAGTTTCTTCGTTTCATCACCCCAGAACTTTTGATTTTGGTGTAATATTCCTGTCTTTGTCATCACTCACAGAACGTTTATGTTTGTGAAAATTTTTCTCTGTCTGTTGTCATCACTCCAAACGTTTGATTTTTGGTTAATATTCTCTTCTTTGCACACTCACAGAACGTTTGATGTTTTGTAATAGTTCTTGCTTTGTATATAAGAACGTTTGATGTTTGGGTAATGTTCTCTGTCTTTTTGTCATCACCACAGAACGTTTGATGTTTGGGTGTAATAGTTCTCTGTCTGTTTCATCACTCACAGAACTTTTGATTTTTGGTTAATAGTTTCTTCGTTGTCACACTCACAGAACGTTTGATGTTGGGTAAAGTTCCGTCTGTTGTCATCACCCCAAACTTTGATGTTTGGTGTAATATTTTCTTTTCTGTTTCACACCCCAAAACGTTTGATTTTTGGTGAATAGTTCTTTTCTGTTGTCATCCTCACAAAACTTTGATGTTGTGTAATAGTCTCTTCTGTTTGTCATCACTCACAGAACTTTTGAGTTGGTGAATAGTTCTCTGTCGTTGTCATCACTCACAGAAGGGTTTGATTTTGGGTTTTAATTTTTTCTCTGTCTGTTGCATCACTCACAGAACTTTGATTTTTGGTGAATATTCTCTTCTTTGTCTAAACACAGAACGTTTGTTTTTTTGGTGTAATATTCTCTGTCTTTTTGGTCATCATCACAAACTTTATTTTGGTGTAAATTTTCTCTGTCTGTTTTCATCACTCAAAAAGAATTTTTATGTTGGTGAATAGTTCTCTGTCTTTTGGCATCACTCACAGAACGTTTGTGTTTGGTGAATTTTTCTCTGCTTTTCATCACTCACAGAACGTTTGATTTTTGGGAATATTCTTTTCTGTTTGTCATCACTCACAAACGTTGAGTTTGGTGTAATAGTTCTCTGTCGTTGTCATCCCCCCGAACTTTTTTGAGTTTGGTGTAAAGTTCTCGTCTTTTCATCACTCACAAAACTTTTGATTTTTTGGTGAAATAGTTCTCTGTCTTTGTCATCACTCACAAACTTTTTGATGTTTGGTGTAATATTCTCTGTCTTTTTTGTCATCACCCCCCCAAACTTTATGTTTGGTGTAATATTTCCTGTTTTTGTCTCCCCCACAAACTTTGATGTTTGTGTAAAGTTCTCTGTCTGTTGTCTCACCACAGAACTTTTGATGTTGGGAAAATATTCTCTTCTGTTGTTATCACTACAAAAACGTTGATGTTTGTGTAATGTTCTCTGCTTTTCATCACTCACGAACTTTTGATGTTGGTGAAATTTTTTTCTCGGGGCTTTTTCACACTCACAAACTTTGGGAGTTGTTAATAGTTCCTGTCTTTTTCATCACTCACAGAACTTTGATTTTTGGTGTAATAGTTCTCTGTCTTTGCATCACTCCCAGAACTTTTTGTGTCGGTTTAATATTCCGTCTTGTCATACTCACAAAAACTTTTTTGATTCGGGTGTTTATTTCCCTTTCTGTTGTCATCACCACAGAACGTTTGATGTGGGGGTTAATAGTTCTCTGTCTTTGTATCACTCACGAACTTTTTGAGTCTGGGTAATAGTTCTCTGTCTTGTCATCATCCAAACTTTGATGTCGGGTTTAATAGTTTTTTGTCTTTGCATCACTCCAAAAACGTTTGATTTGGGGTGTAATGTTCTCTGTCGTGTCAACACCACAGAACGTTTGATTTTTGGTGAAATAGTTCCTGTCTGTGTCATCCACAGAACGTTTTGATGTCGGTGTAATATTCTCTGTCTTTGTCATCACTCACAAAAGTTTGATTTTTGGGTGTAAGTTTCGTCTTTTCATCACCACAGAACTTTGATGTTTGTGTAATATTTCTCTGTCGTTTAAACACCACAAACTTTGTGTTTGGGTGTAATATTTTCTCTGTCTGTTTCATCACTCACAGAACGTTTGATGTTGGTGTAATATTCTCTGCTTTGTCATCACCACAGAACGTTTGATGTCGGGTGTAATATTCTCTTTGTTTCATCACGCACAGAACGTTTGATTTTTGGGTTAATATTCTCTGTCGTTTCATCACTCACAGAACTTTGATTTTTGGGGTTAAATATTTCGTCTGTTGTCATCACCACAAACGTTTGATTTTTTGGTGAATATTCCTGTCTGTTGTCATCACTCACAGAACTTGATGTTTGGGTAATATTTTCTCTGCTGTTTCATCACTCCAGAACGTTTATTTTTTGTGTAATAGTTCCTGTCTGTTGTCATCACTCACGAACGTTTGATTTTTGGGTGTAATAGTTCTCTTCTGTTGCATCACTCACAAACTTTTGAGTTTGGTGAAATAGTCTCTGTCTGTTGTCATCACTCACAGAACGTTTTTTTTTTGGGTGTAATAGTTCTCTGTCTTTTTGTCACACTCACAGAACGTTTATTTTTGGGTGTAATAGTTCTCGTCTTTTTGTCACACTCCAGAACTTTGATTTTTTGGTTAATATTTCCTTCTGTTGTCACACTCACAAACTTTTTTTTTGGGTGTAATATTCTCTTCTGTTGCATCACTCACAGAACTTTGATGTTTGTTAATATTTCTCTGCTTTTGCATCACCACAGAACGTTTGATGTTGGTGTAATATTCCTGTCTGTTGTCACACTCACAAAACTTTTGATTTTGGTGTAATTTCCTGTCTTTGTCATCACACAGAACGTTTGTTTTGGAATATTCTCTTCTGTTTCATAAATCCAGAACTTTGATTTTTTGGTGTAATGTTCTTTGTCTTTTGTCATCACCACAGAACTTTTGATGTTTGGTGTAAAGTTCTCGTCTGTTGCATCCTCACAAACGTTTGATTTTTTGGTTAATATTTCTCTGCTGTTGATCACTCACAAACTTTAATGTTGGGTAATAGTTCTCTGTCTTTTTGTCATCACCACAGAATTTTTGATGTTTGGTGTAATAGTTCCTTCTTTTGTCACACTCACAGAACTTTTTATTTTGGTGAATAGTTCTCTTCTTGCATCACCACAGAACGTTTGTGTTTGGTGTAATAGTTCTCTGTCTGTTGTCACACCCCAAACGTTTGATGTTTGGTGTAAAAGTTCTCTGTCTTTTTGTCATCACCACAGAACGTTTATTTTGGTGAATAGTTCCTGTCGTTGTCATCACTCACAAAACGTTTGTGTTTGGTTAAATTCTCTGCTTTTGTCATCACTCACAAACTTTATTTTTTGGTTAATAGTTCTCTGTCGTTGTCATCACCACAGAACGTTTGATGTTTGGTGAAATATTCTCTTCTTTTGTCATACTCACAGAACGTTTGATGTTTGGTGTAATAGTTCCTGTCGTTGTCACACTCACAGAACGTTGATTTTTGGGTTTAAAATTTCTCTTCTGTTGCATCACTCACAGAACGTTTGATTTTTTGGTGTAATAGTTCTCTGCTGTTGTCATCACCACAAACGTTTGATTTTGGGTGTAATAGTTTTTTGTCTTTGTCATCACTCACAGAACTTTTGGGGTTTTTTTGGGTTAATTTTTTTATTTTGGGGTTGTCATCACTCACAAACTTTGATGTTTGGTGTAAAATTCTCTGTCTTTGTCACACTCCAGAACGTTTGATGTTTGTGAAATATTCCTGTCGTTGTCATCACTCACAAAATTTTTTGATTTTTTTGGTGAAAGTCTCGTCTGTTGTCATCCTCACAAACGTTTATTTTTTGGTGTAAAGTTCTTTGTCTGTTGTCATCACTCACAGAATTTTTAAATTTTTGGGTGTTTATTCCTTTTCCCTTTTCGTCACTCACAGAACGTTTGATGTTTGGTTAACGGGGGTAGGGGTTCGATTGTCCCAGCGACTTTTTTGGTTTTATACTGTAGCAAAAGATTGAAACTGAACGAACGAAAAAGAAAAAGAAACAAAAAAACAAGAGAAAGTTCCACCCCCCAGTTTCCGGGTCTGATATAACAGA
>CM031600.1:15618672-15623672 GCA_018398815.1 Conus ventricosus | reverse complement strand
TAAATACTAGGCTTGGCATTGCTTCCAAGATAGTTAATACTAGGCTTGGCATTTCAGCCCCAGAGTACTCATTTCGCACAGATTTCCTATAATTCGCTCTCATAGTTGGGTCAGGCGCTGGGCGTCTTATAAAAACTAATTACGTTGTCCCAAGCTAATATTATCATTCATAGGATTGTGCTATTACGTCACTCGTGTCGGAAACCACCAGTTTGGCTGTCGTAGTAATAAAATCTTGTTCAAAAAAAAAAGAGATATAATGGCGGAAGAAAAGAACACCCCTATTGAACAACAATTAGAGTTGAGTGGTACGAAGAAGGAGTTCGTTGAATTGAAAGAGCTAGTTATGAAGGAACAGATTTTGTCAGGTTGCGGCCCTGAGTTAACCATACATTTGAAAGAGAGACAGCCAGAGACAGCAGGAGAGTTGCTGAAGTTCGCAGAGGTGTATAGAGAGGCACGTTTGGGCACTAAGGTGCAGGAGAAACAGGTGCCAGGCACAGGTGAGAAGAGTGCAAGGAGACTAGGGGAGTTTTCTGCAAAGTCTGCAAACCCAGTGGTGGGGCAGAAGGAAGGGCAAAGGGACATTAGGTGTTTCATTTGTCACAAGAAGGACATGTGGCGAGGGATTGTCGCATGAGGTTCCAGAAGGCAGCAGCCTTGCAAGAGGTGGATAAGGGTCGTCAAGGGAAACGACCTGCAGTGGAACCAAAAGGGATTCAGTCTGAAGAGGGTGGAGTGCAGCCTATGGCTAGCACTGGACAGCAGTCAGTGTCAGGGATGGAGGGCACTAGGCTGAGTGGTTCGTTACCAGTGGAAGAAGGGTGGATTGGCCAGCAGAGGGTGAAAGTGTTACGAGACACTGGTTGTTCATGCGGGGTAGTACGAACAACGCTGGTCGAGAAAGGGGATTTGACAGGGCAAATCCAGACCTGTACTCTAATCGATGGCACTGTGAGGGAGTTTCCAGTTGCTAAGATAGAAGTACGTACCCCTTACTTCTCAGGCGAGTTGTCTGCGCTGGTGATGGAGAAACCCCTTCATGATTTGATCATTGGAAATATTCCAGGGCAAGGGATCCAGGGGATCCTGAGTTGTTGACTGCTACAGGGGCAGCAGTTCAAACAAGAAGCAAGAAGGAGGAAAAGGTTGATAAACCGTTAGTCGTTCCAGCAAGGAAGTCAGGCATAGATGTGTCGCCTGATGAGTTTAGGGCAGCACAGGAACAAGACCTTCGCTCGTGAAGTCTTGGGAGTTGGCAAGAGGTGGAGAGAAACAGGTGGTTAGAGGAGGTGAGACAGAATTTCTGGTGAAAGGCGGGCTGTTGTACCGAGTGTTCACCAAGGGAAGACAGGTAAGGTGACCACTCAGTTAGAGGTACCAGCAGGTTATCGTGACACTGTCATGTCAGTGGGTCACGAGTCGCTCATGGCGGGTCATCTCGGCACCAGCAAAACAGCTGACCGAATCTTTGATGACTTTCATTGGCCAGGAGCAATGGCTAACATAAAACGTTTCTGCATGTCATGTGATGTGTGTCAAAGATCAGCCACAGAGGGGTGAAGAGGAAGGCGCCCCTTAAACATCCCCCTTTAATTGACACACACGTTCAGGAGAGTGGCTATTGATCTGATTGGCCCAATCTCGCCCTGTTCCAAAGGTGGGCACAGGTACGAGACATGTAAGTTTGCAAGGGAAGGTTTGCAGGAGCTAGGGTCGTTCAGAAGAAGCAATATGACAGGAAGGTGAGGAAGCAATTCCTCAAGGCGGGAGATCAAGTCCTGGTACTGCTTCCCACGGGTCACAACAAGCTGCTGATGCATTGGAAAGGACCATTCACCATCACTGAAAAGGTCGGTCGGGATTACCGAATTGATGTGAATGGGAAACCAAAACTTTTCCATGCAAATTTCCTCCGCAAATATATTCAGCGTGAGACTCAGCACATAGGCGCAGCAGCAACCATGGATGAGGTGAAGGAGACCCAGCAGAAGAAGGGGAGATTTTGTTGCCTAAGTTTCCAGAAGAGTCATACAGGGATGTGTCACTGTATGAAGGGCTAGACAGTAGGAGTTCCTAGGTTTTGTTGTCGGAGGCGACACAAAGCAGCCAGAAAAGGGAAAGGTGGAGAAGATGATGAACTCAGAGGAAGTCAGTCATATCCGGGGTGCTTTGTTGATAATATGTGTTGACTACAGTTATGTTGATTGGATATGGGTTCATTCCCAGTTGGCTATGGTTCATATTTTGTGTGAGATTTGTTCATGTAAATGTAGTTATGCTTGGAGCATACAGCCGCTTGTGTAGTAATGCATTATTTGCAATAAGTGAGGATGGAGATTCCTCAGTGAAGTGTCATGGATCGTGATCATATTATATTGTGCTTTTCATAAGAATTGTGAAAAGGAGAGAGGGCAAATCCGCAGGTAGGGGAATTGCATAAGTGCGCACAGAGGTCGTTATAAAATGAATTGAAATAACGCAAGAGCGCACGTCAATGATAACTCATTGGAGTGGTATTCACTAATGATATATTTATAATTTATAAACCGTTGGTTGTAAAGTATTTTTTTAAACTTTGCACGTGTAGCTGTGTGTCAGCAAATTCGGTTGTTGTTTTTTTTGTACCGTGGTTTTGAGACGATGCGGTGCATAGTCTTTTGCAAGGGGGAAATTGTCACGGTCAAAAATAGAACAACCAAGTCGTGGTCCAGGTTGTTTGGACATAAGCTCTAACTCAAATATTCTGGGCGCCACGTAGACGGGCCCATGGTTCGGATCCAGCCAATTAAGCATAGGGGAGAGGCTCCACAGAGACGGTCTGTCCGGCCAGACGGACTAAGCAGCTTTGACCAACGCCTCGATGTCTAGCGAGACGAGTCGTAGCGCCTGGCTCAGGCTCATCTAGCCAATTTGTGGAACCAGCGCCATTGTTAGTTGGACGTCGCAGGTTAAAGCAGAAAGGGAGAGGGCAAGGTAGTGCGTGGTGGGGGTGAAATCTAGCTAATCAATTAAATGACCAATTGACCACCACAGAGAGTAAGCGTGTAGGCGTGACTGTCATGAAATTTGAATATCCAATGGAATTAGAGGGAGATAACTTCGGGTATCAGGGGTAAAAATACTGACCAATGGTACTCGCCCTTTTGGACAGATCGGAACGGAATAAGGAGGATGTGAGAGTGAGAGAACGGCAGAACGAGGGGAGAACGAACAGAGAGACAGAGAGAGAGAGAGAGGTTCTGGGGTGTAGTCTCTGCAGGAGAAAGGCAGAGAGATGAGAGGAGTGAAGTTTGAGCATTAGCACCAGATATAGTCTGCAAAGGGAGGACTAAAGAGAGATGTGGAAAGAGAGTTGCTAACTAATGAAGAAAAAAGAAAGAAAAGAAAAGGAAAAGAAAAGCAACCATGTCCATTTAATAGAGCAGACTAGGAGAGAGAGAGAGAGAGTGCAATGCGTTAATGCAGGAAGAAAGAAAGGAGAACAGATCGTGTTGATAGTCACTGTTCCATCTGAACCGGGGTTCGACCTCATACTTGGCCAGCGCCACTTTCATCGGCAGTCCAACCTGACCAACGCCAGCAGTCCAGCCTGACCGGTGCCAGCAGTCCAGCTTGACCGGTGCAAGCAGACCAACACCAGTGCCAGCAGTTGTGTCGTGTTGTGAAAGTGACAGTGAAAAGAAAAAAAAAAGGAAAAGAAAAAGACAGTGATTCGTGAATAGTTAAGATCACCTGGCCAGGTAAAGTAGAAATCTGTTTTATACCCGGGTTAGTTAATGATGTTTTAGATAAATGATTTTGTGAAGTTCAGGAAAGAGAGAATGTTTTATTTTGTTTGATTCCATATGCATTGATGTTTCGTTCTATGAACATGTGTAGTAAAGTTATAGACTTTACTATGGTTTGATGTGACGAATGCATGATATATGAATGAGATCGTAAGCAAGCTGTGAGTGTGTTTGGGCTGTGCGCTAGTCCTTCCTCCACTGACATCACCCGAGGTTGACACTCCCTCTCTCTCTCCCTCTTTCTCCCACCCTCCGCCCCTCTCTCTCTCTCCCTCTCTCTCTCCTCCTCTTTCTCTCTACCTCTCCCCCCCCCCCTCTTCCCCCTCCCCTCTCTCTCGTATGAGCGCGGGAGTTCAACCTCTCACCACACAACTGTACGTGACCCGACCCCCCCCCCCCCCCCCCCACACACCCCTCTCTCACTCACCCTCCCACCCTCATGCCTTCTCTACTTCCTCACCACCACCACCCCCCTCCGCCCCCGCCCCCACCCCCGCCTCCTGCCCCTCCTTCTTCTTCCCCCTGCCTTGACCCTTGGCTGTGTGTACAGTGACTGGAAGAGGGGCTCCATCCACGGCGTTGGAGTCCTCCTCTTTGTTGGGGAGTTTGAATGAAAGGTGTTATGTTGGGGGTGGGGGGGGTGGGGGGGGGGGGGCCTCTCACGGAACGTCTCTTCATGTGAGATCACAGGCCACCAGATAAAGGAATCCCCGCCACCCACTCACTTTATGGATTGACATGAAAGGGAATGGGGTGGGAATATGAGAGAGAGAGAGAGAGAGAGAGAGAGAGAGAGAGAGAGAGAGAGAGAGAGACAGACAGACAGACAGACACAGACATACACGCACACAGAGTTAGAAAGGTTTGGGGTAGGGAAAGGGGCAAGAAGACGCACACACACACACACACACACACCACACACACACACACACACACACACACACACACACACACACACACACACACACACACACGCGCGCGCACGCACGCACGCACGCACACACACACACACACACACACACACACACACACACACACACACACACACACACACACAGAGTTAGAAGGGTTTGGGGGTAGGGAAGGAGGCAAGAAGAGAGAGAGAGAGAGAGAGAGAGAGAGAGAGAGAGAGAGAGAGAGATAGGGGATGGAGGAGGGAGGAAGTAGAGAGAGAGAGGGTGTGTGTGGGGGCGGGAGGAAAGGTTGTTC
>CM031600.1:15613672-15616172 GCA_018398815.1 Conus ventricosus | reverse complement strand
GGTCCTCAAAGGCAGAGTGAGTGAGTGTGTGTCTGTCAGTATGTGACTGTATTGGTTTGTGTGTGTGCGTGCGTGTGCGTGTCGCGCGCGCGGTGTGTTGTGTATGTGTGTGTGTGTGTGTGTGTGTGTGTGGTGTGTGTGTGTGTGTGTGTGTATGTGTGGTGCGTGTGTATTGTGTGTGTGTGCGGGTGTATATGTGTGCGTGTGTGTTGTGTGTGTGTGTGATGTGTGTGTGTGTGTGTGCGCGCGCGCTGCGTGCGCGTGGTGCGTGCATGCGTGAAGGGCGTGGAAGAGTTGTAGGAGATGGCTTACATTGGACGTTGTGGCGCACCCAGGAACATCCCCTGTCGTGTGTGTTAGGCAGGCGTGGAAGATAACCACGTGGTGATTGCGTCCCGTGTACAGCGTGAATGAGAATGCCTGCAACATCAGCAGGTGGCTCAGTCAGTAATTGGCGGCAGATTATAGCAACCATCCCTGAAGAGGGAGGAGGTTCTGGCAAGATGTTTGTGCAGTAAGTGAAAGTTGAACGCCATCTTTGTTTACGAGGGCTTTATCTGTATTAGTCATATCCCACACGCCAGCCAGTTCCAAATCGATAGTTACATTTTGATTTTGATACGTTGGAAATTGCAACACTTTTAAGACACACACACACACACAAAAATGGCAATCGCGCCGGGGTCTTGCGTAACTATTTGTAGTCAGACACGATTTAATTATTCTGAGTGTAGTTTCAAAACAATGACTGAGGGCGGAAAATGAAGCAAAATTTGAACAGAGAGGGGTTAGTTACCGCCAAGGACACAGACAAACAAGGTACAGGACTAGACACAATGCACTTCGACCTCTTGGGTCTTCTTCGAGGCGAAAACACACAATATTTTCAATTTGGAGACGAACAGGAGAAGCGCAGCTAAGTGGCTACATGTTCTTCTTGTCCACTGTCCTAAATATTGTGTGTTTTCGCCTGAAGAAGACCCAAGAGGTCGAATGCATTGTGTCTAGTCCTGTGACTCTTGTTTGTCTGTGTCCCTTGGCGGTGACTAACCCCTCTCTGTTCAATCTTTGTTCTGAGTATGTTTCATGAGTAATGACAGTTGAGTCCCCCTCTTTTCGCTCACATGCCCATTGAGGAACATGCTAAGTGGTTCGAAGCAGATAGATTCTAATGAAAGGAAAGGCACTGTATCTTATCAATAACGGATGAGATGGTCATGGTTGGGCTCAACGGCCTAATATGTGACGTGAGCAGTTCAGATTCAAGTCCACCGTTGCAGATTATGCCCCAAAAGCTATGGCTTCTCTGTTATAATCCTTTCTTCACTTTTCTTTTTTTTCTTTCTTTCTGCGCACGCAGGCTGATACTCCTGCGGACACTGCCTGTATAGACAAGCAGTGGAGTTTTGTGTGTATGACTGTTTTTTATCCCGACATTAAGGCAACCATATCCATCTTCGGGGAAGGTGCATGCTATGTGTAATGTGTCATCCATACCAACGGCCAAGCTGGCCTTCTCTTCCGAAAGTTAGTGATGGGATTTTACGTGTGTGCAAGATGTTATGCTTGCGTTCATACACGGAACCTTGGTTTATAGTCTCATTCGAAGGACTGTATGGGGAATGGAGTCAGAACCAATGTTAACTTCGAGGTAAAAATCCCCCTGTACCGAGATTCGAACCCGCAACCCCAGGATCACGAGTCCGGCGCTCTAGCAACTGAGCTGTTCCGGCCCGAAGCAAGGGAGGAGGAAAGACAGCATGAGAGGGCGACGTATAACTATACATTTTAAATATTTCACTGATAGCTATGAGACCATTGAGTTCTGTATATTAGAACAGAACCATTGTGGTTACGGCTTGTCTAGAGCCGAAGTTTTGTGTGTAGAAGTATTGGTCACAAATGGATAGGGGATTACGTCGAGGGGACGGGGTCGGTAAAGTTTACCGCCTGGATATGCTGTTAAATTCGTCAAGCAGCTCTGGGCGAGCGATCCAGGTTGATAATACTGAAGGAATAGAGTTCATATGATCAAATGAAAAACTGAAAAAGAGAGTAACAGAAATCCTGGGTGATAATACTGAAGGAATAGAGTTCATATGATCAAATGAAAAACTGAAAAAGAGAGTAACAGAAATCCTGCGTGATATACTGAAGAAACAAAGTTCATATGATCAAATGAAAAACTGAAAAAGAGAGTAAGAGAAATCCTGGGTGATATTACTGAAGGAATAGAGTTCATAGGATCAAATGAAAAATTGAAAAAGAGAGTAACAGAAAAGGGAAGTTCCTTGCACAGAACCTCCAGAATAGGGGGGAGGTTTTGTACTGAAAGAGCCTCCCCTAGCGCTCCACGGGGATGAAATACATGAACGCGATTGACGGTCACGTTTTCAGATACGTTTCAAGCTTTTGCAGATAGCTTAGAAAATTCCAGCCCAAACCACAAAGCCAAATATGCCGCTCTTGTTCAGAGGTTTACCAGACGATGTGACCCTCT
>CM031600.1:15593672-15608672 GCA_018398815.1 Conus ventricosus | reverse complement strand
TTCGCCGGACTCTTATCCTTCGGCCACCGTCTGTTTGTGTGTGCAAGGAGAACGAGTTTTATGTTCGCGGGCGTGCGTACGCATGATTTGTCGTTTGGATGCGTGGTTGGAGATTTGTGTTATTTTGAAATGTGGCTATAAAATGTGACAATTATGCCATTGAATTATTATTTGCAAATGTGGTGGCAGTTATAAAGCGATGGTCGCTGTGTTGGTTATTTCCTAAGAAAGGTGAATGTTAATGTGAGTGAGAGAAGGGTGAAGATAATTCATATTTGTTTTATAACCTGTTGATTTAATGCAGTCTTTTACCTGCATCGTGTGAGAAGACCCTAGTGAACATTCCTGGTTCGATGGGTTTACTGTGTGCGTTTGGTAGACTTCCCCTCGCCCATCATGCGAGTGGCTGTTAAGATTTGACAGCATGGGTCAGACTGTACTGACGGCGGGGTTCCAGTACCCTTCTTCCTTCCTCCTTCCTTCTTCCTTCTTCCTTCCTCCTTCCTTCTTCCTTCCCTCCCTTTCTCCTCTCCTCCCAGCTACGTTTCCCCCCCCCTTTCGGGGGCTTCACCCGGAGTACGGACTGGATGGTGCCACGTGCTGGTTGAGGCCACGCTCTGGCTGAGACCACGGACTGGATGGTGCCACGTGCTGGTTGAGGCCACGCTCTGGCTGAGACCACGGACTGGATGGTGCCACGCGCTGGTCGAGGCCACGCCCTGGTCGGGACCGCGGACTGGTAGAGGAGCCCGCCGTCTTGACTGGCCGGCCCTGACCCCCGTCCAGGACCTCCAGTAACAGCGCCACGTTCCCCCCCCCCCCCCCCCCCCCCCCTCCGGGACACGCTCTTCACTGCCTGCTTGTGAGTCGAGAGTGTCGGCTTTGAGCGACTCCCTGCGAGAACCGACCCGGTTCGGAGCACCTAGTGCGACAGGGTGCTCCCAGTAGACTTGACAGAGGCAGGGGTGTGGACGCACTCCATGGTGTTAGAAGGGATCGATGCTGGAAATGTTTCTTTATAATTGTGTATATGTCATATGTGCTGGAATGCTGTAATTGTGATTGTGTACGTCGTATGGTGAAATGTTTATTTATAATCGTGCATGTTGTGGGTGTTGGAGTGCTTGATTGTGATTGTGCATGTTGTGTGCGTTGGAGTGCTTGATTGTGATTGTGCATGTTGTGTGTGTTGGAATGCTTATTTTGCTGGTGTGAATAAATGGGGTGTTGTATCGTAATCTTTCTCGTGTGGGCCCTTACGAGGCGTGCGAGGTCAGCCATTCCCTTCACTCCCATCTAGACCGATCCTGTCAGGGCAGACCTCCAGGGTTAGATGGCGGATGAATATGAGGGGGGTGGGGATACAAGGAATATAATGTGATAAAATCTTAAAGTCAACAACCTAGCGGCGACGACACGAAAGCACACACACACACACACACACGCACGCACGCACGCACGCACGCACGCACGCACGCACGCACGCACGTACGTACGTACGCACGCACGCACGCACGCACGCACACACACGCACACACGAGAGAGAGAGAGAGAGAGGAGAGAGAGAGAGGAGAGAGAGGGGAGAGAGAGAGAGAGAGAGATTAGGATTCGGATGTTTTATTCATATAGGCCTTGGTCCATTATGAAGGGGTGGGTGAACATGATGTAATCTGAAAACAAATACTCATGACTGTATAACACGCCAAACACAAATGGTTTAGAACATCAAGAGGTAGCCATTTCACTAAATTTGAATGCCGTGTATGGAAACAAGGACAACTTTCTAACAAACGTCTGTTGAGGTTGATGACATCAATATAGTCAATTTAAACAGGGAAGGCTGTTTATAAAATTGTGGCTGAATGAATTCAGTCCTAATATTCCTGAGGACTGGACACCAAAGAACACAATGGATTTCATTTTCTTAAGACTCTTTACAAAGCGGACACAGGAGGGGGAGGGGGGGGGGGGGGGGGGAGAAGAAGAAGAAGAAGAAGAAGAAGAAGAAGAAGAAAAAAAGAATGAAAATGAAAGAAAGACGCAAACTATACGCAATACATTCATTCCCCACACTTACCATCACTTTAGCTATTGGGAACTGGATTTACTAGTTTGGTTTTGTCATAGGCATTTCATTAGGTTTTTGTTGTTGTTGTTTTTTTGCATTAGGAATTTTCTACCTTGTGGATACTGACCCAACAAATAACCACCAGAATCAGTTGCTATGGCCACGTGGTCAGCGTCGTTGTCTGCGGACTGGCACGTCTGGAGTTCGAGTCCCATCAAAGACATTTTTTGGTGTGGATTTTCATCGGACCTGGTGTGCTCCGAACAGATGAGTTGGAGTGTGACATGTGCTGACACAGGAGCACTGAAACCATAGTCACGTTGAATTCACTGAACAGATGCGTCTTTTTCAGAGTGGCTCAAGTCAACCTGACCAATAAGTGCCAGTGTGTGTTTTTCCTGGGCCTGGTTGACCTCAGGATAGTGTGAAAGGGAACGTGGAATACAGTGCTGCCTGGGCCTGGTTGACTTCAGGATAGCGTGAAAGGGAACGTGGAATACAGTGCTGCCTGGGCCTGGTTGACTTCAGGATAGCGTGAAAGGGAACGTGGAATACAGTGCTGCCTGGGCCTGGTTGACTTCAGGATAGCGTGAAAGGGAACGTGGAATACGGTGCTGCCACGTTGATTCTCGACCAGAATGGAAGTCCACAACATTATCTTCTGCGGCCTAATTTAACAAAAAAGAAAAGGTGTCAACGTTTGTAGTTCTTCGTGCTGTGCTCTTACGATGACCCGCGTTATTGGTTTCCTTTTCATGGACGTGTTTGTGGAGAATCGAATCAAAATCATCAATGTCGGTGAGATCATGATGATTCTCGTCGACAGGACACGATGACGCCCTTAACAAGAGACGCTCGCTCACTGGTTCGGCGACTAATCAATTATTGCTGTCAGTAGGAGGCCTTAGTAGGCGGCTTCCTGTGGATGTCGGACCAGAAGAGGTCACCAGCGAACACACCCAAAGTCAGTCATCAGCTGTGCGGCGTCTGCTTTGGTGGGTTGCCTCGTACGACCTGATACTGAATGCTTCCTGTGGTCTACGGGACTCAAAGCTGCGACACAGTATAACATTATTATAGAGTGTATGAGTATTATAGAGCCAATGGAGCAGCCTGTGAGAAACGTGTGACTGGGTATTATAGAGCCAAAATGAGCAGCCTGTGACTGGGTATTATAGAGCCAATGGAGCAGCCTCTGAGAAACGTGTGACTGGGTATTATAGAGCCAAAATGAGCAGCCTCTGAGAAACGTGTGACTGGGTATTATAGAGCCAAGATGAGTAGCCTCTGAGAAACGTGTAACTGGGTATTATAGAGCCAAAATGAGCAGCCTCTGAGAAACGTGTGACTGGATATTATAGAGCCAAAATAAGCAGCCTCTGAGAAACGTGTGGCTGGGTATTATAGAGCCAAAATGAGCAGCCTCTGAGAAACGTGTGACTGGGTATTATAGAGCCAAGAGAAACGTGTGACTAGGTATTATAGAGCCAAAAGAAACGTGTGACTGGGTATTATAGAGCCAAACGAAACGTGTGACTGGGTATTATAGAGCCAAACGAAACATGTGACTGGGTATTATAGAGCCAAGAGAAACGTGTGACTGGGTATTATAGAGCCAACAGAAACGTGTGACTGGGTATTATAGAGCCAAAATGAGCAGCCTCTGAGAAACGTGTGACTGGGTATTATACAGCCAAAATGAGCAGCCTCTGAGAAACGTGTGACTGGGTATTATAGAACCAAAAATGAGCAGCCTCTGCGTAACGTGTGACCGGGTATTATAGAGCCAAAATAGAGCGTCTGAGAAACGTGTGACTGGGTATTATAGAACCAAAAATGAGCAGCCTCTGAGAAACGTGTGACTGGGTACTATAGAGCTAAAGGAAACGTGTAACTGGTGTGTTATACAGCCAAAGTGATCAGCCTCTGAGAAACGTGTGACTGGGTATTATAGAACCAAAAATGAGCAGCCTCTGCGTAACGTGTGACCGGGTATTATAGAGCCAAAATAGAGCGTCTGAGAAACGTGTGACTGGGTATTATAGAACCAAAAATGAGCAGCCTCTGAGAAACGTGTGACTGGGCATTATATAGCCAAAATGAGCAGCCTCTGATAAAATGGGACACAATAATCACGAAAAGAAATGAAAAGATTGTAAAATGTAATGGGTATTTGCTCAGTCACACAAACAGGTAGACAGAGACACAAACAGGTAGACAGACAGAGAGGCAAACGGGCAGACGAACACACAGACAAAGAAGAACCAAAGCAGACCCCTACTCCACAATATCTGCCCCCCCCCCCCCCCCCCACAGCCACCACAGCAAAATAAACGAAAACAACAATAACAACAATAATAATACCGAACCACCACCAACCCCACGAACCAAAAAACCAAACAGAAACACAAGGGAAAAGGGGAGGAAGCTGTATGAAGGCCCCTCAAGGTCCACACAGGCGTGAAGTGCGGCAGGGTGTCCCTTTCAGCGTGTCCCTCTCGAGTGGGGCGTACCTCAGGGTTTCAGCTGGAGCCCGGGTTTGTTTTTCCGCCGTTCCCAATCACTCCAGCTCCCTCCCGGCCCACGGCGCAGCACTCCAGGAGGGCAGGAGTGGACAGGAAGCCGGCTGGTCCGAGAGGACAGGGCATTGTAGGGGCCGGCGGAGAAGCCGCCAACATCCTACCTCTCTCTCAAGGACGGGATTACGTTTGGCAGGTTTCCCTGAAGAGGGTCTCCGACAGCGAACTCCCTGCAGGATCGCAAAATCGTTGACATGTTTTTTTGTGTGTATACGGCAGGCTGACCTTAACTTTCTACCCCTAGGCGCGATGTTTGACTTCCATTTTGTTCTGTTAAATCCTCAAGCCTAAAGCCTTTTCTTTCCCCCCTTTTTTTTTCATGGAATCGAAAAAAGATATGTCTGGCCGCTTCTTTAAGACATCCTTTCTATTTTTCCGTACTCCCCTTCGCTGGCTGACCAGGATGGAGAGTGATTTTCTCCTGTGGTTATGATGATGTTTTCTTTTTTGAGTTACCTCTTGTAGACAGGTCGCCTACATTCGGAGATATGATTATGTGCAGCATTGATCTGAACATTTCAAGCCAGTCACGACTGGGAAATAGGTCACATACAGCGTTGATCTGAATGTCAACCTCGGTGTAATGTCGATGGAGGAAGGACTAGCGCACAGCCCAAACACACTCACAGCTTGCTTACAATCTCATTCATATATCATGCATTCGTCACATCAAACCACTAGTAAAGTCTATAACTTTACTATACATGATCATAGAAAGAACATCAATGCATATAGAATCAAACAAAATAAAACATTCTCTCTTTCCTTGAATTTCACAAAATCATTTATCTAAAACATCATTAACTAACCCGGGTATAAATAGATTTCTACTTTACCTGGCCAGGTGATCTTAACTATTCACGAATCACTGTCTTTTCTTTTCTTTTCTTTTCTTTTCACTGTCACTTTCACAACACGACACAACTGCCGGCACTGGTGTTGGTCTGATGGCGCCTGGTCAGGTGAGACTGTTGGCGTTGGTCTGTGGTTCTGCTTGGCGAAGTGACGCTGCCAGGTATGAGGTCGAACCCCCGGTTAGGGTAGAACAGTGACTATCAACATCGATCTGTTCTCTTTTTTTTCTTCCTGCATTAACGCATTGCACTCTCTCTCTCTCTCTCTCTCTTCTAGTCTGCTCTTATCAAATGGACATGGTTGCTTTTCTTTTTTTTTTTTTTTTTCTTTTTCTTTTTTTTCTTCATAAATTAGCAACTCTTTCTCTTCCCACATCTCTCCTCAGTCTTCCTTGCGGGGCTATTCATGTAATCTCTCAACTTGGTTCTTTTCCTCCTCATCTCTTGCTTTTCTCTAAAGCGATCCCTCCGACCTCTCTCTCCTCTTTTCTGTTTTCTTCCCCTCGTTCTGCCCCCTTTCATCTCTCTGCTTTTTCCCTCGTGCAGGTCACCTAAAACCTCCTATCTCTCTGTCTCTGTCGTTCTCTCTCCCTCCCCCCCCGAGGCGAGAGCCTCCCCCCAAATCCTTCTTCACTGGCGGGGGGTGGCTTAATTTGGTGGCCTGGAAAATTCTAAATTGGCCACTGAGTCGGGGTAGCCCAGCTCCGACTAAAAATGACGTTGGTTCAAAAATTTGGCGGAAGGCGGCCCAACTGGGTCCGTTGGGCAGACATCGAGGCGTGGGTCAAAGCCGCTTAGTCAGACTGGTGGGTCGGACCGTTTCGGTGAAACCTCTCCCCAAAGGGAAATTTGGGCCCGGACCCGCTAGGGCCCCGTCTTTCTGAGCCTAGAATTTTTGATTTTGGACTTGGCCGAACAATTGACTGGCGACCCCCCAAGTTAGGTTTTCCCCAAGTTGGGTTTTTTCCCCCCAAGTTAGGTGTTTCATTTTTTTGCCGTGAAAATTTCCCCCTTGAAAGCCATGCCCCGCTTTGTTCAAAAAAGGTACAAAAAGGACAAAACCCGAATTTGGGGACACCAGCTACACGCCAAAGTTTGGAAAATCTTTACAACCAAGGGTTTTAAAGTTATAAAATATAAAATTTAGTGAATAATCCAATGAGTTTCATTGACGTCGCTCTTGCGTTATTTAAATCATTCATAACGACCTTGTGCGCCTTTCCCAATTTCCCCCTACCGGGGATTTCCCATCTTCCTTTTCACAATTTTTGAAAAGCAAAATATAATATGATCCGACCCATGACACTTCACTGGGGAATTCCCCACCCCATTTATTGCAAATAATGCCACTACACAGCGATGTATCCCAAAAGCATAACTACATCCCTGAAAATCTACAAAAAAAAATTTGAACAAGTCTCACACACAAAAAAAATAGAACTAGCCAATGGGAATAAAACCATACCCAATAAACAAAACTGAATCAACACATATTTAAACAAAGCACCCTGGAATGACTGACTTCCTCTGAGTTGCAGCTTGCTAACTACACGATTAAATATCGGGCTCCGACATTCTGTCGCCCGGGGAATGTACTGCACTCGGTCCTTAGGGCTGCATGCCATCCCCAACGCAGCACTTTGTTTTTCAACTGCCCCTCCCAGGAATTTGAGTGGTTGATGATCCGTTCGACACAAAACTCTTCCATAAAAGTTTTTTGGGGAAAACTTCGCACGGCCCACACGCAGAAAACATCCTTCTCCACGTTGGTCCCCTTTCTTCCCTTTTGTAAATTTTGCTAGCGTATTCACAGGAAATCCCCCCCTTTCATGCTCCTGTAACAATAGCCCCCTCCCACCCCCTGATGCATCTGTCCGGAAAAAAAATGGTTTGGAATTCGGGGTATTTTCAAATGGGAGGGAACTAGCTCCCCAAACCGCTGCGTGCTTGCCTGACGTTGACCCGACCCGCCGGTTTTTCCTCCCTTGCCCAAATCCTGAGAGGGTCTGATTGCAGCAAAGTTTGGGACAAACCCCTGTAAAACCCAAAACAAAACCTCAACTCTGACTTCTGTTTTGGCTTTGGTCTCTTAAATTCATCTCTTCTCCACCTTTTCCCCCCTTTTGGCGGCTTGTTCGCCTCCGCAAAAAAAACCCTGGGAACTCCTACTGCCCCTGCCCTTCATACGTGACACACCCCTTTTTGACCCTCTGGAAATTAGGCAACGAAATCTCCCTTCTTCGCGGGTCTCCTTCACCTCAATATTGTGCTCGCCTATAAATCCAAAGACTCGGTCGCCGTTTTACCTGCCGAGGTGACTCGCCATGAGCGCTGTGCCACTGACATGACTTGTCACGATAACATGCGGGTCCTCTAACTGATGGTCCCCTTCCCTGTTTTCCCCCTTGGTGCACTGGGTAAAAACAGCCCGTTTCACAAAAAATTCTTCTCACCCCTCAACCCCTGTTTCTCTCCACCTCTTCCCAAACTCCCAAGACTTCCGAGCGGGTCTTGTTCTGTGCTGCCCTAATCATCGGGCGACCATCAGCCCGACTTCCTCTGGAACAAAACCTTTTTAAAAACCCTTTTTTCCCCCCTTCTTGCTCCGTGTCTGAACTGCGCCCCTGTAGCATCAAACTCCGGCCCCCGGACCCCTTGCCCTGGAATTTTTCCAAAGATCAAATTAAAAGGGTTTGTCCATTACCAAGCAGACAACTCCCCTGAGAAGTAAGGGGTACGTACTTCTATCTTAGAAAATGGAAACCCCCTCACAGTGCCACGATTAAGAAAGGCTGGATTTCCCCTGTCAAATCCCTTTTATCGCCGCGTTGTTCGTACTACACCCATAACAACCAGTGTCTCGTAAACTTTCACCCTCTGTGGCATCCACCCTTCTTCCCCCTGGTAACGAACCACTCGCCCAGTGCCCTCCATCCCCGGGCACTGCTGCTGTCCGGTAGATAGGGTGCCCCACCCCCTTCAGACTAATCCTTTTGGCTTACTGCTGGTCGTTTCCCCTTTCGACCCTTATCCCCCCTTTGCAAGGTGCTGCCTTTTGGAACCCCCTGCGACAATCCCTCCCACATGTCCCCTTTTGTGCAAAGAACACCCAAAATTTCCCCTTTGCCCTTCCTTTGCCCCCCCCTGGGTTTGCAGACTTTGCAGAAAACTCTCCTAGTCTCCTTGCACCTTCTCACCTTGCCTAGCACCCGTTTCTCCTGCACCTTCGTCCCAAAAGTGCCTCTCTAACACCTCTGCGAACTTCAACAATCCCCCGCGTCTTGGCTGTCTTTCTTTCAAAAGTATGGTTAACTCGGGCCGCAACCCGACAAAAATCTGTTCTTTCATAACTAGCTCTTTCAATCAGCGAATCCTTCTTGACCACCAACTTAAACCTTTTTTCCAAATAGTGATCTAGACGTGCACCAAAATGAGTGTACTTTCCCCGCTTGCAATTACTGAACGAAATTTTTTCTGAAACCTTCCCCTGTGGGGGCAAATCCCTTCATTTAAGACCCTTCACGCACCCAAAAAAGGCTGTTGTTTCTGGTAAGCAGTGAAATCTGCAAGCCTTACCGTCAGTAAAAGCCGACAAAATGACTGCCCATTTCGAAGGCCCAAACCTGCTGGTCCAAACGTTTGAAACGCGAAAGATGCATCATCGAATCGGGTTTCCCTTTGAATTTTTGGGAAATTGGGTCGGGGGGGTAGCGGCACAGAGTACTGGAAATGAACTCCCTTTTTCGGTGGTCTCCCTTTTTATTTCACTTTCTTATCCCCTTGAACCTTTAGTCTTTTTGTTTCCTGCTTTTCCCCAGCTTTAATCCTTTTTGTTTTCCTGCCTTCCCTTATTTTTTTCTGCTCCTGCTTATCCCTTTTTGTTTCCCGCCTTCCCCTTTTTCTGTCTGTTTCCTGCTTCATTCTTTCTGTTTCCTGCGCTGCCTTTTTTTCTCTGTTTTCCCCGCCCTCTACTGCGATACGGCGTTTTCCGCTCGCTCTCTCTTTCCACTTTTGTTGGTTTTCCACGGGTCGCAATCACTCCCGAGAACCTAAATCACGGCGACGCTCACCGTTTTTTCAATAGGGGTGTTTTTTTCTTCCGCCTTTTATCTCCTTTTTTTTTTTTTTTTTTTTTTTTTTTTTTTTTTTTTTAACAAGATTTACAATCGACAGCCAAACTGGGTGGTTACCGCACGAGGACGAATAGCACAATCCTATGATGATAATTTAGCTTGGGAAAAAGTGTTTGTTTTTATAAGACGCCCCCCGCCCGACCCCCTATGAGAGCGAATTAAGGAAATCTGTGGAAAAGAGACTCGGGGCTGAAATCCAACCCAGTATTAAATAATTTTGGGAAACAATGCAAGCCTTATTTAACTATTTTGGGGAAAATACAGTAACAAAACCCCTTGTCTTAGGATTACAAACTTGAATCCCCCCCAGCTTCCCCTCTGAGAAGTTGAAAAAAATTATAATAAATGGGCCGAATTCTGGGGCCGCCAATTTAAAAAAGTCAAAACCCCGGGGTAATGTCGATGGAGGAAGGGCAGCGCACAGCCCAAAAAAATCACAGTTGCTTACATCTCATTCATTTAAGATTCGTCACATCAAACCATGTAAAGTCTATAACTTTACTAACTGATCATGAAAAAAACACAATGATTAGAATCAAAAAAAAAAAACTTTTTCTCTTTCCCGAATTTCACAAAATATTTACTAAAAACATCATTAAAATAACCCGGGGTTAAAAAGTTTCTACTTTACCTGCCAGGTGATCTTTAACTATTCACGATCACTGTCTTTTCTTTTTTTTTTTCTTTTCACTGTCACTTCACAACAGCACAAATGCCGGCACTGGTGTTGGTCTGATGGGGCCCGGGCAGGGGAGACGTTTGGGTTGGTCGTGGTTTTGCTTTGGGGAAAATGACGCTGAGGGTTTAGGTCGAACCCCCGGTTAGGGTAGAACATGACTATCAAAACGATGTTCTCTTTTTTTTCCCGCATTAAAGCATTGCACTCTCTCTTCTCTCTCCTTTTTCTAGTTGCTCTTACAAATGGACATGGTTGTTTCTTTTTTTTTTTTTTTTTTTTTCTTTCTTTTCTTCTTCATAAATAGCAACCTTTCTCTCTCTCACATCCTCCTCGTCCCTTCTCTGAGAATCTCTGCTAATTTCAACTTGGGTTTTTCTTTTCTCCTCACTCTCTGCTTTTCCCTTTAAGAGACCTCCATCCGAACCTCTCTCTCCCTCTCTCTCTTTTGTTCTTTCCCCCGTTCTGCCCTCTCTTCATCTCTCGCCTTTTTCCCTCGTGAGACTACCCTAAAAACCTCCTCTCTCTGTCTCTTTTTGTTCTCTTCCCTCCTTCCCGTAGGGGAAGCTCTCCCCAAACTCCTTCTTCACTGGGCGGTGTGGGGTTGTGGGTGGACACTGGGCAATCTAAATTGGCCCGCTGGTCTGGGGAGGCACCAGACGTCCGCTAACAATGACGTTGGTTACAAATGGCCGGATAAGGCTGGCCAGGGACTGAGGTCGTCTGGGCAACATCGGGCGTCGGGCAAAGCCCCAGGTCAGCTGGGTGGGTCGGACCGTCTTCGGTGAAACCTCTCCACTAAGCTTAATTGGCCGGACCCGACCTATGGGCCCGTCTTTCTGACGCCTAGAATGTTTGAGTTTGGACTTAGGTCCAAACAAATTGACTGGCGACTCCCCAAGTTAGGTTGTTTCCCCCAAGTTAGGTTGGTTTCATTTTTTTGTCCGTGACACTGAACATTGTCAGGTCAGTCACGACTGGGAAATGCGGTCACATACAGCGTTGATCTGAACATTTTCAGGTTAGTCATGACGGTGAAATACGTTCACAGGCAGCGTTGATCTGAGCATTGTCAAATCGACTATGACCCGGAGATACGGACACATGCAGTGTTGACGAGAGCATTGTCAGGTCACTATGACCTGGAGATGTAAACAACTATAGCATTGACCAGAACATTGTCAGGTCAACTATGACCTGGAGATGTAAACAACTATAGCATTGACCAGAACATTGTCAGGTCAACTATGACCTGGAGATGTAGACAACTATAGCATTACCAAACATTGTCAAATCAACTATGACCTGGAGATGTAGACAACTATAGCATTGACCAGAACATTGTCAGATCAACTTTGACCTGGAGATGTTGACAACTATAGCATTGACCAGACCATTGTCAGATCAACTTTGACCTGGAGATGTAACAACTATAGCATTGACCAGAACATTGTCAGATCAACTTTGACCTGGAGATGTAGACAACTATTGCATTGACCAGAACATTGTCAGGTCAACTATGACCTGGAGATGTTGACAACTATAGCAATGACCAGAGCATTGTCAGGTCAACTATGACCTGGAGATGTAGACAACTGTAGCATTGATCAGAGCATTTCAGGTTAATCACGACTGGGAAAAGCAGCTAGCTTTGATCAGAAAATTTCAGCTTAACGACAGGGAGATACAGACACGTGCTGTGTTGTTGATCAGAACATTTCAGGTCAACCACAGGGAGATACAGACGTGCTGTGTTGTTGATCAGAACATTTTCAGGTCAACAACAACAGGGAGATACAGACACGTGCTGTGTTGTTGATCAGAACATTTGAGGTCAACCACAGGGAGATACAGACACGTGCTGTGTTGTTGATCAAAACATTTCAGGTCAACAACAACAGGGAGATACAGACACGTGCTGTGTTTTGATCAGAACATTTCAGGTCAACAACAACAGGGAGATACAGACATGTGCTGTGTTGTTGATCAGAACATTTCAGGTCAACCACAGGGAGATACAGACACGTGCTGTGTTGTTGATCAAAACATTTCAGGTCAACAACAACAGGGAGATACAGACACGTGCTGTGTTGTTGATCAGAACTTTTTCAGGTCAACAACAACAGGGGATACAGACACGTGCTGTGTTGTTGATCAGAACATTTCAGGTCAACCACAGGGAGATACAGACACGTGCTGTGTTGTTGATCAGAACATTTCAGGTCAACAACAACAGGGAGATACAGACACGTGCTGTGTTGTTGATTCAGAACATTTCAGGTCAACAACAACAGGGAGATACAGACACGTGCTGTGTTGTTGATCAGAACATTTCAGGTCAACAACAACAGGGAGATACAGACACGTGCTGTGTTGTTGATCAGAACATTTCAGGTCAACAACAACAGGGAGATACAGACACGTGCGGGTGTTGTTGATCAGAACATTTCAGGTCAACCACAACAGGGAAATACAGACACGTGCTGTGTTGTTGATCAGAACATTTCAGGTCAATCACAGGGAGATACAGACACGTGCTGTGTTGTTTGATCAGAACATTTCAGGTCAACAACAACAGGGAGATACAGACACGTGCTGTGTTGTTGATCAGAACATTTCAGGTCAACCACAGGGAGATACAGACACGTGCTGTGTTGTTGATCAGAACATTTCAGGTCAACAACAACAGGGAGATACAGACACGTGCTGTGTTGTTGATCAGAACATTTCAGGTCAACCACAACAGGGAGATACAGACACGTGCTGTGTTGTTGATCAAAACATTTCAGGTCAACCACGTCTGAGAGATACAAATACGTTAATGGTCGATCAGAAAAGTGTCATGGCAACGACTGAGATACACACACGTGCTTTCTCGTTGATCGGAACATTTCAAATCAACCGCGACTGGGAGATGGACACATGCACCGTTGGTTACGACACTCTCAGATCAACCCTGGCTGAGAGACACAGGCACATGCATTGATGATCAGGATATTTCAGGTCAACCACGACCGAGAGATACAGACACGTGTAGCGTTGGTTCGGAAATTGCTAAGTCAGCCATGGGGCATGGGACACGTGCCGGGTTGGTTGGAAAATGAAGCCAACACCTTCAAACTATCATCCAGAAAATGAAGGAAAGCCTACCGTGTGATCCCAGTGGCCCCATTTGATGGCACCCCACGTTCGGCTGCCGTTGGGGACGGGGATGGGAAGGGGCAGGTCATTTCTATAGTCGGTAATTGGGTTCGAACCGAGAGAGAGAGCCTCGCGGAGTTGTTTGTTAGTTAACTCCTTTCTTTCGGTTTTTCTCGTCTTCTTCAGTCCAGCGGTAAAAGACTGCAGTGGGGAAGAGAGAGAGAGAGCGAGAGAGAGAGAGAGAGAGAGAGAGGGGAGAGAGGAGAGAGAGAAGAGAGAGAGAGCGAGAGAGAGCGAGAGAGAGAGAGCAAGAGACAGAGAGTTACGCACGCACGCACTCGCACACACACGTACACATACACACAAACACGCAAAGATTCATCCCCCATCTTTCCCTTCTCCACGCAAGCGCAAGCGCGCGAGCACACACACACACACACACACACACCACACACACACACACACACACACACACACACACACACACACACACACACACACGCACGCACGCACGCACCCACGCACGCACGCACCCACGCACGCACGCACTCATTGCATGTAATATTGCACTAGGTAGATAACGTCTCTCTCTCTCTCTCTCTCTCTCTCTCTCTCTCTCTCTCTCTCTCTCTCTCTCTCTCTCTCTCTCTCTCTCTCTCTCTCTCTCGTACACGCACACACGCACGCGCACGCACGCACGCAAGCACGCACGCACGCACAGAGTTTTCCCCTATTACTTGCTTGTTCTTATGAGGAGTTGGCGGGGCTGTTTGTCAACTTTCCATACGAAGTAGATATTGCTAAAACGATTTCCTTTCGGCTTCTTCTCGAGAACTTGGGCATTCAGTACCATAGATGGTTGCCATGCTTGTCTTGGACGCACATAGCTACATTATAATATTGAGGTTACGTTTTTTTTGTGTGAAGATGGCAGTGTGTTGAATATATATACTTTTTTTTTCCTAGAAAGCTGATTTGCTTAGATATAACTGATTGTTGTTTTTTTTTTTATTTCGTTTGTTTTTTTACACAGCTACGAATTCATTTTCGTTTTTGTCTTCTTTCCTTCTTCCTCTTCTTTCTTCCCTCCTTTCTTTCTTTCCTTCTCTTTCTCTGTCTGTCTGTTGTTTTCTTTGTATAAGCAGCCCATTATTAGAGTGAGTGTGCCAGTACACCACACAATAGAACGTTAATAACAAACCCAGACACATTGTGTCAAAAGCCAAAACACTAATATCAGCAAGAATAATGTATCCATTTGTGAGAGAACATACAGACTATGCATGGTGTGTAAGAGACTGGTTAGCTGTGGAAATTGTTTTTTTTTTTTTTTTCGTCCGCTGTTTTGTTTTTTTGGCAGATGAAGAGGACAGTGTGAAGCACCAAAAAATGAAGAGGTGGATTTTGGCCTTAGGAGGGAAAAAAGTCACCGCCTTAGGTGCTCCATTGATCCGACAACTGATGCCACACAAAAAACAACTGATTGTTTTGCTGCGTATTGTGGTGTGATGTCCGATGCTGTCAGGGAGTGGGAAACATTGTTTTGATC
>CM031600.1:15571671-15585122 GCA_018398815.1 Conus ventricosus | reverse complement strand
TACACTCCAAACTGGATCGTTGCCCGAGCGAGTGTCCCCTTCTGCTTCCCCGGAAATAAAGGTACCTTATTTTTCAACCAAATGGTAATAGTTTCCCGGATGAAGCTCTCCTTCAACAACATTTATTGTTTTTTTTTGATTGCTTGTACTGGTTTAGCCCTTAAATCTTCATTATTCATTGCGCGCAAAACTGAGGGCATCTTCTAACCCATTCTGTGTTGCGAGAATTGTCAATCAGCTCTCTGTGATACTGGTAGGAGAAAAGTCTTTCGGCTAACTGTTTTGTTAAAGTTTTCAACTAAAGCCTGTGATCTGTGAACTCCTGGAATGCCTCTTTTAATGGTAACTCTATGTTTTAACAATAATTGATTCACTTGGCCTTTAAATTCTTTTCCATCATCAACTTGAATCATGCGAGGATAAGTTAAGGGGCCTCGTGGTATATCAGCTGTATAGCGACAGCAACAGCAGAAGCACTCTTTTGTGTTAATGGTTCCGCATCTTTATATCTTGAAGCCATGTCAATAACTGTGAGTGCGTACTTAAATCTTTTTCGTCTAATCCTATCAGAGGGTAAATATAGAAGATCCATTTGATGGGTGTCGTTTGGAGTTGTGTTCACAAAGTGCGGTCTCTGTATTCGTCTAGGGCAGGTAAATAAATTTGCCAAATCGCTTGTTTAGATAACCATTCCTTTGCTGTTTGTTCACTGACTCCCGCCGCTTGGCTTAGCTTTTGTATTGCTGTGATGCCCTTCCAATATCCTTTGGGCGAATAATAGATTTTGTTCATTTTTTACTCAGCCAATATTATGTGCAACAAAATACACGACGGTCATACCAACGACAATAAACGCGATTTCTTGCATCTTTTGTTTTTCTGATGGTTGATAAAAGTCACTGAATTTTGGTGGGGGCAATGTCTGGACCGGTTTTGCCTGTTACTAAATAATATTGTTTTATTGCTTGATCACATTTTTAAATGTGTAAGCTGCATGCCCCTGTTCTTTCAATGTGTCATTAATAAAATCTAACTGCTCAAGTCTCTGCTTTTCATAGGCGTCTTGTGCAGCTGCTAGTTTCCTCCATAGCTTTGTTATGTCTTTTTCTCTCGCCGTCATCCCGTAGTTTACTAAATGCGAAATTACTTCCGCTAAAAGCAAGCGCACTCACCACAGCGCCGCCTATCATTATTGCGAGTGAAGCCATTTTTATAATGTTATCTTTTTCTTACATATTTTTAATATTTCTGGAATTATTCCTTGCTTGAACTAGAAAATTCATTCGTGCAAACCGAAGCGCAATGATAGCAATCAGCTTGCTGAATCCTCAAAGTCTATTTTTTGCCAAGATCTGCTTGGTTAATACATAACAAGCTTTGTTTACCAAGCATTGAGTATCCTACACTTAGACCTCCCATAACAGCAGAATGGGATACTAGTGTTACAACAGTTTTTTTTTTCGGTGCTCTCATATTATATATAAAGAAAATAATTAATAATTTAATAAAAAACAATGAACAGCGATGATCTCCTACAGCTACCAGCAGCCAAAACCTTCCTGAACTAATGAAAGAAGCCAGGTGATGACCAAGACTATTATGGCCCAAAAAGGAAGGCCTGTATCCTTTGGCAGCATGTGGAAAAACAAACAGTTCCTCGGACTGAATTCAGCATTGAACAGATTCAACAAGATGCCGCCACATAACATTTTAAGTATCCCATAACAGGTAGAAGCGCAGCTAGTCTAGAATGGTGAAAAGTTGGGCAAACGTCTTAGTTTGTCACAAAACTAGTCCGTAGATTTGCACCCATTGATTCTGACAAGATCTTACGTAGATTTAACGCAAGATCCAGTTTTAACAAATCATTAGTCTCTAGGGTGTGATTTATACTATATATTTGGAACATTGTTATCCCATTAATCATGGGATTAATAACATTTTAATCAATATAAGATTTTATTTCCCTTCAAAATGAACGATCTGGAAAATCAGCAGAATCAGAAACACTGAAACAGTGGGAACGTAACCAAGCCAGAAAAATCAGCAGAAAACGCTGAATCAGGTGGAACCATTAAAAATCCTGGGCGTTGAAGCATGAAGAAAATTACAGAGTGGGAACGCAGACAAAAAAATTAATGTACAGAATATGACTCACATCACACTCCAACGCCAGAAACAAGTTGATTCAATGCCACTATAAAAACCCATGTGGATCAAGGGCCCCAAAAAGGCTTCATGAATATGAACTTAAAACTGTTGTCATTTTTGGTGCTCCTTAGCTGCTTGCAGCTGGGGGCGGTTAATACGGTTTATAAAAAATAAAACAACGCTGGGCAAAAACAAGAGCCCAACCAATCTCCACCGCTAAATACAGAGCCTAACTACAACTGCACACCAAAACCCCAATAACAAAAGCATATTTTGATCCATTATAATGGAATAATATTTTAAATTTTTATAAAAATAGATCCTGCGTATAATAAAATGATGAGTCAATAAATTACAGACCTGAGTCCTATAAAAGACATTTCCATAGACCCAAATTGTAATCAATGCGGTTGCTTCGGATGTAAAGACCTTCCTTAAGATCTATGCAGAGAACGCTGAGCAAGACATCCTCAACGATGACACGTTTATTGAGGCGTGTGTACTATCTTAACATTTTACTATTTAAGATAAAAACATAGATTTATTTTTGATAATATAAGATAACTAATAAGAACTAAGTTTTGTACTTTAAAGGGATGACTTTAGTTATGATCTTGAGGTGACTAATCATAACTTAATCAAGAACTTATTCAAGAACTTGAAGTAACTTGGGCGACTTGGGATGACTTAAGACAACTCGAGAATGACTATAAGTAAGAACTTGAGGAAGACTTAGAAGTGGCTTGGGCAACTTCAGTAAGAACTTGAGGATGACCTTGAGTGTGCAGCGTGGGGTGGGGGTGGGGGAGGTTCCGTGCGTGGGAGGGGGTGGGAGGTGCGTGCCGTGGTGGGGTGGGGGAGGTGCGTCGCGTGGGGTGGGGGTGGGGGAAGTGCCGTGCGAGGTGAGGGGTGGGGGAGTGCTTGGCGTGGGTGGGGTGGGGGGGGGAGTGCGTGCGTGGGGTGTGGGGTGGGGGGGAGACGTGTGTGTGCGCGCACCTTTAATTATTTAATATATACAAACGAATGTTCAGAATATAATATAGTTTATATCAGTAAACAAACAAAACAACACCATAACACACACACCACAAACATATAAAAAGGAAGTGCATGCATAGGAAAATGGCATTGATTTATGGTTGGCGTTAAAGCGCCGTAAATTCAAGACGGTGGGGCCACCGTCATCTCTTTACACGTGAAGATTATTCAAAGCAGCCACCAAGTGCATTATCAAAAGCTTGATTTAAATAAACAAGACGATGAATAAAGTACACTCTGTGGCCGCCGAAGGCACCAAAAAAGTGAAGCAGGCGTTGTGCGGAGCGTTGGCGGGGTAGAGGTGAAGAAGCAGCAACCACAACAGCAAAAACGTCATAACAAGAGTTAAGATTTTGGCATCAGGCAGGCTAGCTTTCACGCGTGAACGTCCCGTATTTTTTAGTAACTTACGTCTGAACAAAAAAGTCATTACATTGAGTAAGAATGTGGCAGGGGCCTGCTAGCGTTCACGCGTGAACGTCGTAATTTTAGTAACTGACGTCTGAACTTGCCAGGTCTATACTATGTGCAATTGATTCTATCCAGCCGTCACGCATGAACGTTCTAATTACTGGTACTGTTGAGCACGCTTGGTATGCCTGGATCTTGTTTCCAGACCTCGCAAAATCGCACTTGCAGCATGGCTTTGATTTCATTTAGTTGCCAAAAATGAAAACCGAAAGGAAGCCTACAACATAAAACCCTGGGTATTCCATAAAGAACGCCGCAACGCACGTAATTTTTCGTGCGTGAACATCAGGAATACCCTTTTTTTTTCTCTTTCAAACCAACAGGCCCAGTTTTCCTTCGTTCTCCCTTCTTTCCTTCATATTTCCTGCCATTGTTTACACAAAATCAAGAAGTTACCAAACTGGAATCTAAAATTACAAGGACTTGCATCTATGCCATCCTCAAATTTTTCATCCTAATTTGTAGTCTTTCCACAATTTTCAGCTTCATTGCTGTTTCAGAAAAACATCTGATCAGTAAAAGCTCCTCTGGAAAATGCTGATTGATAGTCAGCCTAATTGCATAAATAGTCATGTAATTCATGTTGCTATGAAAGACTCTGTTCTCCTTTTTTTGTCTCCTTTCTTTTCTTTTAAAAACAATTGCTCAAGCTTTCTTTAGGCTTTCTTTGGCAATCCTGCGGTCCTTCCCTTTTAATCTTTTCAATTATTTTCTGTCAATTTTTTTAAAGTAGACTTGATTCCTCTTGCCAAATGAGCATTTCTTCCTCTGCTCCACAATTCCGTTGGTGTTCGGTGTAATGGAAGATTTTTGAAGCTGATTCCATTCGTAAATTAAAGGTTGATGGCTGTGTTTGAGAAATCTAATAGATTTTGATGAGCAACTGCGATTCCAGAATTCTCTCTCTAATTCAGAGAAATGCTGTCTTAGAACATAGATAATATTTTGTTAAGCAAAATCTTTAACAGCAGCAAAACAGTCTAATCACTGAAACACCGTCCGATCACCACAGCACCAACACACCAAATGACAAGCTAACTTAGGCCCCCGTTGGCAACAACACTAATGCTGGGCGAGTGACTCTTTTTAACTATCACATGATTAAATCTTGACTTATTATAGGTGAATGTAAGAAACATGTCTATATCTGTTTTACCCCAGGCGGAATTCGCCACACGCCAGTAAACGCCAGCCCTACCTTATTGGCGCCAAATTTACAAGGTCATAGGAATCCGCAGAGTACTGCCTGCCACACACCCAACCCTCTATTAGGGGAGTGTTTCGCACAGGGTCTCAGCCATTTAGTTTATGGACTGTCTCTGCAAAAATGTGGTATTGAAAATGACTGTATTCGCGAAAATGATTAAGAAAACATAGTTTTGAAGTCCTTACTTGTCAGAGAACTGTATTTTGCCGCTTCTAGGTCACTTTCGCCCGAAAACTGGGTTTGAGGGCGAGGTGAGTTAGAAGCGGCATAATTCAGTTCTCTGTGTTGTGTGTGTGTGTGTATGTGCGTGTTGTGTGTGTGTGTGTGTGTGTGTGTGTGTGTGGTGTGGGTGTGGTGTGTGTGTGTGTGTGTGTGCGTGCTCGCGCAGAATACATAAATATGGGCCTGCAGGACTGCAGTTATCCCGCTCTGTAAAAACTTTGTCCGACAACCAAGGCTACTGCTGTTCACAGTTATTCCCTCCTGTAAATACTTGTCCTGAAACATGGCTACTTCTGTTCACGATTTAATCCCTCTCTGAAACACTTGTCCCTGACAACCATGGCTAATGGCTGTTCACACATGCTGCCTGCCGTTTCTTTTCCATCTCCTACCACCGTGTTCCTACCCCATCACACCCACCCCCATCATTTTTTCATCAACCACCTTCTCACTTCTTCATTCCTTCTAAATCAGGGAAGAAAGAGGACAGGGGGGGGGGGGGGCTCTCCAATTTTCTGAATCAGTCTAAACGGGAAGGAGAGGGACGTAGGGAAAGAGGGGAGGGGAGGGGAGGCTCTCGTCCATCATTTCAAAATCCTTGAAAAAAAAAAAAAAAAGCCGGGATGATTTTTCATCCTCCAAAGGTTTACAACACGCAAGGTGTGGCGGAGGAGGGGTGAATGGGGTGAGTGGCGAACGCACCATCGCTTTTCCGTCCATATCGTTTTAATAAACAGGGGGCGTATCTGAAGCCACCTGACCCGTGACACGTCCTCGCCAAATTGGCCATTCCAGAGGACACAAATGACATAACGACTTAAAGAGTGTGTTGAAAACACGTTCATCTCTCTTGCCTTGTTTGTCCTCCCTTTTCTTTCTTTTTTTTTTTCCCCACTCTCTCTCCTGTTATGCAGTATCTCTGGCGGGGGAGAGAGGTAGGGCAGAAGGATCTCTCTCCTCCCCAGGTTTGTCGGACGGGTGGGAAGCGGGGGGCGGGGGCGGGGGGGGGGGGGGGGGGGGGGGGGGGGGGGGGCGCAGGACGGGGTGGGGTGGTGAGCGGGTGTCTCCCCGCCAGCTTTTTTTCCCTTTCTCCACCAGGGTTTCGACGGACGCGCCACTGCTTGGTTACACATCCTCTTTCTCTGTCTTCACTCTGAGGATCTCTGAAGGGCTCCTCTCTTCCTCTCTTCTCTGTCACGCTGAATCTCTCTTGTCCTCTTTGTCTCTCTGTCTCACTCACTGGTGTCCTTCTCTGTCTCTCTATCTGTCCTCTATCTCTCTCTCTGTCTCGCTCTCTGTCTCTCTCATCCTGTGTTCTCCTCTTGACCTCCCTCTCTCACAACACAGACAGACAGACAGACAACAGCCAGACATAACAGACAGACAGATAGACAACCGGACACCAACATACACTTTCTCCTCACCTAACACACGTATATTCCTATTTCTCTGTCTCTCGACACGCGTACTCTCTCTTCTCTCACTCTCACCTTCTCTCTCTCTTCCTCTCCTTCTCTCTCTCTTCTCTCATCTCATCACTCACGTTCATCTCCGCATCACATCTCTCTCTCTCCACTCTCCTCTGTGCTCTCATCTCTCAACTCCCTCTCATATCTTTCCTCTTTCTTTCTATCTCTCTCTCTCACTCCCTCTATTGTCTCTTCACTCATCACTCTCTCTCTCTCTCTCTCTACTCTCCCTTCTCTCCATACTCCTCTCTCACTCTCTTTCTCTCCTCTCTCTTCTCCTCTCATCTCTCTCCTCTGCTCTTCGTTTTCTCTCCACCCTCCCCACTCTGTCTCTATATATCACTCTCTGTCTCAACCTCTCTTTCCCCCTCACTCAAATGTCTCTGTCTCTGTCACACTTCAACTTCACTCACTCACTCTCTCACTCTCTTCGTCATCATTCTCATTCTATCTCCATTCAAACTACGCCGCACGCGCACACACCGACACAAACACACACACACATACACACACAACCGAACGAGGGAGAGAAAGAGAGAGAGGAGAGAGAGATAGAGAGAGAGAGAGAAGAGAGAGAGAGAGAGACAATACAGACAGACAGACAGACAGACAGACAGACAGACAGACAGACAGACAGACAGAGAAAGGGGAGGTGGGAGAAGATCATAAAAAAAGAAAATGGCCGTTTTATGGAAATGGATCCCTCACATTCCCATTAGCAACAGCGGCGGGCGGTTATGAGCAGCGTTTGAAGTGGTTTTGAGGGAGCCTGGCCCGTGAAGGGGCTGTGATAACGCCCTATAACACCCACACCTGTAGGGGAGGGGTACACTCACCTACACTACTCTTTTCCGCCAGGTGAGGGGCGGCGGCACTGGGAGGGGGGTGGGGGGGGGGGGGGGGGGGGGGGGGCAGAAAAGAACAGGGGTGAGGGGAGAGAGAGAGAGAGAGAAAGAGGGAGAGAGAGATTCAGATTCAGATATGTTTAAATATCTTATAGGCCTTGCCCCTCAAAGGGGATGTACAACAAGAGATACAATAAAGCAAGCATCACCCAGATTTCAAATATGATAATTACATTACAAAAACCGCTTCGCGCCTTTGAAACTTTATAACTACCTATAAACAGCAAACTGTATTTTACACAATGCTTTCTCTAGATTGACATTCACAAGACAAGCCTGAACAACAAGTTCTTGTTTAAAATTTCGTGGAATGAATTTTTCTCTTAAATCTAGTAATATCCTTGGGACAGGAGGTTAATACAAAAAGCACTTCATCTTCCCTTGACTGTCGACATAATGGACATAGCAGATCAGAGTAATTGTTTGTTTTATAACGATAATGATGAACAAAAATATCACACTCCAGTTCTAAAACTAGTCATTATAAACATCAGGTGTGCCTGTCCATAAACGCATTGACATGTCCAATTGGGGAGAGAGAGAATGAAGAATCAATAAATGTTCTATTAAAAACAAACCTATTACTATTTATGTGAACATGGAAAATCCATCTAGCCATCTACAATCGATAAGTCTACTTTAAAAACGAACGATACAAAGTTGTTCATATCACCGACACCTTGGTTTAGCCACACATACCCAAAACCATATACGTATAATTTCAATCTACATGCGAACTCCCATTCATCTTGGCCTCTCAATTTAACAAGTTTCTATAACAACCATTTTATATACCTTTTATATGAGGGCATATCTTACGACGTTCAGCAGAGACCACTGAGTTAGTTATTAACCAGTTACTTGACACATATTAACAGTGTAGAGTGCAAAGATATGGGGTATCTGGTCAGTCATCACCATACACAAGATAATTGGAGTTTGTGGTGAGACACCTAAAAACTTTTTTAAAGCAAAATAAATGAACCTTTTGCATTGTGCAGCTCCAGCATCAAGATCATACAAGACCCCACAGTTCAGGCCACCATAATGTAACATAGTCAAGGATTATAGCATCAAACAATTTCAAAAACAAGGCAAGAGATTCATTGTAAGCATCGACAATTTCTCTTCCTAATACCTAGCAATGCGTTATTTGCCTGCAATTGCAATATCTTACATGCAAAAGTGAAAACTTAATCTCGTAGAGAAATATAATCCCTAAGTACTTAATAAACAATTCAACAGGCATATTATTTGCATATAATGTCCATTTTTCCCCACTATGCAGCGAGAATAACCTCCCTTTTCTGAAAACATTATGTTTTACTACTTACTCATAAATACTTATTTAAAAAATTTTAAATGAGTGAATCATCAGCCCTTTTGCAAACTATTCAAACTGAGTTTGGATTCCAATTACAGTCTCAATAAATCTTGCACGTCATCAGCAGAAGTAAAAATGCATATTTCAAGAACATCCATTTAACAAAATGGGCACCATGCTTTCCAGAGCTTATTGACTTTGGAAGTCAACTCATTAAAAAATTAAAGAAAACAAAACTGGGCTGCAAACAACAATCACTCCAGCTTAAACACCAGATGTACAGTTGATATAAACTGTTAGAAGGCACACCACAAATCGCACCCTTTGCCTTTACAAGGTCATACATTACTCATAATACATTTTATACATCTTTCTCCATGAATTCCGTTTTTAACAAAATAAAATAGGCAAATCAACGTATATTTCTATTGATAGAATCAAAGCATATCCTCAAAATCGATGAAAGCAACATACAATTATACATTCAGGACAAAAACTGTTATTTTGGAACGAAAGCTAATAATGTTAACATAATGGTCTATTGTGATGATTTAGTTTTTAAAATCCCCGCATGCAAATAAATCGCCAGAAATGTAAATATCCTCAACCCAAACTGAAGTCATTTATTAATAAATTGAAAAAGTCTTTAATAATAATGTACAATACACAATATACTCAAACATTACACAGCGAATTCCTCAGTATTATTGGATCCAAAACATCACCCATTATATGTAATGGTAAAAAACAATATTCAAACAACTAACCCGCTTTCAGGGGTATATGCCGTACTAATAATACACAGGGAATTTAAATAAATTTAAAAAAACAAAAAATTTCCATTACTAAGTTTTGATTTGGAAGCATTTTTAATAATAAATTCCCACTATAATTTTACTTTATTCAGGTCCAGCCGCAATGCGATTTTTAATTGTCTTAATAAAAAAAAAACGCTCAAATATTCTTCAGCTTAGATAGGCTGAATCAAATCACTTTCACTATCACTATCGTCGATTCATCATCAACGTCAGCACGAACAACGCTTATGTTTATTAGCACTATAACGAATTCCAAAAAGCACGTTGGTTACAAAAATAACTACTCCCTGAAAACAGAATCATTATCCAGATTTGTCTTTTCTTTCTAAACAATCTTTAAAAATGTTCATACCAATCGTTTATACTAATAATTATCCATTCAAAGTCTGCCTTCTTGTCTTGAAATTTTAAACGCACAGATTTCAGAATCCAGTTGACTATTTACCGAAGTTTATAAAAATTATTGAGCAAAGTGTCATTGAACTGCTTCTTATCTCTTTTCTCTTTTAACATATGTTTAAATTTCGTCGCCTTGCTAAACATAAAGAAGAGAAGTGCGATCGGGTGGAGACAATGTACGCTTAAATTTTGAATCAACAAATTGCGTACAGGTTCTTTGGCCACACGACATTCCATCATCATAAACCAGCGTCTCTTTCACGCCCCTTACCAATGTTGTACCCTTTTCTTCATGAAGTCTGCCAGCACTTTTTTAACAAAGATTAAAAAGCACAAGTGCCTTGTTAATATTTTCATCAAACAAAGTGATCGCCATTTCAAACTGAATTTGCAATTCATTTTGAACAGATGTTGTCTATGAACATACTGCTGGTGGGCCCAGGCCCCCCCCTTCGTCCCATATAAAAAAATTTTAACTTTTCCCCAAACCAGAGTGCAATAAACAAAAATCTTTTGAAAACATATCTTATTTATTCTTAGGGAAATGAATACATAACTCTAAAGGCATGATCATATTCGATCCTGTCAGACAATTCATATCTACTGCTATTCTAAAATGAATAGAAACAGATCATTCGACACTAAAAAAAAAAATCATTTACACTGCTACCATTATCCGATATGTACGTGCAATGACCTTGAAGGTCACCCTGACACGTTACCATTACAAAAAACACATGTTTAAAACATCACGAGCATGTTGAGTAAACATTTTGCCATAGTAATTAAAGGCACATGGTCTTCAGAATTTCTTTTCAGGAGTTCAAGGAACCCACTAAATGTTATTTTCATATCACACAAAACTCATTAGATACAAAATCACAAGAAAAGTTAGAGGATCTAACCATTTACGAGTCTCTCCCATTAATTACTACAAAAGCATCAAGTTTATCTTCATTACACATCAAACATCACATACAAAATCTTCCAATAAAGCGACAACACCATTTTCACATGTCAAAATGCCACATAATGGGTGAGTTATTTCAGCAGGTGATGTAAGCACAAAACATACAAAATGTCTCTAACTATACCGAAAAGAGAGACATTTATTCAAAGAAAAGCGTAGAAAAGAAGAAGATTTTCACACATACAGTTGACATAAGTACACAGCTCATTCCTTATAAGGCAGAGACAAACCCGCCAGAGCGTCTTCCGGTACTGACAGTTTAACAGCCGGTCTACAAAACAACCGTGTACCCATTAAAAAAATAGACAATTGAAAATCTTCTACAAAACGATCCTCAACTAAAAACCGACAAAAACAAAAAAAACAGACAAACAAAAAAATCCATGATCATAATATTTGTAAGCACTTTCCATTAATGTTCCAAGTAGGAAAGAAAACGTTTTTGATGTATACGCAACACTGGTGGCAACATTAAACTCACTTCTCAACTCGGACCCCGTGAATAGTTCGAACTATTTTACATTTTCATTCCCACAACACCCACGGACATCAATTGGCCACGTGTTCAGGTGACAACAGGTGGGGGGTGAACAAACATCCGTCACAGAACACGGTGCACAGTTTGCACCGCACGTGGCGGTCGCCTGATCACTGCAACGTGGTGTGTAGTGAGAGAAGAGAGAGAGAGAAGAGAGAGAGAGAGAGAGAGAGAGAAGAGAGAGAGACAGAGACAGAGCCAGAAACAGTCACAAGAGATAGAGAGAGACAGATCATACCAGAAAGACAGACAGAACAGAAAAAAGACAGAGAGACGGGGGGGGGGAGGTGAAGAAGTAAGAAGAAGAAGAAGAAGAAAAGAAGAAGAAGAAGGAAGAGGAGAGAGAAGAGAGAGGAGAGAAGAGAAGAGGTAGGAGAGAGAGAGAGAGAGACCAGCAACACCAAACACACACACAAGATAGAGATAGAGAGAAGAGAGAGAGAGAGAGAGAGAGAGAGAGAGAGATAGAGAGACTGAGACAGACACTTTGACACTGATATTTAAATAGTCATTACCTACAAAAGAGGTCATATGACAAGGGGGAAGGTAACAGAACAATAAAACATTTCCTTTCCTCTCCTTTCCTTTCCTTACCTGTGCAAACAAATAGTAAACAACATTCATTCCTAGTGTGCACCAAATCAAAGGTTAAAAACAAAAATGAATTCATAAACATTTCCCTTATGTCCTCCAACTCACAGATAAATGCAATTAGAAAAAAAAAAAAAAAAAAAAAAAAAAAAAAATAAACCACCCACCAGAACTGACTCGACCATCCAATCGATCAAATGGATGACAATGTATCTTAATGATCCTTCCACTTGCGATGAATGATAATATTTCATTCAGATATCTCCTTACAATGCATTATTTTAAATTTCACTAATCCTCCCATCTGTCTAATTTTCAATGCTCTGCGAATGAATTTCTCGCAACTGATTTAATTAACAATTTCATCATCTGATGATAACACGACAGCAACATTTTGTTTTGTCTTTTCGCTATTATCTAACTGTAAAAGTGAACAAATTGTCCGCACTTCATCATAAGCATAACATGAAACAGAAAGTATTCCTTTTTCTTCGGTCTTACAATAATTGTCTACATGCAGGACATAGGAGATACGGTGGATGGCATTCTTGCTATCAACATTGGCTTGTCGCATTGTCCTATCAACATTGCGCATTGTTCGTTATCAACATGCATTGCGAACATTTTCATTGTCGCTATCACATTGGCTGATGTCGCTATCAACATTGGCATTGTTGCTCAACATGGCATTGTCACTATCAACATTAGCATTGTCGCTTGCACTATCAAGATGTCACTGTCGCATTGTCGTTATCAACATTGTCATTGTCGCTATCAGCATTTTTCTTTGGGTCGCTATCAACATTGGCATTGTCGCTATCACTTTGCATTGTTCTATCAACATTGGCAGTTGTCGCATTGTCGCTATCAACATTGGCATTGTCGCTATCAACGTTGGCTTTGTCGCTATCAACGTTGTCATTGTCGCTATCAACATTGCATTTCGCATTACGCTATCAACATTGGCGTTGCGCATTGTGCTCAGCATTATCGCTATCAACATTGGCATTGTCGCTATCAACTGTCATTGTCGCTATCAACTTGTCATTGTCGCTATCAACATTGCATTTCGCATTATCCTATCAACATTGGTGTCATGGGCAATGATTCGCTATCAACATTGTGCATTGTCGCTAATCAACGTTGTCATTGTTCGCTATCACATTGTCATTCGCTATCAACATTTGGCATTTGTCGCATTGTGCGCTGTCGCAACATTGGCATTGTCCCATTGTCACTATCAACATTAGCATTGTCGCATTGTCACTATCAAATTGTCACTGTCGCATTGTCGCTATCAACATTGTCATTGTCGCTATCAGCATTTTTCATTGTCCAATCAACATTG
>CM031600.1:15541671-15559171 GCA_018398815.1 Conus ventricosus | reverse complement strand
TCCTCTTTTCCTCCATGATCTTTGCTTCTCTCACTTCTCTTAATCCTCAGTCTTCCTTCCCACCTCCTACCTCCAATACCTGACCCCTCTCCCCCCTCCCCCCCCACCCCCCACCCCCCCCTGCCCCCACGTTTCCATCATCAAAGTGAAGTTAACATTTAAGGTCATTGGCATGTCTTCGTGGACGAGTTCTAATTGCCCACCTGTGGGACTAACTGACGGTTTGTCATGGAAGGACAGTGCATGTCTTGGTGGAAGAGTTGTAACTGACCACCTCTGGGACTAACTGAAGGTTTGTCATGGAGGGACAGTGCATGTCTTGGTGGAAGAGTTGTAACTGACCACCTCTGGGAGTAACTGGAGGTCTGTCATGGAAGGACAGTGCATGTCTTGGTGGAAGAGTTGTAACTGACCACCTCTGGGACTAGCTGAAGGTTTGTCATGGAGGGACAGTGCATGTCTTGGTGGAAGAGTTGTAACTGACCACCTCTGGGAGAGTAACTGGAGGTCTGTCATGGAAGGACACAGTCAGCAACTGTTCCAGACTGCATCATGTTCTTGGTCCCAGCACATCCGCCATCTGTCAGGTCATGGTGAATGTGCATGGATCAGGTTAATGTAGAATGTGCATGGATCAGGTTAATGTAGAATGTGCATGGATCAGGTTAATGTAGTATGTGCAGGGATCAGGTTAATGTAGAATGTGCAGGGATCAGGGTAATGTAGAATGTGCAGGGATCACGTTAATGTAGTACGTTTCGGGTAATACCATAGAAAAGCAGTCAGTGACTTGCAAATTCTACACATTTCAATGAATATCCCACACGCACGCACACACGCACGCACACACGCACGCATGCACGCACGTAACACACACACATACACACACACACACACACACACATGCATGCATGCATGCATGCACACACATAGAAACGCATACATACAAACAAACATGCATGCACACACAAACGCAAGTGTGCGCGTGCACAAACACACACACACACACACACACACACACACACACACACACACACACACACACACACACACACACACACACACACGCATGTACGCACTCACGTGCAACAGACACACAGACACACACACACACGCAGATGCGTGCACATGCACGTGACACCCGTCACTCATTCTTTTCCAACAGCCGATTGTGCACTGCCTTCTGTCAGGAGGTGTCACTGTGTCACAGTTGCTTTGGCAGCTAGTGGCAGAGCTGCGTCAGGCTGGATTTACAGCGACTTAAGTTGTCATTCTCAGGTGTCGGTGGGATCCCATTATCACAGCGATAATTATAACGGTCATAATAACAGCACAACACCAATTATCGTCATCACCCCACCTTTGCCCCCACCCGATGAAAATAGAAACCCGGACATACCCGGTGGGACCACAGGGAAAAGACACGATGTACAGTGGCCGGGACTCCCACAGCAAGGCGTTAAGATGCAGGAAGAGCTGGAGGAGATACGGCTGGCTTTTATGAGGTTTTCAGGGGCGAAGTGGTCCGATAGGGCTCTGATAAGAAGGGGAAGAATCCGCCACCTTCACACCTTCCATTCAGTGCAGGTGGCGCTATGGCTCACACGCACGCACATATGCGCGCGCCCACTCAAACGCACACACACACACACACACATTAAGGAACATTTTATAATCATAATCGTAAGTTAGATTATTTTAGTTATTTTTTATCTATTTTTTCATAGTTACTGTCCTATTCATCTATCCTTTATTTTTGTTCCATGTAACCACATCGTCCTCTTTTCTTTTATGATAATAGTCTAAAATTGTAAACAATATGTTATTTAGACGTCTGCAATCACCTATATGTGTGACGAGACGTAAAACAGAATTCCTTCCTACACACGCGCGCGCGCGCGCGCGCGCGAGCACGCTGAGTGAGAGAGAGAGAGAGAGAGAGAGAGAGAGAGAGAGAGAGAGAGAGAGATTTATGGTATCCGTTCTTGCCTCTGGGATTCATCCCACCTTCAATAACAAGGATGCTAACAATAAATACCAAGGATCAACGCCACCCGGACTTTCCAAGGCCTTCGCTTCAGACCCTGAGACAAACACAAAGAGGATAGTGGGGAAAATAGTAACGAAAGGTAATCTACAATGGACTGGGCTGCATTTCTTACCACAGTTGGTAGCTAGACATCCTGCCGCGAGATGAGTGACTGCGATATGTTTAAAAGAAAAGAAAAAAAGAAAACGACAAACTAACGGCATCAGGCGGAAGCTGGTTTGACAGGCTTTCTGCGACAGTTTCTGAATCCAAATCTGCATTCGATAAAGTTTACTACTTTTGCGTGAGAGGTGTGATATTGGCAATGTCAGACAATTCATTGACACAACTGATTGATATTAAGACATACACTGACATATTCGTAAAATTTTACCCTAGTAAAGCGAGAATTATCATGAATTTGTTTTTGCTCTAAAGAAATCAAAGATTACATTCGTTAACCTGTTTAATGTCAGACAATTCATTGACACAACTGATTGATATTAAGACATACACTGACATATTCGTAAAATTTTACCCTAGTAAAGCGAGAATTATCATGAATTTGTTTTTGCTCTAAAGAAATCAAAGATTACATTCGTTAACCTGTTTTCTGTTTATTTCAGTAGGTGAAAGCAATTTCTTCATTTGACTTATTCATAGAATCTATACCTGACCGTGATCCAACTACATTTGTGTGTATAAAGTATCATTTTGATTTTGAGCTGTGTTTTAACAGTCTTTAGTGCCAATTTGGGGAGATGAAAAAGAAACATGTTGGAACGATGACATCGAGACGGAATGCGTAAGTAGAATCGATCAATATTGAGAATATTCTTCGTGCTTTTTTAAACACTCAGCAAAAGTAGTCACTTTCTCGAAAGTTCCTGGCGATGCATTTAGTATAACTGATCATACCCGCTATTTTGTATCTAAGAAAATCGTCAGTAATGAAGAATCGTAATCTGCTAAGCCGTCACCTTTGACAAACATGCAGGGACCTCCCGAAAATGGCGCACTTCTACTGGCCGCAAGATGTTCAACGAAGTTCGCTCTGCTCGCTTCGTTTGCGGACCATCTGGCCTCTGAGAAACGGACCTCAGTGGTTTGAACTGGGCTGTCAGTAAAGTAGGGGAGCTAATCAACTTATGACCAGATTTGACGAGCTTTTGAGGGCCTCTCTATGGCGATTTGAAGGTGGCTCTGATAAGGGGCTAACCTGTACATTATCACGTTCACGCCACCGTTCGCGACAGATGGCGCTGAGAGAGAGAGAGAGAGAGAGAGAGAGAGAGAGAGAGAGAAGAGGAGGAATGCTATCATTTCTGCAGAGAGAAAAAAGATACTTAAGAATTCTCTCTCTCTCTCTCTCTCTCTCTCTCTCTCTCTCTCTCTCTCTCTCTCTCTTTCTTTCTCTTTCTCTCTCTCTCTTTCTCTGTCTGTCTGTCTGTCTGTCTCTCTCTCTCTCTTTCTTCTCTTCTTTCTCTCTCTCTCTTTCTCTGTCTGTCTGTCTGTCTGTCTGTCTGTCTGTCTCTCTCCTCTCTCTCTCTCTCTCTCTCTCTCTCTCTCTCTCTCTCTCTCTGTGCCGACCCTTCTCTTTTCACTCCACTCTTAAACTACCTCTCTCGATATATCACTCGTATCTGTCGGTCGTTCGGTCTCTGTCTGTCTGCCTGTTTGTCTAACCGTCTGTCCGTGCGTCCGTCTGTCTGTCTGTCTGTCTGTCAGTTTGTCTGTCTCTGCTTGTCTCTCTCTCTCTATCTCCTCTCTCTCTCTTTTCTCTCTCTCTCTCTCTCTCTCTCCTCTCTCTCTCTCTCTCTCTCTCTCTCTCTCTCTCTCTCTCTCTCCCCCCCCCCTCCGTTTTCCTCCACCCCCCACCAATCTCCTTTCTCTGTCTTTCTCTGTCTCTGTCTGTCTGTATCCATGTCTGTCTGTCTCTCTCTGTCTCTCTCCCCCGCCCTTCACACCCTCCTCCCCTTTGAGAGAGAGAGAGGGAGAGAGAGAGAGAGAGAGAGAGAGAGAGAGAGACGGGGGGGGGGGGAGGGGGTCCTACCTGAGCTGTAGTCAGGTGAGGTAGCATATCCTCATACCACCTGGCAACATTTGTCAGGGAAATGAGGTCAGTGAGAAAGGTCCTCCTCACCTTGTTGACTTCTGACAGCGCCGTCACTCCTCCACCACAAACCGTGAGAGAGAGAGAGAGAGAGAGAGAGAGAGAGAGAGAGAGAGAGAGAGAGAGAGAGAGAGAGACAGAGACAGAGACACAGAGAGAGACAGACAGGGACAGAGAGACAGAGAGAGAGAGAGAGAGAGAGAGAGAGAGAGAGAGAGAGAGAGAGAGAGGAACTTCTATTCAGATAAAGACGAGTGTGGCTGCCCACGTGGCAGGGTAATCAAAAACGGTCACATACGTAATGTTCTCATCCCTAGCTGATGCATTTGTACCATAGTGTTCAAGTAATTCGGCTGTTCGGATGATCCCTGGAGTCTTTTAGCCAGGATACGACAACAACAACATAAGCTCCTTACTTAAGGGCGATATACACAAAGAAAACAAAAGAATCCAGATCCAGTAACGTATACAAAGCAAATGCATCAATCAACCAAACAGTATTCTACATAATACACACTGAAACAGGCAATCAACCAAACAGTATTCTACATAATACACACTGAAACAGGCACTCTACAAACTCACAGTTTTGCAATCTGTTAAGTTCCTGATAAGGAAAACATAGCTACATTCTTCAATGCCGGGGGTGAGGAGGGTGGGGATGGGGACGGAATAGCTCAGTGGTAGAGAGAGCGCCGGACTCGTAATCTTGGTGATCCTGGGGCTGCGGGTTCGAATCGACGCCGGGCCGTTCGGTACGGGGGGATTTCCCCTCGGAGTTAACCTTGGTTCTGACTCCATTTCCCATACAGTCCTTCGAATGAGACTATAAACCAAGGTTCCGTGTGTGAACGCACGCATAACATCTTGCACAAACATAAAATCCCATCACCAACTTTCGGAAGAGAAGGCCAGTTTGGCCACTGGTGTGGATGACACGTTACACATAGCATGCACCCTGCGTGAGAAATGGAAAGAATGAAGGAAGTAAGGAAACTGAGTGAACGATATTAAATGATATGGACTGGATGACACAGGAAACGACTGAATGAAACGCCGGCTGGCAGCACTTCAGTTGGCTCTACTCAGGTAGACAGCCCGTTGTGTCAACGAGTGTGGATTGTAAAGCGCTTAGAGCTTGGTCTCTAGCGAGGATAGGCGCTATATAAGTAATAATAATAATAATTATGATAACAATAATAATAATAATAATAATAATAATAATAATAATAATGTGATATATACATTATAATAATAATAATAATAATAATATATAATAATAATAATGCAGTCTTCTGTCTGGTCGACATGAGAACCTTTAGCTAAATCGCGCTGGAACCTTGTGACATTTTGACTGAATTCAGTTTCAGGAGAGAGAGAGAGAGAGAGGAGAGAGGAGAGAGAGAGAGAACTCAGATGGTTTACTTCATATAAAGGCCATTGCCCCTTTTGAAGGGGGTATGGAAAGGGTATGGAGAAAGTAACAGCAATGTATGAATTTTAAATAACCCATCAAAGACTGGATGAAAGAGGAGAGGAGAGAGATGGAGAGAGAGAGAGGGAGAGAGAGAGGAGGGGAAGAGACGAGAGAGAGAGAGAGAGAGAGAGAGGATGCCATTGCCCCTTTTGAAGGGGGTATGGAAAGGGTATGGAGAAGTAACGCAAATGTTGAATTTTAAATAACCATCAAAGACTGGATGAAGAGAGAGAGAGAGAGAGAGAGGAGAGAGAGAGAGATGGGAGGAGAGAGAGAGAGGGAGGGAGAGAGAGAGAGAGAGAGAGGTCATCCATCACACGCACGAAAACACCGTGGACGGAGCCATAACAAGTTTGTGGGAGGTGGGAGTGATGGTGGACAGGGTTGGGGGGGGGGTGGGGGGGGGGCAGGGAGAGGAGTGAGGCGTAGAGGGTACAGACAGGAAGCAAACCAAATGACAAATGTCCTTGAGCGGTCATAAAGACCTCCAGGACTGTCCTTAAATGGCAATGAAGAAAAACAAGCGCAGCAATAACGACAGACACTATGCCATTGTGGACGGGTTCTAATGTTACCATGTCAAAAACACTATTGTGCCAAAAACACCAGCAAAAGCGTTGTCGACAGGAGGCTCGTTTGAAACCCCCCACAAGATACGTAACCCATGAAACAGAGCTGCATTCTGTGAAACATGAAAAGGTCGGATTCGTCTAAACGTGAAACGGGCCAGTTGATGACTAATTTATTTGTCATTTATATAACAATAAAGTTGGTATTTATGTGAATCACTTTCATACTTGATGAGGGGGAAAACGGAGTGAAACATTAATCAGAAGGGAGTGGACGATAGTTTTTTTTTTTTTTTTTTACGCTGGTGAACGTTGGGGGGGGGGGGGGGGGGGGGGGGGAATGGGGATGGGAACAAATAAACTGTTGTTCAATCTTTAACGCAAGAGAACACGTCATGCAAAACAAAAAAAAGGCGTTAATGTATGTGTTGCTGGCAATGAATTAAGTGCAATAAAGCATGAGCTCCCTTCACTTTCATATTATTTTTTAATATTAATGAATACTTTATACCCTATTCTCGCTAGAGACCAAGCTCTAAGCGCTTTACAATCAACATCTTTACACAGGGGCCCTCCGGGGTTTTGTGCCGAGAAGGCTGCCACTGCGCCAAATTTCAGCGTTTCCGTGCATCCGTCAGTATGTTCAATACGAACCCTTTTTCCCCTTCCTTCCTTCATTCTTTCCATTTCTCACGAGGGTGCTGCTATTAAAACGTGTCACCCACCCAACGGCCAAAATGGCCTACTTTCCGAAAGTTGGTGATGGATTTTCTTTGGTCCCCGAGTTATTGGGGTGCGTTACCATGGAACCTCGGTTTATATCTTCTTCAAAGGGACTGTTGGGAAGGATCAAAACCAATGTTAACCCCGGGGAAAAAAACCCCCCCTGTACCGAAACGCCCCCGGCGGGGGTTCCCCCCGAAACCCAGGATCCCAAGATTGCGAGCCCCGGGCTCTACCAACTGAGCTATTCCCGGCTCTGCTTTGCAGTTCGTGCATATTTAAAAAATACTTTTCACTCTGCCCATTTTGGGTTTGAACCATTTTTTGCAAAGAAAACGCCATGTTGATTGTGTTTTTTTTTTGTTGTTTTTTTTTTTTTTTTAAAATTTTCCTGGCTTTTCTTTCAATTCTTGAACAAATTCTAAATGCGGGAAAAAAAAACACGAAAAAAACGAAAAAGGGTCCCACAAAATCTTTTCCAAACAAAAAATCAAAAACAATTAAAGGGACAAAATGCTCTCACGGGAAGGGGCTTTTTTAAACAAAGCCGGCGTTATTACATCATTCTTTTTTCCAACTGTACATTTTACCAAGACGCGCAAAGTGAACCTTTAAATGACAAAAATAACGGGGCTTCTTCGTTTTTTGATATGATTTTAAAAACCAAAACGTGCGGTTCACACCCACCCCCACAAACACGCACACGCCACGCCAGCACACGCCACACACACCACACCCCCACACCAAACCCACGCGCGCCGCACCCACCCACACCGCGCGGCCCAGGGAAGAAGAGAGAGAGGAGAGAAGAGGGAGGAGAAGGGGGAAGGGGGAGAGGAAGAGAAAAGGGGGGAGAGAAGAGAGACGGAAAAAAGGACAGAGAGGGGGTTTGGTGTGTGTGTTTGTGTGTGTGTGTGTGGGTGTGGGTGTGTGTGTGTGTGTGGAAGTATAAAACAAGACTCCTTTGTTACAATTATGCTCCGCATTTCTGCGATTCCAAAAAACACACAAAACCCGGGTTAAGCGAAAAAAAACCGTTTTTTCTTGGTTTTTTTTTTTTTTTCTTTTTTTTTTCTTTGTTGATGCTTTAAAATTTGAGACTCTTGCGTTTGCTATAAAAATTTAAATGTGCTACACTAATAAAGGGGAAGTTTGATGTTTTAAAGCTCCTTTCCCCCCTCCTGTTTGGGGGTTTTTTTTTTCCGTTTTGATTGGCACTTTTTTCCCATTTTTGATGGCTGAAATTTTCGAGTTGCCAGGGGGTTTGCTTTTTTTTATTTGTATTGAAATGCTGTCCCCTTTAGGTCTGCGAGTACTTACTCTACGACTTCTTTATATAGTGATGACGAATTCGATGGAAACTCTTAACAAATCCGACAGCGACAAAAAGTAAACAATGTAATAATGATAATAAAAAAGGATTTTTAAGAAAATAAAAATACTGATATCAAAAATGTAAAAGGGGAAAAAAAAGAAAAGAAGAAGAGAAGAAAACAAGAACAAAGGAAGGCCAACAACAACACGATCTAATGTAATAAAATTTATCTTATTGTTACTTAAACATCGTCGTCCCGCTTTACTGTCTTATTTTCATTTTTTTTTTGTACCCTTTTTAAAATTTTTATTTTTTCCTTATAAACCCAACAACGGGGTTTTGAAAACCCTTCTATGACTCCGCACATCGTTAATTCAGACCAGTGTACCACAACTTTTTAAAAGAATTTTTCCAGTGGTTTGAAACCCCTTTTCCTCTGCCAAAACCCCCCCCCCACCCCCCCCCCAGCCCCCCCCTTTTTTCCCCCCTGCCTCCCTCACCTCACCATCCTCCCGCCCCAAACAAATTCCCTTTCCCGCTTCCCGACCCCCCCTCCTCCCCTCCCTCACCCCTCCGCCTTCTTTTTCTCCTCCCCCCCCCCCCCCCCCCCCCCCCCCCCCCCCCCCCCCCCCCCCCCCCCCCCCCCCCGATCGTCGCCCTGCAAGGGTTTTTTTCCCCGTCCCAAAGTAAGTCCTTTTGGGACCCTCAGACAGGAGGGAAGGGGGACCGCGGAACATCCCGGGGCTCGTTTTTGTCTGTACGTTTCCCGGGCTTCCCCCGAGTAAAAAAAAAAAACCCCAAAAAATAAGGAAAAAAAAAAGCGCAGGGGAAGCAAGGTGGAACCATCATTTCTGAACTGTAGGAAGAGGAGCGGTTCATTGCGCCCCCACGTGCTTTTTGTGTGTGTGTGTGTGTGTGTGTGTGTGTGTGTGTGTGTGTTGTGTGTTTGTGTGTGTGCGGGGATGGCGTGTATGCATGTGTGGGGATGCTATGCGATAGTGTGTGGTGTGTGTGTGTGTGTTGTGTTTTGGTGGGACGCAGCAGGAGTGGGGGCCCTGTACCATGTGTGTTTGATGGGAAAGCGCGCGCGCGCGTGTGGCGTGCTGCGTGCGTGCGTGTGTGTGTGTGTGTGGTGTGTGGGTGTGTGTGTGTGGTGTGTGGGGTGTGGTGTGGACAGACAGACAGACAGACAAAAACCAGAAGGACACAGACACAGAAAAAAAAGAAGGCAGACACTGTGACTTTGAGTCGTTGGTAAAGGGAACCGAAGGTTCAGAATCTGCAGCTGCCTGCAAAAGCATCATCCTCCAAAAAACCACCCACCCCCACCCCCCCCCCACTTTTCCCGGCTCTCCCCTCCCCCTCCCCCCCCGCACCCTCCCCCTCCCGCTCTCCACCCACATTTCCCCCCCCCCCCCCCCCCCCCCCCCCCCCCCCCGATCCCACCCCACCCTCCCCTCTTTCGCCTTAACATCCAACAGGCCTGATACGGAAGTCGAGCCCAGAGAGACGACCTCGCCTGAAGGCGTGTAAGAAAGAGCGTGAGAGGCCTGCGCCGCTGTCTAAGAGCTTTTCCACTCTCCAGGGCCAGCCAGTCTGGAGGGAGTCCTCATATCCCCCAGCAGTCCAGGGAAAAACGCTACGCAAGTAGATGGAAAGTTAACTACCATGCACGCGCCGCAGCGGCACTGCCTGTAAATCACATGCCGAGAGTGGTCCCACGAATGTTTTTAGCTGAACGAACATTATGAAATCAGTTTTGAGAACTTAATATTTTTTTTTTTTTTTTGGGGGGGAGGGGCAGTATGGAATGACTTGATGTACTAATAACATATTACAGAATTGAAACTAACCCCCCAAATGGCTATCAATTCTTTTTTTGGCTCTGTGAAACGAACTTAATGCGCCAAACACACAAGAAGTATTGAAACTACCCCCCAAATACCTATCAATCTTAAAGTAAAGAAACGACCCAAAGAAACCAGACAAAACGTAAAGAAACCAAAGAGCTTGAAGTTCCCAACCCCCCTTAAAAGCATTTAAACGGGTTAAAGTAGCGCGCGCGCGCGCACACACACCCTCAACACCAACAACACCACCACACACCACAACACACACAACACACACACACACACACACACACACACACACACAACATACACACACTCACGCACACATAGACACCCGGATGTTCTACCATGGAGAATGGACGTGCATCTTCACTCGGCTCCGTTTGAATTGTTATTAACGGTGGTAGCTGTGCAGGTTCAGCGCTGTTCTGAGGGCTTGGTGGCTTTTGTTTTGAACGTGCTTTGCTTTTGTTTATATTGTTTGCTCACTTACCGTGTGGTTTTTTGTGGATCACCGGGGTTCGGAGGGTGTGCGGAGTCTGTTACAGATCTGATCTTGGGTCCTCCCGGTCGAGTTTTGTGCTTTGGTGATTGGCAGCTTTCTCAACATGTAACCGGCCCTTTTCTTGCTTCTGGGTGTCCCTGTTGTGTCTTTGAACAGTGTTTTTTTTATTATTGCTTTTTATTTGTTGGTTCTGGTGCGAGCCGGGATGCTGCCTTCAAGTTTTTGTTAAATGTAGTTTGGAACGGGCGTTTACTGACAAGAAATGATGTCTTAATTGTACGTCATTTTGCCCCGTGACGTATATTGATCTCGTCATGGTGATGTTCTGTGCCGCTGTTCTATAGTTTGATTATGGCTCTCTCCCTTTTCAACATAGACAATCAATCAACGATAAATCTCAACAGACAAAGGTAATATCATCGTGAAATCTCCAAACAAACAAGTTCACGTCAAATACCCTGAAAACATCTTTTCCTGTGATGCTCCTTCACCTTTCCCAATCATTCTGAAAGATCATGGGTCAGGTATCTTTAAAACTCCATTATTTACGGCGAGATTTTAAGCAAGCCTTTTATTGGATCTGTTGGGAAGTTAACTGTGTCGTAGACTCCGTTCTGGTGACTACTTTGTGGACTGTAAGTCGAAAAATCAGCAACAAACGTCTTCTGTCCATCACCAATCTTTGTGGTATTTCTATCAGCTGCCGTGTGCCCGCAGTTCAAACGGTCGGTGTTGTGTTTGGCAGAATCAGCGAAAACCAATTGGAAAAGTGTTCATGTGTTGTCAAAGTGGAAAAAATTGAAACGAAGAATGGTCATTGTGCTTTGAACAAGCTAACTTTTAATCTTGCCCGTCTACCAGAGAAAGTTCAGGTAAACGGAAAGTCGTTCATTGTGCATCCCTACTGTCCGCCAGTCAGACAGTGTACGTTTTGTCAACGTCTTGACCACAGCAGGAAGCAATGCAGAGCCCGTTATGGTAGGTGCAGCCGATGTGGGGACAGTTCTCACAAACAGAGGACAATGTACAGCAAGGATTCACACTGTGTTAACTGTAAAGGTCAACACTCGGCTGCATATCGACACTGTGAAGCAAACGTGTGGCCAAGACAGCGGCAATGTTGAGGAACCAGCAGTACATGCATTATTCCCTTGCTGTAGCTACTGCCAAGAAAAAAGTGATGACAGATAATGCATCTTCTAGTGTATCTATCTCAACATCAACATCTGCAGCTAAAAAATCGTACGCTGATGTGGTAAAGTCAAATCTGAATTGCCCTCAGTCTTTTGGAACATTTCTGTCATCTGTAGTGTTCCCTTCTGTCACAGCACTTCGGCGGCATGCAGATCCTTCACAAGCTCTTCATGCCCTTCATACCATCTACTCTTCTTCCGTGGCAACATCACCTTCCCCTCTCCCATAAGTGAAGAGGGCAAGCTGTCTTGAACAGCTAGAATTATTCATTTCTACTTCATCATCATCGCGCTCGTCCTCGCTTACTACGGTGCGACGCCACAATCAAGGGAAACCCCGAAATGTCAGGAAATATGACCTTTGAAAACAAACGACCAGTCCCAGAGAAGCAGAAATATGAACAGTGCGGCCCAGTGGAGCAGAAATATGAACAGTGCGGCCCGCAGTGGATCAGAAATATGAACAGTGCGGCCCAGTGGAGCAGAAATATGAACAGTGCGGCCCAGTGGAGCAGAAATATGAACAGTGCGGCCCAGTGGAGCAGGAAGGTGAAGAGTGCGGCCCAGTGGAGCAGAAAGGTGAACAGTGCGGCCCAGTGGAGCAGGAAGGTGAAAGAGTGCGGCCCAGTGGAGCAGAAAGGTGAACCAGTGCGGCCCCAGTGGAGCAGAAAGGTGAACAGTGCGGCCCAGTGGAGCAGAAAGGTGAACAGTTGCGGCCCAGTTGGAGCAGAAGAGGTGAACAGTGCGGCCCAGTGAAGCAGGAAGGTGAACAGTGCGGGCCCAGTGGAGCAGAAAGGTGAAGAGTGCGGCCAGTGGAGCAGGAAGGTGAACAGTGCGGCCCAGTGGAGCAGGAAGGTGAACAGTGCGGCCCAGTGGAGCAGAAAGGTGAAGGGTGCGGCCCAGTGGAGCAGGAAGGAGAACAGTGCGGCCCAGTATGAGCAGGAAGGTGAACAGTGCGGCCCAGTGGAGCAGAAAGGTGAAGAGTGCGGCCCAGTGGAGAGCAGAAAGGTGAACAGTGCGGCCCAGTGGAGCAGGAAAGTTAAACAATGGTCCCAGAGGAGCGGCTGCCTGGACGAAACAATATCCTTAAGTGCTTTATTACATCATTACTCAATCTTCATAACAAACAAATCTAGTTAAAATGGTAGCTTCTTCAAACATTGACATTTTTACAATGGAACTGTCGCTCCATTACTCAGAAACATTGATCAACTTGTACAACATATTGCTTCAAATAATTTTAAAGTTATATTACTGCAGTCGTTAATTACGGTCAAAAGTAAAACTACCACACCTATCTAATTATTACTACCCACCCATCTTCCAACAAGATCAAACAGGTAAAAATCATACACGGCCATTACATCCACCGAGATCTTTGATTTCATCCGCTCAATCGCCAGCCCCTCAAAATATTTCATTCTTGAATTCTTGTGCCGCTACTGTTAAATTTATTCGAGATCTTATCATTTAATATGGTTTCTGTATACTCCCAAAGGGACCAATGAAGAAATAGTACGGAATGGTTGCGTTTCTCTTCCAAACAATGAAAAATGGGTCATAGGCGGGGATTTTAATGCTCATTCACCACTGTGGAGGGAAAGATGGTAATAAGATCACAAGTCACCGTTTTGTTGAAAATGTTGTAGATTCGAATATGTATCTGCTAAATGATGGGTAGTATTACCAGAATACCTGACATAGAGATCACAAGCCATCAGCAATAGACATATCTCTCATATCTCCTCAACTAGCTCCAGACTGTGTTTGGGAATGTGATTCGGATCCTTTAGGTAGTGACCATTTTCCAATCAAAATACATTAAATGAAAAGCTAGACCCTGTTGTTCCTTCGAACGATAAAATCCGCAACTATAAACTACAACCGAGCAGATTGGAATAATTTGAAACTATTTCTTAATTCATCTAATATAATCCCTCCAAATGAAAATATCAATTGTGCATATGATCACTTTGTGAAATCAGTATTATTTGCGCTGACAATTCCATTCCTAAATGTTCATCTCATATCTCGCATAAATATGCAGGAAACAGCTGGTGGGACTGATATGAAATGTGCACAGGCGAAAAGAAGAAAAAGAAACTGAAATACAAAATATATCTGATAACTAGATCTCCTTCAAATCACAGAGAAATGAAAGAGAAGCAAAGTCAGCTTTTAACAGAAAAATAGCCCGTTGCTAAACGATTATATTGGTCAATTACAGTTCATAGAAATCACCTCATCTAAAGATCTCCAGAAGGTATGGAGAAAATATATGTAGTATGAAACATGGTGACAAATTCTCAAAATGTCCGTATATCAATTGATAACAACAGACTCCCGACTGCTGCTCAAAAAGCTGAGAAATTTGCAGATTTGTTCTCTTTTAAACAGCAGGGTAGAAAGTCTCTCACCCAAATGCAAACTGTTAGGGAAGAACAGGAAACAAAATACGAGTATAGAGATCCAGATCCTGATAATAGTCTCTACATCAATGCCCCCATACACTCGCTGAAGTTCAGGAAACTATTTTCGTCATTGAGTACTAAAAGAAAGTCTGTTCGGCCTCGATGAAGTTTCAAATGAAATGTTGAAACACTTGCCGGAGAGATGGATTCAGTATCTATTTAAATTGTTTTCGAAATTGCTGGGATTATGGAGTTATGCCAGATTTATGGAAACAGTCAATAGTTGTTCCAGTACATAAAAACGGAAAACCAAGAACAGATCCGCATAGTTATAGGCCAATTGCTCTCACTTCTCATACTGGTAAACTGATGGAAAAAATCATAACTGTAAGATTAGTTCATTACTGTGAATAAAAATAATATAATTCCAAACAATCAGGCAGGGTTCGCTCTGGTAGGTCTACAATTGATCACTTACTTAAAACTTTCAACAAATATCAAACGTCAATTCGCTCGCCGACAAAATGTTCTTGCTACTTTCTTTGATATTAAAACGAGCGTACGATCAAGTATGGCATTCACAACTACTCCTGAAACTTAAAAACCAATGGGATCTCGGGGCGTATGTATCAGTTTATTAAAGATTTCTATGTAATAGGTCAATACAAACAAAAAGTGGATCACTCGTATTCCACTTCAAAAATCTACTATGGGAATTCCCCAGGGCTCACTTATTGCTCCATTTCTTTTCAATTTACTGATACATGACCTGCCTCAAGTACTGTCAAAAACATACAGTTGTAGTACAGTATGCAGATGACATATGTATGTGGACGGATGCCTAATATAAAGAACAGTACTCCTGTTAGAAAACTGAAGCACATTCAAACCCTGTATCAATGCGAATTAGACAAAATAAGTCATTATATGACCCAGAATGGTCTAAGTTTCTCTCGTTGATAAAACCCATATGATGTTTTTCAGTGCTGGTAATTCTCCCAGAAAATTTGCCGAACTTTTCATATTGATGGAAGCGAACTTCAGTTTAAAAGATACAGTAAAATTCCTAGGTGTATTTTTCACTGCAAAACTTTCGTGGAAAATTTATAAAAAATACTTTAACAAAAGCTAGGAATAGTGTTTAAATATTCTCAAAATTGTCAGTAGGCACTATTGGGTCAAGACACTCCATGTTTGATTCACCTCGCGACTGCCCTAGTCAGGTCAAAACCTCAATATGCACAGGAAATATATTTTACGGCTCCAAATTATTTACTGAAAAATTGCAGTGTGTGGACTCAAAGGCGTATAAATTAAGCATTGGGTATACCTGTGCATGCTCCAACTCTAGCTACATATAAAGAAGCAGGAGTTATATAGTCTAGATGATTATCGCAGGCTAGCTACTGCTAAATATGTTCTAAGAAGTAGCTCTGTTGATCATTTAAATGAAGTAGAAAGAACATTAAGATCCGATATTCACTTTCCGAAAGGGCAAGAGAAATAAAATCACTGACAACAATTTGCCACTTACACTTCAGACATCCAAAGCAAATCAGGATTAAACGATAAGATATATGCAGGTGCCCGCCATTTCTCTCCCATTCCTTCATGGGAATTAATGAAAGCAATTTTGATGTTGACTATGGTATTTTGATAAAAAAAGAAAATAGCCCTCACTATGCAGCATTTTCTTTTCGATCGCATGTGTGAAGCTCTATATCCGAACCATTTTGGAGGTTATACAGACGGTTCAGTGATAAATGATGGAAATGCTGGTGCTGGATTTGTTGTTCCTGGCTTAAAGAAAGAACAAGCTTATCATGTTGGAAAAGGTCATTCCATTTTCTCTGCAGAGCTGGTAGCTATTCTCATGGCCTTAAGGTATATTGCAAACCTTCCCATGATTATTTTACGAATTCTTTGTGTGTGTGATTCAAGATCTGTTTTACTGTCGCTAACTTCAACTAAGCTAAAGGAAAGAGCTGATTTATAATTGAAATAAGGCATCTTGTTAATTTTACTAATGCAAAAAGGTTCTGATGTAACTTTTTGTTGGGTCCCTTCTCATTGTGGTGTCCAGGCAAATGATTGGGCAGATAGAATGGCAAGGAAAGGTGCAAGGAATGCAAATGGCTGCACAAACTGTAAAGATTCCATTATCTGTAAAAGGGGATATTATCTTCTGGAGGCAGTCTATAAAAAGCCAGCCACAATGTCACAACTTTTGACAGTAAAGACTCCTTATTGCAAAAAAGGTGTTATAATGAGTCACGAGAAGTTAGCTCTTTATGTTACAGACTAAAACTCAATGCGTTTAAAATGCAAACATATAAACGACATTAGGTGTCCCTGTGGAGAGAGAATGTTAACGTTCCATATTTTATTCTATTGTCCGTTCACAAAGCAATATTTGCCCGATTTATCCGGCAGTCAAAAAACAATACTAAAGATGACGATCTCAAAGCATTATTGATGATAAATCACTTCTTGTCACTGCAGCTAAATCTCTTCTTCGGAGTCCTATAGGGACAGCTCTGTAGTTTGCTCGTTCTAAAAATTTTAAAAAAATTTAAATTATAGGTATTGTTTATTGATTTTTTTTTTTTTTTTTTTTTTTTTTTTTTTTTTCCTCTGTCAAACATGGTATTACGTTGATGGGGGATATAAAATGACGGGGTATTCCTATTTGAGATAAAATACTAATGTCATTCAGGATGATTTCAAGGTCCGTCTAAAAACACTATTTTGTGAAAAGACGCTAAATCAAACAAAACACAAACAAAACAAAACGCACACATACACACACACATACACACACTACACAACACACACACACACACACACACACACCACACACCACACACTCACACCCCACACCACACACACACACACACACACACACACATACACAGAGCATTGAAGAGTCTTAAAGTACCAAATAACCCCAAAGTTTTAAACAGTCTTAAAGTACCAAAACAACCCAAAAGTAACATTTGTGCGACACATACTTCTACTTACTTGCATAGTAGTTTAACCTGCAATTTCTGCGTGGGAGTTCACACTTATGTATGAGTTCCTTGGGGTTTGTGGGTACTTATAGGTCGTTTTGAACCATAAGGATGTTCGGTGCTTCCATGTTGTTTGGTACATTAAGCTGGTTTGATGATTTTAGACTGTTTAGAATTTTTGGGTTGTTTTGTACCATAGGTGTTGTTCTTTTGTTGTTGTTGTTTTTTGGTGTTTGTGTGTGTGTGTGTGTGTGTGTGTGTGTGTGTGTGTGTGTGTGTGTGTTGTGTGGGTGGGTGGGTGGGT
>CM031600.1:15526671-15534171 GCA_018398815.1 Conus ventricosus | reverse complement strand
GGTGACAGTCAAATCCAGGTACGCCTAGTTCGTGCACGCGTGCTTTCATACATTCCAAACACAGATGATTGTCTACATACTTCGTGTGCGGTGGGCGTAGAGAGAGAGAGAGAGAGGAGAGAGAGAGAGAGAGAGAGAGAGAGAGAGAGACTCTTGACTCTTGACTCTTGACGCGCGCTTTCACGCCGCGCCATTTATTGTGAGGCCCTCGGCCCGTCCACAGGAGTACGCAACATACATTTCAACATGACAGAAACGTTTGATTGAAACGTTGATTGTAACATAATTTGTTTTCTGATTAGAGTTTCTGTTCTTCCCATAAGTATTACTATTACATACGGGTTTCTCTGGTTTTTAAGGCATAGAAGATGTACATTGCAATATCTCTTATGGTTTCGGTGTTATCGTTTTGTAGCAGACTTTCCAATGTGATTGCGTTTCTGTTGCTAAAGTGTTTGAAAAGGTATTTTGTTCGAAATTGCCTGTAATTTGGACACCACATTAAGAAGTGCATTTCTGTTTCTACTGTTGGGCAGAAGGGGCATGTTGTTATAGCTTCATTGTCTATGTATTTTTTATTGCCATGCAGTTCGTTTATTCCTAATCGTAGTCTTGTCAACGCTTTTCTGAACTTTGCGATTGTGATTGCGCGAAAGTATTCTTCAGTTTGGTGTATAGTTTTAAACGTATTATATGTAGTAAATCGTTCACTGTTCGCTATTTTGTTATGCCAGTTCTGTTTGTAACAATCTATGATTCTTTGTTTTAGTGTTATGATAAATGTTTGCTCGTTTCCTACGCCTTCGTTCAGCCAAACTTCAGAGAAGCCATGTGTATCCAAGCAGCGTTTAATTTCCAGTGCCCAGTTCTGTGGTTTGTCAATTTCTATTTTTTCTCTTTCTTATGCCTGTCTAGGTATCCTGTCTGGAGTCATCTTCATTAATTTGAACCAATATCTGATTGCTTTTATTGAACTATCTATACTCATCGGATATCTTCCTAGTTCACCGTATACTAAGTTGTTTGGCGTTTTCTTCCCCACCCCCATGTATCTTTTACATGCGAATAGATGTATATTTTCCACCGCTGATAACGAGTCAAACCCCATACTTCTGCTGCGTACAGTAGCAGTGGCTTGACCTGTGTATCAAATAGCTTAAAAAATATGTTTATATCCAAATGTCCTAAGCTATACATTGTTTTCATTATTTCACCTATTTTCCCTTTCGCCCTTCCTGCATATTCTGAAAGTGAAATATCTACTGAGAGTTTAGTCGTTAGAGTGAAACCTAAGTATTTGTAGCTGTTTACTACCTCAATTTCTTCCCCTTTGTAGTTCCATTTCTCTAGTCTGCCAAGGTATCCTCCTTTTCTAAAGACCATGATTTTTGTTTTTTTGGAGATTAACCTTTAGTCCAATGCGGTCTGAGGCTTCCTGTAGGTTCTTAATTTGGTTTTGCAGACCTGCTGGTGTTTTAGCTATTAAAGCTATGTCATCAGCGAATAGAAGTGAAAATATTTCTGCCTTTCCGGGTAAGAATTGATATCCGTGTCTTCCTTTAGCTGTGACATTGTCTGCAACTTCTGTAATTAGTAATGAAAAGATTAGAGGGGACAGTAAACACCCTTGTTTCACTCCTGTGTGGCATTCAAAGAATTCTGTTAGTTCAGTTCCATGTCTTACACATGCTTGTACTGTTTTATAGATAGCTTTTAGCATGTTAATCATCTTCGTAGATATTTTGTGTTTCTGTAGAATTTCCCAAAGTTTTTCTCTATTTACTGTGTCAAACGCTTTCTGATAATCAATGAAGGCTACATACAATTTACTTCTTCTTCTGCCGTATAGGCAGTTACTTATCATAGATGTTAGTGTGAAAATATGGTCTACTGTTGAGAAATCTTTCCTGAAGCCTGCCTGCTCTTTGCTGATTTTATTTTCTGCTTCTGCCCAATCATATAGTCTTCTGTTTAATATTGCTGTGTAAATCTTGCTTATGATGCATAATAAGGATATTCCTCTATAGTTTCCTGGATTCTGTCTATCTCCCTTCTTGTGTAGTGGTATGATCACCGCCCTTGACCATTCTATGGGGAAGTAGCTATCTTGATATAATTTATTGAATAATTTCGTTAAGAATGGCACTATATTTTGTCCTATAGTTTTGAGAAATTCAGGAGGGATTTCATCAATGCCTGGTGATTTGCCTTTTTTTAATTTTTCTGTAGCTGATCTTACTTCGTTTTCGGTTATCTCTTCGTCTAATTCTTGTACATGAATTACGTTTAACACTTCTTCTTGTGGTCCTTCTTCTCTATCGTTTAGCATTTCTGTGTCTTGTGGATTCAAGATGCTTTCGAAATGTGCTTTCCACTGTGTAATATTAATAGATGGTAATGTGTTATTCTTTCTTCTAACACTTTTTATGGTGCTCCAGAACATTCGGCTGTCCTTACGATTTTGTACTAGTGTGTCGTATGTTTGCTTTTTATACTGTTTTTTCTTTTCTCTAATTGTTTCTTTGTATACTGCTCTTTTGTTCCTGTAAGCCTCTCTCCTTCCTTCATAAAAGAGAGAGAGAGAGAGAGAGAGGAGAGAGAGAGGAGAGAGAGAGAGAGAGAGAGAGAGAGAGAGAGAGAGAGACGGCCGGGCGGGTGGATGGACGGACGGACGGACGGAGGAACAGACAGAAAGACAGACAGACAGATGGACAGAAAGACGCACCAACAGAGAGCCGCAGACAGACTTACAGAGGGAGACAGACAGGCAGACAGACAGACAGAAACAGAGGCAGAGAGAGAGAGAGCGAGAGAAAAAAACGACAGAGACAAAGTGAGAAAACAGACACACGGACACACAAATAGACATAGTGACAGACAGAGAGAGAGAGAGAGAAAGAGACAGAGACAGAGTGAGAGACAGACACACGGACACACAAATTTGACAGACAGACAGAGACAGAGCGAGAGAGAGAGAATGCAAATGACTTAATCATGAGAGTTCTTTGCCGCCTTGTGTACATGTGTGTGTGTGTGTGTGTGTGTGTGTGTGTGTGTGTTGTGTGTGTGTGTGTTTTCGTGTGCGTGCGTGTGTGTGCGTGTGTGTGCGTGTGTGTGTGTGTGTGTGGTGTGGTGTGTGTGTGTGTGTGTGTGTGCATGTGTGGTGTGTGTGTGTGCGTGCGTGCGTGCGTGCGTGTGTGTGTGTGTGTGTGTGTGTGTGTGTGTGTGTGTGTGTGTGGGTTGCGTGCGTGCGTGCGTGTGCGTGCGCGCGCGCGCATGTGTGTGTGTGTGTGTGTGTGCGTGTGCGCGTGTGTGTTCTGTGTGGGGTCTGTGTCTGTGTATGCACGTGTGTGTAGTTTTCCTAATCCAACAACATCACTTTTTTTTATTTTCATTTTTTCTTCCTTCAATGATTCTTGCCATTTGCACGCACCTGGCACCAACCCTTTCTACTGACGTTAAACCAAAATGAGCTCTCCTCCCTACCCCACCCTTCCCTCTCTGCCCCCCATTTATCCCCCCCCTCCCCACCCCCCCCCCCCACCCCCCGCTCCTCCCCCCCCCCTCCCCCCCCCCTCCCCCCCCCCCCCCCCCCCCGCCTTATTTTTCTCGAGGAGCACAAGCAGTGGATGAAGTCTGCTGCCGGAAGTGTGTTTCACATGCAGCTCATTTAACACAACTCTGAGCATGCGTGAAGGTGGGAAACGAAGAGGACGTTTTAGGAGAGAGGGTGGGTGGGGTGGGGGTGGGGGGGGTGGGTGGGGGGGGGGGGGGGGGGGGTTTGGGGGGTAGGTGGAGGGGGGGGGGGAAGGGAAGGGAGTAGATAGATACAGGGACGGGTGGGATGGGGGAGGAAGGAAGGGTGGATGTGCGGGTGTGGTTGTGGCGAAGGTAGTGCGTGAGTGTGTGTGTGTGTGTGGGGGGGGGGGGGGGGGGGGGGGGGTTAAGTAAGGTAAGGGATGATGCTCTTACTTTTCTGTGGGCAGTTGATATGTTTTGTTGTTGTTGTTGTTTTTGCTGCCCGACAGCCAGCCAGCCAGACAATCAGACAGCCGCTAGCCAGCCAGACAGCCGTCTAGCCAGACAGCCAGCCAGACAACGGTAAGTCACAGAGCGGTGTGTACACTGGCAAATTGTCCCCTCCCATTTCAAAACAGAGCCTTCCTAAGCTTTTTGCTTTTTGGGGGGTGAGGGGGGGGGGGGGGGGGGGGGGGGGGCGGGGGCGGTGGTGGAGGGGGGAGAGAAGAAGAGGGGAGGGGTGGGGTGATCCACTGTCTTCAGCGCGCGAACGCGCGCTTGTGTGTGTGTGTGTGTGTGTGTGTGTGTGTGTGTGTGTGTGTGTGTGGTGTGTGCGTGCGTGCGTGCGTGCGTGCGTGCGTGCGTGCGTGCGTGCGTGCGTGCGTGCGTGTGTCTGTCTGTCTGGCTATCGTTATGTGCTTTCGTCTGTCTGTCTGTCTGTCTGTCTGCATGCCTGCCTGCCTACATGCCTGTCTGTCTGTTTGCCTGCCTGCCCGCCTGTCTGTCTGTCTGTCTGTCTGTCTCTCTCTCTCTAACAATAAACACATTCAGAATACATATTGCGAATTTCTGACTCGGATTGAATTATTTAAAGTCAATAAAAGATACGTGGAAAATGAAAACAACTTACCATTTCTCCATTCAAGCAGAATATCGAATGCTTTTCTTCCTGAAACCTGATGCTTTCATTCCACAAGAGAAAAATATATCTTTAAACATAGACAATTTCGTATTGATGATTCTGTTGAATTCAGAAAGCATCTGTATAGGAAACAAAAAAAAAGCCTATTACAAAAGATGTAGCTATGTAAATTTACTACGCCTTTAAGAAGAAGAAATGGAATTTCAACATGCCCATTGCAACCTTCGAACTGATCCATGAAAAATACCGGGTGGTTTTTTCGTTTTGTTTGCTTTTTATTATTTTTAAAGTGTGCACTGCATCTCTTATGTTTACAGGCCGGAGGCGCATAGATATAATGTGTCCCTTGTCTATTCTCTCTCTCTCTCTCTCTCTCTCTCTCTCTCTCTCTCTCTCTCTCTCTCTCTCTCTCTCTCTCTCTCTCTCTCTTTCTTTCTCTCTCTCTCTCTCTCTCTCTCTCTCTCTCTCTCTCTCTCTCTCTCTCTCTCTCTCTCTCTCTCTGTGCGCTTGTCAGTTGATATTAGTATTTGCATCAGTTTACTTTTTAAATACAGAGAGAGAGAGAGACAGACAGACAGACAGACAGACAGACAGACAGACAGACAGACAGAGAGACAGACAGACAGACAGACAGACAGACAGACAGACAGACAGACAGACAGAGAGTTCAGCCTGTCGTATATCTGACTGGCGAGTCTCCAACGAAGCGTTCGCCCCCCCCCCCCCCCCTCCCTCCCTCCCTCCCTCCCTCTCCCTCTTCTCCCCTGGCGCCCTCTTCACAGCCTTTCTCTCACTTTGGGTATGTTTGAAGTTATTGTTGTCTGTCTTCTTCTTGTTCATCTGGATGTGTACTGCAACCTTGCAATTTTTTTTTTTTTATATTTTGAAGTCATTTTTGGTTTTTGTTTTCCCGTTTTTGTCTTTTTTTGTCTGTTTCTTTTCTTTATTTTCCCCTTTTTCCCCTTCTCTCTCCTCCCCCGGTCCCCTCTCTGTTGTCTTTCTGTTCTGCTCCCCCCCCCTTTGCCCTCTGCCGTCTCTTTCCCCCCCGGGCGTTTTTTCCACCCCGGGTTCCCCCCCCCAACCCCCCCCCTCACCACCCCACCCCCAACACACACCACCAAACCCCACAAAACATAAAACACACACAAACACATCACACAAAACACACACAACCACACCCCAACACACACACACAACACAAAAACCAAAACCAAAAATTTCCCCTTTCCCCCCCCCCCCCCCACACCCCACACACACACCCCACCACCCACACAAAAACCAACACAAAACCACACCAACACCACCCCCACCACCCTTTTCCCTCTCTCCCCTCTCCTCCCCTTTTCACACGCACCCCCTTCCACCTCACGCACACCCCCAACCCCACACACACCACACAAAACCACACCCCCCACACAAAACACACACAAACACACACCCCCCCCTTTTTCTTCCCCCCAAACAAACCCCTCTAACCAACCCAAAACCAAACCCCAACCAAAACACCTCAAACCCAAACCCCCAAAAAAAGGGTTTTAAAATTCCCCCTTCCCTTCTTCAAACTCTTTCCCCTTCTTTTTTTCCTTTTAAAAACTCTTCTTCCACTCCCTACCTTTCCCTCTAACCCTTCTCTCTCATTTTCCCCCTCTCTCTCTCTCTCTCTCTCTCTCTCTCCCCCTCCCTCCCTCCCTCTATCTCTCTTCTTTCTCTCGTTCCCCCCCCTCCCCCCTCCCTCTCCTCTCTCCTATTCTCTTCCCTCTCTTCTCTCTCCCCTCTCTCTCTCTCTCTTCTCCCCTCTTCATTTTTTTTGGCCTGTATTTTTCACAGTATCGATAATGAAAAATTTTCATTTTGTGCACGACGAAATTTCCCGAGCTTTCCAAATTCCCGAAAAAAAAACCATTTTAACAGACGATCAAAAGGGCCCCCACGCTTTTAACTTTACGAAGGTTGAAAAAAGAAAAAAAAAAAGGGAAAAAAAAGACCGTGTCTTTTTTGCGGGGAAATTATTTCCTTAGGTGTTAAAACGCACGGGGAAACTTTTGGGCGTTCGCTCGTTCCATGTAGGTAGGTACTGGGTTTTTTTTTGTTCTTTTTTCCCCTGGGGCCATCTTTGCTGCATCGTGGGGGCCAAAAGCGCGGGGGTCTTTTTGGGGTTGAGAGTGGGGGGGAGTGTGCATTTTTCCGTTCTCGTCACTCTCTCTCTCTTCTCCCCTCTCTCTCTCCCCCTCTCTCTCTCTTTTTCTCCCCTCTCCTTTTCCCCTTCTCTCTCTCTCTCCTTTTCCCTTTTCCCGTGCGGGCGGGGTGTTGGGTTTTCCCAAAATTTGTACGAAATTTTGTCATATTCTTTTAAAACTGTTGTTTTTTATACATGCTAATTTTTTGTACGTTGTAGTAAATTTCCATATTTTTCCCACCCCACCCAAAACCCCCCCCCACTCCCCCTTTCCCCCCTTCATTATCTTTTTTCCAATTTTTTTTTTCATTTTTTTTGTTTGTTTTTTTATTATTATTATTATTATTTTTTAAAATTATTATTATTTTTTTTTAAATTTTTTATTATTATTAATGTCTTTTTTAAACTTTTAAATTTTGATTTAATTTTAAAATTGCAGGGCCCGTTTTTTTTGCTTTTTTTGCTTTCTCAAAATTTTTTCACTTCACTGCATATGTACCCCCTACTCAGGGCGGGGGAAGGGGATGTTTTTTCTTTTCACTGCGTGTTGAAATTTCCTACTCGGGGGCGAGGACTGGATGTTTTTTCTTTCATGCGTTTTGGTATTTTCCCCTCACCAGGGCGAGGACTGGATGTATTTCATTCACTGCGTTTTTGGGCCCCA
>CM031600.1:15512100-15520081 GCA_018398815.1 Conus ventricosus | reverse complement strand
ACAGGACAGCGCTGCGCAGAGCAACGCTGCACAGCACAACACAGCACAGCACAGCACAGCACAGCACAATACAGCACAGCACAGCACAACATAGCACAGCACAATACAGCACAGCACGCACAACACAGCACAGCACAACACCGCACAGCACAGCACAGCACAGCACAATACAGCACAGCACAACATAGCACAGCCCAGCACAATACAGCACAGCACAACATAGCACAGCACAATACAGCACAGCACAACATAGCACAGCACAGCACAATACAGCACAGCACAACACAGCACAACACAGCACAACATAGCACAGCACAACACAGCACAAACACAGCACAGCACAGCACAACATTAGCACAGCACAGCACAACATAGCACAGCACAGCACAGCACAATACAGCACAATACAGCACAACATAGCACAGCACAGCACAGCACAACATAGCACAGCACAGCACAATACAGCACAGCACAATACAGCACAGCACAACATGGGCACAGCACAACACAACACAACATAGCACAGCACAAACATAGCACAGCACAGCACAACACAGCACAGCAAAGCACAGCTGCAACACAAATACAGCACACCTCAGTTGTTGGTCAAAAGCCCAGCCGACCACGAATGGCCACGTCAGAGGTACCGTCTGTCAAAATCGAATCTTTACAAACTGGCTATACGCCATGGGTATTAAACGACCTACAGTTATGATGTTCACTTGAGTTAACTGAATCAGTCTTTAAACTATCTCATGATCTTCACTTGATAACTGAATCAGTCTTTAAACTACTCATGATTTTCACTTGATGACTGAATCAGTTTTTAAACTATCTCATGATTTTTTACTTGATAAACTGAATCAGTCTTTAAACTATGTCATGATTTTCACTTGATGGCTGAATCAGTTTTTAAAGCTATCTCCACTTAATTGTATGACTTTGACAATGAAGTATGGTCTCAAACTGAACCAGTTTTGTTTGTTTCTTTTTCTTGACAAAAGAGTTTGAAAACCCACAGCAAAGTTTTATTCCTTTCAGTAAAACTATGTGTCCGGAGGACCCACGGTGTACGGCGCGCAATTTTTTTAGGCGAATTACGGCGAAAAATAAACATATTTTCTAAAACACGCTCAAAATTGCTTTGTTTTTCTTCTATAAATTTTTTTTAGATCAAGTGGAAAAAAAAAAGAGATTCATCTCTTTCAGAAACTGAAAAGAAAAAAATCACATTGAAAGAAAACTCTCTGAATAAGGTGTTCATGGCGTCTTCAGCGAATTCTGTATGTCTGACATCATTGAATTCTGAACACTCTATTAGAACACGTTTCATACTAAGTGATACACCTCATGGAATGCACCACGGAGCTTCTTCATCTTTAAAAAGATACAAATGGTAGGAACAAGATTGTCCTGTGTGTAGTCGCCACAAAATCGATTCTTGTTTTTTTTTTAAATAATTTTTTTTATGGCCATCGGTGCCACATGATGAAAATTCTCTAAGGTTGGATGTATTTGGAACAGTTCTTACCACCGGTCTTCGACGTATGTCTTACCTTTATTGGGTTTCGGATCGGCGTGAGGGTTTAAGAATCTTCACTATCTTTTATTTGTAGATTTTTTTTTTTTTTTTTGCAAATTGATCAGCCTCGTCGTGGCCTCTTTTCTTTCTTTCTTTCTGCGTACGCAGGCTGATACTCCTGCGGACACTGCCTGTATAGACAGGCAGGGGAGTTTTGTGTGTATGACCGTTTTTTATCCCGCCATTATGCAGCCATACTCCATCTTCGGGAAGGTGCATGCTATGTGTAACGTGTCATCTATACGAACGGCCAAACTGGCCTTCTCTTCCGGAGGTTGGTGATGGGATTTTACGTGTGTGCAAGATGTGCGTGCGTACACACACGGAACCTCGGTTTATAGTCTCATTCGAAGGACTGTGTGGGAAATGGAGACAGAACCAATGTTAACTCCGAGGGAAAAATCCCCCTGTACCAAAATTCGAACTCGCAACCCCAGGATCACGAGTCCGGCGCTCTACCAACTGAGCTATTCCGGCCCCCGTCGTGGCCTCGAATGGCGATCTAACCTGAGAATCTGAGCTAAAACTGTATTGTAACCACCAGATTCCAGAGAGGTGTTCAATTAAAAAAGAGAAAAAAAAGCAGTTATGCTTGAACACACCGAATTTCATACGGAGATACCTGGTATGACAAGAACGTGAGAGAAAAAAAAACAACCACCCACACACAGACAACACAATGTCAAACACAAAATACGACAGGTGTGTTACAACACGACACACAGTGGCGCCGTGGCTCGGTGGGTAATGTCATCCTCTAGCCCACCAGATCCACGGTTCAAATCTCAGTGCGGTGGAGGTGGAGAGGAAGGGAACTGACTGGACAGAGGCAGACAGGACAGCCTAGAGTCACCAGCACTGGAGACAACGCGTCAATGCTCCCTGGGAAACGTCCACAAGGCCTTCGGTGATAGAATGAGCTCTGGTCTGTCAAGTTACGACGATCTGCTGATCAATCCCTCGCGCAACATGCACTAAAGGTGCTTCAACGTAGCCACAAGCTGCAAGAGTTGATCCTGGTTGAAATGATACAGGATTTACAAGGAGTTTCGGGAGAGCGCAGACCACAGCCAACATCGAACCGAGTTTGGATCCGTTCTTCGATCCGGATCCGTACCAGGCACGGATCCTTAACTGGATCGTCCTTGGACCACATACTACCTTTCCATCAAGTTTTGCTGGAATGAATATTGTGCTTTTTGCGTAAATTTGCCGAACGGATCCCGGATCCAGCCTGGATACGTAGCCGTAGCACTTACAGATCCGGCCAAGAACTCAATGGGTCCATCCTTAGTTCCGGATCCGCACACTTAAAGATCCGGACACGAACTGAATGGATCCGTCTTCGATCCACTTGCCATCTTTCCATCAAGTTTCGCTAAAATCGATTCGCTGATTCTGCGGTCTTCCTGACAGACAGACAGACAGAGAGACAGACAGAGAGACAGACAGCAGGCTTGTAGGAAAACCTAACTACCTTGGGGAACGGAGGCAAAGCAACTGGAGAGGCCTGCTGGACAAAAATTCTCCCCCTCTACCCTCCTAGAAAAAAAAAGAGAAAGAAAGACAAACGTGGACAGAAATAAAACGCGAGGCGCCGGATTATAGTGACACGTTCTCCTTGGGGACAGCCCACCGAATTCTCTGTCTGTCTGTGTGTCTGTCTGTCTGTCTGCCTGTCTGTCTGTCTGTCTGTCTGTCTGTCTTCTGTCTCTCTCTCTCTCTCTCTCTCCTCACTCTCTCACCACGACCACGCACGCACGCACACCACCACCACCACAACACACACACACACACCACACACACACACACACACACACACCACGCACGCACGCACGCACGCACGCAACCCACCCCAACAACAGCACGCACGCACGCACACACACACCACACACACACACACACACACACGCACACACACACACACACACACACACACACACACACACACACACACCACACCACACACACCACACCACACACACACACACACACACACACACACACACACACACCACACACCCACACACAACCCACCACACACACACACACACACACACACACACACACACACACACACACACACACACACAGAGGCACGCGCTCATCCGTTTCTTCTCAACCCAGCCCTTCCAACTTGTCTTGTCTTCTTCCCCCCTTCCCACCCCTTCCCTCCGGCTTCCCCTTCCCCTCCCCTCCCCCTCCCCCCCCCCCCTCCCCACAGGAGGGTCCCTTGGGGCGAGAAAGTAAAGGTGAACCCGGTACAGTTTAGGCGTACCCCTGTACTCAGTCGCCCAAGATTCACACCTCCCCCCCCCCCCCCCCCACCCACTCCCCTGTCCCCTTCAATTCCAGCCACTGCAGTTGCAGCTGACTAATATCGCGTGAGCTGTAACGCGGTGACAGCCTCAACTCCCAAGGGAGAAAGAGAGAGGCAGGAGGGAAGGCAGTAGGCGCGAGGATGGGGTGGGGTGGGGGGTGGATTAGGGGTGGTGGTGGTAAGGATTGTGGTAACGGAGGAGAATGGGGTGGGAGTGGGGGGGGGGGGTGTCCATCGCTGTGCAGCTATTGTCATGCCTCAGGTGAATCCTCACGCCCGTCCCTACCAGTCAAGAAAGAGGTTGACCGAAATCGATGCATCGTGTAGCCGGATACATGTGTTAGGTTTTTTAGGTTAAATCTAGTTGTAAATCAAAGAGACAACAGATGAGAAACGAAGACAAAGTTTGACCAGTTTTATTTCTAAATCAGCTTCTGTCTGTATATTACCCACTTCAGTCAGTGGCCACAGCCAAGTGGTCAGCTTCGCGGATTCCCGGCTGGAAAGTTGTGTGGTCCGATTCCCATCAGATCTGTTTAGATTTGTGCGTTTCTTTCTTTTCATCTACTTATTTGTTTATTATTTATTATTGTGGGGTAAGTTGGGAAGACTAGAACCACACAGACGAGTTTCATCCACTCACTGGAATGTGCCTCTGCTCAAATTGCCTTGCCAACACTGCAGGTGTTTGTATCTCTCAGGTCTGGTTGACGCCCGGACACCTTGTGGAAGCAAACGTAGAGAACAGCTCTGTCATGCAGTCTCAGACCAGAACGTGCCTCCATAACTTTATTTTGTCATCTCCAAAAGCATCTATCATGCCCTGTGGGTTGGGCATAGAATAGACCCACTGCCCTGCCATGCATGTCGTAAGAGGCGACTAAGGCAGGACCACCTCGCCCCGAGGATAAAGGGGTTTGCGTAGGGCTAACAACCCTGCCTGTAAAAAAAGACGAGTTACAGAAGCATCGACGACGATGAACCAAAGCATTCACCTGGGCAATGAAGGGTCTCCTATCCCGGAGACTTATGGAGTTGAAACAACAAGGGACCAACTGGACTGGAATGACCAGAACAGCCCAGAACAGAGTGCGATGGCGAAGGGTCGTTGATGGCCTATGCTCCACCGGGAGCGACGGGCATAAATGAAATGAAAAGCATCTATCAGCATAGAAAGTCTCAAATTGATGATGACCTCAATTTCGATTGCCTCTCTTTGTCTGTGCCCTTGGTGAGTTCATGTGAAGGTAATCGGTATCGGCGAGTTTACGGGGACTGTCGGTGGACAAACGTGGTGAAGTCTTCATGAAGGGGACATTCATTCACGGGGACAAACGTGGTGAAGTCTTCATGAAGGGGACATTCATTCACGGGGGACAAACGTGGTGAAGTCTTCATGAAGGGACATTCATTCACGGTGGACACACGTGGTGAAGTCTTCATGAAGGGGACATTCATTCACAGGGGACAAACGTGGTGAAGTATTCATGAAGGGGACATTCATTCACAGGGGACAAATGTGGTGAAGTCTTCATGAAGAGGACATTCATTCACGGGGACGAACGTGGTGCAGTCTTCATGAAGGGGACATTCATTCACGGTGGACAAATGTGGTGAAGTCTTCATGAAGGGGACATTCATTCACAGGGGACAAATGTGGTGAAGTCTTCATGAAGAGGACATTCATTCACAGTGGACAAATGTGGTGCAGTCTTCATGAAGGGGACATTCATTCACGGGGACAAACGTGGTGAAGTCTTCATGAAGGGGACATTCATTCACGGTGGACACACGTGGTGAAGTCTTCATGAAGGGGACATTCATTCACAGTGGACAAACGTGGTGAAGTATTCATGAAGGGGACATTCATTCACAGGGGACAAATGTGGTGAAGTCTTCATGAAGGGACATTCATTCACGGGGGACGAACGTGGTGCAGTCTTCATGAAGGGGACATTCATTCACGGTGGACAAATGTGGTGAAGTCTTCATGAAGGGGACATTCATTCACAGGGACAAATGTGGTGAAGTCTTCATGAAGAGGACATTCATTCACAGTGGACAAATGTGGTGAAGTCTTCGTGAAGGGGACATTCATTCACGGGGGACGAACGTGGTGCAGTCTTCGTGAAGGGGACATTCATTCACGGGGGACAAACGTGGTGAAGTCTTCATGAAGTGGACATTCATTCACGGGAGACGAACGTGGTACAGTCTTCGTGAAGGGGACATTCATTCACGGGGGACGAACGTGGTGCAGTCTTCGTGAAGGGGACATTTATTCACGGGTGGAGAACGTGGTGCAGTCTTCGTGAAGGGGACATTCATTCACGGGGGACAAACGTGGTGAAGTCTTCATGAAGGGGACATTCATTCACGGGGGACGAACGTGGTGCAGTCTTCGTGAAGGAGACATTCAATCACGCTGGCTGCGGAATTAAACAATTATGTGCGTCGCGCGCGCGCGCGCGCGCGCGGTGTGTGTGTGTGTGTGTGTGTGTGTGTGTGTATGTCAGGTAGTGTCCTACGTATACTCTATCAGAAGAGGCACCACTGAACTCCACCGAAGTGACATGGCAGCAGTGCAGTGTCTCCTCTGGTGGGTTGCTTCTTAACGACTTGACCTTGATTTTTCCCTGTGGATTGCCGGTGCCGCGGCTAGGAAGGGACAGCCCAGGATGTGGCTGTGGACGGGGGCTGAAATGAGCGGCGTGGGGTGGAGGTGGGGGTGGGTGGGTGGCTGGGGTTAATCCTACTGGAATAGCACAGAAACAAAGACTCCGCTTTGCCTTCGATAGAATGAGATAAATGTGTTCTGTAAGGACCAGAGCTCCAAAAGGAAATCTTCTGTAATCATGCTCAGCCACCACTGTTTCCCTTCATGCAACCCCTACCCCGACCCATCACCCCCACCCCGACCCTCACCCCCCACCCCGACCCTCACCCCCACCTTAAAACTTCTGATTGCTAGCAAGACCCGTGGACAATGTTGTTTTTCAAAGTTGGTCAGTTGGAGGCCTTTTCACCCTGCGTAGATGAAGAAAGAAGCGACACTTCAGAAACCGGAAAAAACAACAACGAATGTTTAAGAGAGAGAAGAGAGAGAGAGAGAGAGAGAGAGAGAGAGAGAGAGAGAAGAAAGACAAGACAAGACAAAAACAAGACAAGACAAGGCAAGACAAGGCAAGGCAAAAGGCAAGAACAAGACAAGAAAAAAGACAAGGCAAGACAAAATTCTTTATTTACGAGGATAATAGATAAGCACTGACGTGCTTTTTTACATCCAGTCCTCGCCCTGAGTGGGGACTACAACATGCAGCGAAATGAAATAATGTAAGAAAGCAAACAAACAAACAAAGCGGTCATGCAATCATAATGGAACATCAAATGAAAATAGAAGAGAAATGAAAAGAAAAATAATAATAAACAAACAAAAAATGAAATTAACAATAATGAAGGGGAAGGAGAGAGTGGGGGTGGGGGGGGGGGGGGGGGGGGGGGGGGGGGGGGGGGCTGGGGAACTTATGGGAACGCACTACAACGTACAAGAATTAGCATGAATGAAAAACAGACAGTAAAATGAATATGACAAAGAGAGAGAGAGAGAGAGAGAGAGAGAGAGGAGAGAGAGAGAGAGAGAGAGAGAGAGAGGGAGGAGAGAGAGACAGAGAGACAGAGAGACAAGAGAGAGAGAGAGAGAAAGAGACAGAGACAGACAGCAGAGAGAGAGAGAGAGAGAGAGAGAGAGAGAGAGAGACAGAGAGAGAGAGAGAGAGAGAGAGAGAGCGCAAGGAAAACCAGCGTCTCTCGTCACTCCTCTAACAACAGACACACAGATAATAGGTGGAAAGAAAGACACCCAAGGACTGTAACAGCTAAACTCCCAACAACCCCCCTTGGCCATCACTCACACCCTAATGAGGAATGGTGGAGGGGGCGAGGGGGAAGAGGTAGGTTTGGGGATGGGGGGGGGGGGAGGTTGACAGCCTGTCACTCTCTCTCCCTGTCGGGAGGAAGCGCGAAGCAATGAGGGGGTGGGGGACCGAGTTATTAGGGTGGGCAAGGAGTTGGGTAGGGTG
>CM031600.1:15492100-15502100 GCA_018398815.1 Conus ventricosus | reverse complement strand
TTGTTGTCGGGTTGGATTGTAGTTTGTAATTGTATCCACTTGTTTGTAGTGGCCGCCTGGTATTCAACGCTGCATTGCTTGACACTTCACTCATTGCATGTCAGGTTTGATAGTCTCTTGTTATGCCATGGGGTATGGTCTTAATTCAGAATGTTTTTTTCGTGGACGGGTTACTTTTGGTGTGTACATAATGAGGTGTATCGTTGGGTTTCGTGTATGGTTTTTTATATATGGGTGTGAGATCCAGTGGTATGTCTAAGTAGTCACTACCTTTTGGTTTGCTTCAATGGTGATCTATAAGTTGTGATTTGGGAAGATTTTGCATAGATCTTTCTTCTTGTTTGTCGATTGTTCTTGGGTTGTTTGTTAGTGCAGCAAGGCATCGTCTCGGTACAGTCCGACTTGTTTTCCGAGTTTTTTTCTTGATGGTGGACAGCATGAATAGTCCGACCAGTTCACATGTTTCTGCACCTCTATGGAACCCCATGGTTACGTAGAATGTGAGTTTCTGTTGGTTTTCCTGATCCAGGTGTCATTTTGCTGTGGTAGTAATGTTTTCTTGGTGTGGAGTATGATTTCCATTTTGACTGTTAGTCTGTGTCGGTTACTGCAAACTTCAGGGCTTTGGAGAGTAAGTTCTAATCTTTGGATGGGTATAAGTCTACTATGTCAAATGTGATAAATACGGTGTTACTTTGTTTATTGAGTTTTTTGAACCAATTGGTAATTCGTATGGTGTTCTTCCTGAGGTTGTAATCGAGTTTGATTTTATGTCCTTTGTTATTTTTTCCAGGATTTTCTTGCTTATTTTGCCTAATTCAGATTTTCGATGGGATTATTAGTCTTGCATGTTGGATTGTTATGAAAGTTGGGTTTGGGGTCTTGAGTGTTATGAATAGGCTCTTTTGTTGCTGTCGCTTCTATCCGTCTATGTGTGTTATATCGCTCTGCAAGTTCTTTATCTTTAGTGCGGATAATGTCAGGTATATTTTGTCAGCTTTTTTGTAGTTTTTCTGGATGTTTTGTCAAGGAGTTGAGAATATTTCCTTTGGTTCCATTTTTTAGTAATTGCTAGTTTTGTCAGCCTTCACAAATATTTTTTGTCATTTTTTGTTCTTGTTTTATTTGGTTTTTTTAAAGTTGTTTGGAAATCGTTGTTAGATTTTTTGGATTTCATATTGGTTATCATTCTTTTCATTTGTTCTTCAAAGCGTTTTTCATATTCGTCTATGTCATTGGTGGTGATCGCATGATTTGATATCGTAGGTGGTTTTGTCCTTCTTTTTTGCATTCGGCGTTCAGGAAAAAGAATGCTTTCCATCTCATATTGCGTACGATCTTTCTCGGTTTGTTCTATTATTCTTTTTAGTAGAATGTGGGTTAGAGAACGGGTTTATGTTTTTGTTTACTGCCTAAAATTGATTTCCTCCATTTTAAAAATCTTTTCGGCCACGTGCTCAACGTGTGGAGCAATCCACGATGAATATAACAAAGAGCCTAAAATGATTTTTAAAAAGAGTCGACCCCTTGGGGAGTACATTTGTCAATGATGTATAAAAAGGAAGGTTAAAATCAAGGTTAAAACTTCGACAACAAATTTTGTTTAGCGGCGTTGCGCTGTCATCAGGATGGTTTTTGTATGCCAACGGCCGAGTTATATAGCGTGTGTCACGTTTGCGGTAGTTTGCAGTGAGGGGTTGGCTGCACGTGGTTTTTTGGGGCTTTCAGTTTTTGTTGGATGTGGTTCATCAACAACGATTCATTTATGCCTGCAGTTGTGTACTTTAAAAGGGAGGTAATCAATTTTAGGCAGTCAACAAAAAACTTACGTTCTCTTACCCACAATTTACTAAAAAGATTAATAGAACAACGAAAGTGCGTTACGCATATGAGATGGAAAGCATTTCTTATTCCTGAACCCGAATGCAAAAAAAGAGGACAAAAAACACCTACGATTTCAAAAATCATGGCGATCACCACCTGTCATTGACGATATGAACCCTTTGAAGCATCAAATGAAAAGAATGATAACCAATAATTGTATTTCAAAAAAATCTAACAACGATTCCAAACACATTTAAAAAACCAAATTAAAACAAGTACAAAATGACAAAAAATATTGGTGAAGGGTGACAAATCTAGAATTACTACAAAATGGAACAAAGGATTATTTCAGCTCCTTGACAAAAACATCCAGAAAAACTACAAAAGCTGACAAAAAATTTACATGACAGTATCCGCACTAAAAGTAAAGAACTTTGCAGAGCGCTAGCCTAGTGACTGGATAGAAGCGACAGCAACAAAGAAGCGTTCTCATTACACTCAAAGACCACAAACCCAACTTTCATAACAATCCAAAATGCAGACTAATTAACCCATCGAAATCTGAAATTAGGCAAAATAAGCAAGAAAATCCTGGGAAAAAATAACAATGGACATAATAAATAGATTACAAACCTTGGAAGAACACATTCGAAGTTATCCAATGGTTTTCAAAAAACTTCAATAAACAAAGTAACACAGTTTTATCACATTTGACTAGTAGACTTTCTACCCATCCATAGATGAGGAACTACTCTCCAAAGCCCTGAAGTTTGCAGTAACTCCACACAGACTTAACAGGGTCAGAAATGGAATATCATTCTCACACCAAGAAAACATTACTACACAGCAGAATTGAAACCTGGATCAGGAGAAAAAACCCAACAGAAATCAAACATCGACGAACCGTGGTTCATATGATGGTGCAGAAACATGTGGAACTGGTCGGACTATTCATGCTGTAACATCAAGAAAAACATCGGAACAGTCGGACAGTACGAGACGATGGCTTGGCTGCATAACAAACCACCCAAAAGAACATCGAAACATGAAGAAAGAACTTGCAAAATATTCAAAACAACAACTTAAAGTCACCATTGAAGCAAACAAAAGGTAGTTACTACTTAGAACATAACACTGGATTCAACAAACCATATATATTAAAACCTTACAGAAACCAACGTTACACCTCTTTATGTACACACCAAAAGACCATCCACCATCTGTATTAAAGACCATACCCCATGGCATAACAGAGACTATCAAACTGTCATGCAATGAGGAGAGTGTTTCAACAATGCAGCAGTGGAATACCAGGAGGCACTACAAACAAGTGGATACAATTACATAACTACAATAAAACCCGGAGACATCTACACAAACTGAAATAGCAAGAAAAATAGGAAAAGGAAAATATATGGTTAACCCCCATACGTCGTGAAATCAAAAAAAAACATTAGGGGAAGATTTCGTCAAAATCCTTAGCAACTTATTTCCAGAGCACAAACTGTCAAAATATTTAACAAAAACAATGTAAACTATGTTTACTCATGTATGCCCAACCTCAAAAAACTTAATTGTCGCATCCAACAAAATGAAATCAAACACAGCAAAGAAGGGTTGAAGAAAGGAATCTTGCAATTGCACGAGGAAAGGAGCATTGCCCACTAAATCATATACTTTCTCCACAAAACATTGTATTACCAGGCTTCTGTAACTTTCAGAAAATGAACAATGAAAATTACCTAGGGATCACTCTGGAAAACCACTTCAAAACCAGATATGAAAACCACAAAACAGTCATTCCAATAAAGAAAGACAAATATAAAAACCAAACAGAAAATGCGCAAATATTCTGGGAAATTAAAGGACGCAAATACAGCTACAATAGTTATCCAGGAAAAATCATAAAAAAGTGCAATCACCTACAGCAATGTCCCCCCCCCCCCCCACCCCCCCCCCACCTCACCACTTCAAAAAGGTTTGAACCCTATTGTTTAATGAAAATGCGTTTTAATACTATGCAAACCACTACTTAGCAAATTTTAAACAACGTAACACAGAAATAGTTAACAACAGGCATAAATGGAAATCGTTGTTAAGGAAAATCAAACAAAAACTGAAAGCCCTAAAAACCAACGTGCAGCCAACCCGCACGTGCAAACAACCGCAAACGTGAGCCCAACGCTATATAAACATCGGCGGTGGGAAACAAAAACATCCTGATGACCAGCGCATCGCCGCTAGTAAAAATTTGTGAGTTTTAACCTTGAGTTTTACTTACCTTTTAACATACATTGGAAATGTTGCTCCCCAAGGGTTCGAGCACTTTTAAATTCATTTTAGGCTCTTTGGTTATATTCTATATATTATATATTATATATATATATATATGTATTACTATATATATATATATACACATATATATGTTTAATGCATATATATTTATATTATTTGGGTGTGTTGTGTGGGTGTGTGTGTGGTTGTGTGGTGCGTGGTGCGTGCGTGGCGTGCGTGGCGTTGCGTGTGGCGCGCGCGGCGTTGTATTTGGGTATGTGTGTTATGTGTGTGTGCGTTGCGCACGCCGCGTGCACCTGTGTGTGGGCCCTTCATTTGCCTTATCAAGTGAACTATGTTTATCTATTGTAGGCTTGCCATATTTCTTTCAGGGAACTGAATCATGAATGCAGTTTTTTGCAACTCTATGTCTTGTTCATCATACTATTGTCGATCCACTCTAATGTTCTTGTTCATCCTTGCTATTGACGATGCAACTCTCTACTGTCTTGTTCATCCTTGCTATTGCTATGACACATCAGACCATATGCTGACAATGGGCATAGGGACACGGAGAAGTCAATGAATTGTGGTCACCAAGAGAGCAGGGGCATGAAGGGTACAGAATTTGCGGGGCGGAAATTGGCCTAGTTGTGTTTAGAGCGCCGGACTCGTGATCCTGGGTTGCGGGTTCGAATTTCTGTACTGGGGGATTTTTCCTCGGAGTTAACATTTGATTCTGACTCCCTTCTCTTACTGTACTTCGAATGGAGACTAATAACGAGGTTCCGTGTGTGAACGCCGCACATCTTGCACAAACGTAAAAATCTCATAACAAACCTTGCGGAAGAGAAGGCCAGTTTGGCGTTTGGTATGGATGGACACGTTACACGTAGTATGCAACTCCCGAAGATGGAGTCGTATGGCTGCCTTAATGGCGGATAAAAAATGGTCATACACACAAAACTCCACTGCCTGTCTATACAGGCGTGTCCGCAGGAGTATCAGCTGCGTACGCAGAAAGAAAGAATGAACCGGAATTTGAGACATTTTTTTTTTGTTGTTGAGATGAAGGGTTACAGGTATTGCCTTGTTGTTGGAGAATTGGAGTACACAATCAGACTGTCGAGACGCATCAGTGAAAGAAGATGGAAACTCCACTGTGTGTTCCTATAGTTTTCTCAGCTGACCACATAGCACACCTCAACTTTGCGGGTGGGGGGGGGGGGGGGGGGGGGGGGGGGGGGCTGATCGGGGCAGAAAAATTCGCCAACAAAAATAATAGTTCTCATGGGAATTCGAAACACGACTCACGGCCGTTGAGTCAGCGACGCGTTAACCACTTCGCCACGCGGCTGCCCCCCCCCCCCACCCCGTGGTAGTTCCTGAGTTTCATCGATCCAAGTGGAACAGTGTAAATGAGCCTGTCGGCCAGAAAGATAAGCATTATCGATTTAGAACTTTACTCAGGGGATGGGAGGAGAGGGGGGGGGGGGGGGGGGCCTGGCAAAAAGGAGTGTTCTGTACTAGAGAACTACCCAGGGCGAGAGACAGTCAGTACAGGTTCAAAAAGGCCCTGAAGCAAAATTATCAAATGCAATTCAAACACAGGGCAACTAAAGCAAAAACTATCAATAGCAATTTGGGCCTGGATCAAATGGAAATGCGAAGGATGTTTATAACTCGGATAACACGATGCGACCGTCTTGGAAGAAGAGAAAACAATAAGGACATCTCAGGATAGCACGACTGCGACCAGTCGTGGGAGATTAGAGAACCAATAAGGACATCACAGGATAGCACGACGGCGACCAGTCTTGGGAGAATAGAGAACAATATAAGGAACATCACAGGATAGCTCGGACTGCCGGACAGTTCTTGGGAGGTATAGAGAACAATAAGGACATCACAGGATAGCACGACTGCGACCAGGTCTTGGGAGAATAGGAGAACATAAGGACATCACAGTGATTAGCACGACTGCGACCAGTCTTGGGAGAAATTGAGACAATAAGAGACATCACAGGATAGCACGACTGGCGACAGTCTTGGGAGAATGTGAAACACTAAGGAAATTACAGGATAGCACGACTGCGGACCAGTCTAGGGAGATAGAGAACTCTAAGGAAAACATCCAAAACAGGATAGTACGGACTGCGACAGTCTTGGAGAATAGCGACAATAAGGATCACAGGTTTAGCCACGACTGCGACCATTCTTGGGAGAATAGAGAACAAATAAGGTCATCACAGGATAGCAAGACTGCGACCCAGTCTTGAGGAGAATAGAGAACAATAAAGGACATCACAGGATTAGCACAACTGCTACCAGTCTTGGGGACGAATAGAGAACACTAAGGATCACTGGATTGCACGGCACTGCGACCAGTCGTGGGAGAATAGAGACACTAAGGACATCACAGAGATAGCCAGACTGCGACAGTTTGGGAGAATAGAGACCAATAAGGACATCACAGGATAGCACGACTGCGACCAGTTTGGGAGAATAGGAACAATAAGGACATCACAGTGACTAGCAGACTGCGGACCCGTTTGGGAGAATAGAGAACAATAAGGACATCACAGATAGCATGACTTTGCGACCAGTCTGGGAAGGAATATAGAAGAAACATAAGGGAAATCACAGGATTGGGAACGACCTGCGACCAAGTCTTGGGAGAAGAATAGAGACAATAAGGGACATCACAGGATAGCCACGACTGGACCAGTCTTGGTGAGAAGAATAGAGGAACACACAGGACATCACGGATTCGCAGCCTGTCACCCACCCCCCCTCCACCCCCCCCCCCACCCCTCCATACCCACCCCCCCCCCCCCCCCCCCACTCTTCGACCAGTCTTGGTGGAGGGAGAAAGGAGGGATAAGAGACCACTAAGGGACCATCACAGGATGCAAGACTGCGAAGTTCTTGGGAGAATTAGAGAACAATAAGGACATCACAGGGATAGCACGATGCGGACAGAGTCTTCTATGGGCGAATAAGAAGAACATAAGGACATCACAGGGATAGCACGACCTGCCGTCCAGTTTGGGAGATTAATAGAGAACACAAAGGACATAAAGGATAAGCACCAAGAAAACTTGCACTTAGCCACACTCTGCGACCAGTCTTGGGAGAATAGAGGAAACACTAAGGAAGGACCGACATCACAGGATATGACACGACTGCGACCAGTCTTGGGAGAGAGAATAGAGAAACACTAAGGACATCACAGATAGCAAGCGTCTCAAGCCAGTGGGCTGCAGCGCCAAGGTGCATGGAAAAGAGGGAGGGGAGTTGGGGAAAAGGAAGGATTGGCGGGGGGAACGATTGGTGAGGAAGGGGGGAGGTGGGGCATTCACGGGGGGGGGGAGGGGGGGGGGTCATTATAAGGAACGAAAATAGTGGAAGAATTTCATCATTCATCATCTTTATCATCATCACCATTATCATCAATCATATCATCAGCTAGCAGCAGCAGCAGCAGCAGCAGCAGCAGCAGCAGCGCAGCAAAGACGAATAGTGTGGATATTTTCTTCATCATCATCATTTATCATTCATATCATCATCATCATCATCCTCATCATCATCATCATTTACGTGTCCCTCCCCTCCGTCCCTTCCCGGATCACATATAGACCGTCGACAACAGCCGGCCAAAAGCCTCTGTCCTGGATCCTTGCTCCACCCCCCCCCTACCTCCCTCCTGCCCTCCTTCTTCCGCCACCCACCCCCACCACCCCCACTACCACACCCAGTATGGGTTCCAATGTGTTCGTGTTTGCTTCAAAAGTCAGGTACTTCTTGGTCGGCAACCTTTGCGGGGTCTCTGATGATTGGGGGTGGGGGGAAGAGGGGGGGGGGGGGGGGTCCTCGATTCCAAGGGGCAGGTCTGATGATTTTGTCGCGGGTTTCCGAAATGCGTCCAGGTCCCCCCCCCCCCCCCCCCCCCCCCCCCCCCCCCCCCCCCCACCCCCCCCCACCCCCCCCCCCCCCCCCCCCCCCCCCCCCCCCCCCCCCCCCCCCCCCCCCACCCCCCACTCCCCCCCCCCCCCCCCCCCCCCCATCTTCTTCTGGGAATTGTCTATGCTCCAGCTGTAATGAGTGCAAGTAACAAAAAACAAACAACACCTATCAGCAAGAAGAGAGAGAGGAGAGAGAGATGAGTGAGAGAGAGAGAGGAGTGAGGAGGGAGATCTGGAGAGGAGAGAGAGGAGGGGGGAAGGATGGAGAGAGAGAGAGGAAGAGAGAGGGAGTGATGAGAATGAGACAGAGAGAGAGAGGAGGGGGAGGAGGGAGAGAGGAGAGGACGAGAGTAGGGAAGTGAGAGGAGGGAGACAAAGAGGAGAGAGAGAGGGTGGAAGGAGGGAGAGAGAGAGGGGAAGAGGAGAGAGAGAGAGAGAGACGAGAGAGAGAGTGGAGCGAGAAGACGAGAGAGAGGGAGACACAGAGAGAGTGGAGTGGGAAAGGATGGGGAGAGAGAGGAAGAGAGCGAGAGAGAGAGAGGAGAGAGGGAGACACAGTGGAGAGGAGGAGGGAAGGATGGGGAGAGAGAGGAAGAGAGAGAGAGAGAGAGGAGGGGGGAAGGATGGGGAGGAGGGAGAGTGGAAGTGAGATCGAGAGAGGAGAGAGGAGGGGGATGGAGGATTGAGAGAGGGAGAGAGAGAGGGAAGAGAAGAGAGGGAGTGAGAGAGGGAGACAGAGTGAGAGGAGGGGGAAAGAGGGGGAGCGTGAGAGGGAGAGAGAGAGAAAGGGAGGACAGAGGTGAGAGAGAGAGGACGGGAGGGGAAAGAGGGGGAGAGAAGAGAGAGGGGAGAAGAGAGAAAGGGGGAGACAGAGAGAGAGCGAGAGAGGAGGGGAAAAGTGGGGGGGAGAGAGAGGGAGAGAGAGAATGGGAGACAGAGAGAGAGAGAGAGGAGGGGGAAAGAGGGGGAGAGAGAGAGGGAGAGAGAGAAAGGGAGACAGAGAGAGAGAGAGGGAGGGGGAAAGAGGGGGGGGAGGAGGAGAGAGATGAGAGAGAGAGAGAGAGAGAGAGGAGAGAGGAGAGAGGAGAGAGAGAGGTGAGAGAGAGAGGAGAGAGAGAGAGAGAGAGAGAGCGAAGAGAGAACTGGAGGAAGGGAGAGATGTAAAGATTAAATAAGACATGATGAGATAAGATACGATGAAATTCTTTATTTACGAGGAATAATTAGATAAGCACTGACGCGCTTTTTTTACATCAGTCCTTCCCTGAGTAGGTAAAAGAGAGGAGGGGAGGGAGGAAGGCAAAGAGAGAGAGAGAGAGGAGAGAGACGGGAGAGAGAGAGAGCGAGAGGAGAGAGGAGTGAGGAGGAGAGATAGACGGACAGGACAGTTAGTTCTTTGTGTAAACAATAATCTTACTTTATGCAAGACATAGAAATGACCGTGCTTGCCGGAAGTGGACTGTTCCGCTGTCATTCCAAGGATTAATGGTGAAGTGTTTGCAGTGTTAGACAACACATCACAGTACAATGCCATACCCACAGCTCAGTTACAATGCATTACAAACAGCACAGTACAATGCCATAAACACAACACTGTACAATGTTTTAACAACACAACACAGTACAATGCCATAAACACAAACGATACTATGTCATACAACACAGTACAATGCCATCCAAACACAGTACAATGTCATACCAACACAGTACAATGCATTGAACACAGTACAAAATGCCACACAACACAGTACGTTGCCATTACAACACAGTACAATGCCAGAGAAACCACAGTACAATGCCATACAACACAGTACAATGCCATAGAACACAGTACATTGCCACACAAACACAACACAGTACAATGCCATACAACAAACACAGTACAATGCCATACAACACCAGTAAATGCAATACAACCCACCAGTGCAATGCATACA
>CM031600.1:15469600-15487100 GCA_018398815.1 Conus ventricosus | reverse complement strand
GACACTGGACACTCTCTCTTCTTCTGTTGGTAGCCTTGATGTGACGCTGGCACTCTTGTTCTGTTGGTAGCCTTGATGTGACACTGTACACTCTCTCTTCTTCTGTTAGTAGCCTTGATGTGACACTGGACACTCTCTCCTTCTTCTGTTGGTAGCCTTGATGTGACACTGGACACTCTCTCTTCTTCTGTTGGTAGCCTTGATGTGACACTGGACACTCTTCTTCTGTTGGTAGCCTTGATGTGACACTGGACACTCTCTCTTCGTTTGTTTGTAGCCTTGATGTGACACTGGACACTCTAAGGATCCAGCAACATTTTGCTGATGTTGTTCGGATTTCTTTTTCATGCACAACTTTGCATTACTTCCATCTGTCCGCTCCTTTTCCGAATACGCCACCATTTCTATGCCATTCGTCCTCTCTCATCTGGATTATCACAGTACGCCGCCGTTTCTATGCCATTTGTCCACTCTCATCTGAGTTATCACAATACGCCGCCATTTCTATGCCATGTATCCTCTCTCATCTGGATTATCACAGTACGCCGCCATTTCTATGCCATGTATCCTCTCTCATCTGGGTTATCACAGTACGCCGCCATTTCTATGCCTTTCGTCCTCTCTCATATGGGTTATCACAATACCCCCATTTCAATGCCCATTTCCGCCCCTCCTCATCGGGGTTATCACAATACGCCCCATTTCAAAGCCATTCGTCCTCCCAAAATCGGGGTTAAAAACAATACGCCCCCATTTTTTTATCCCCATTCTTTCCCTCCCCATCTGGGTTATAAAAAAAACGCCGCCTTTTTCTATGCCATTGGGCCTCCCTAAACGGGTTAAATCAAAAATACCCCCCAAATTTCCCTATGCCATTCGTCCCTCTAAACGGGGAAACACAAAAAAAGCCCCCTTTTTCAAATGCCATTCGTCCCCTCCATCGGGGTTTAAACAAAATTTACGCCCCCCATTTTTAGGGCCATTCGTCCCCTCTAAATCGGGGTTTACACAATACCCCCGCCTTTTCCCTATGCATTCGTCCTCTCTCTTTTGGGTTATCCCAATACCCGCCTTTTTCTATGCCATTCCCTCTCTCATCGGGGTTATCACAGTACGCCCCTTTTCTAAACCTTTTTCGTCTTTTTCTCATCGGGTTAACCACAGTACCCCCAAAATTTTCTTTTTCCATTCGTCCTCTCCTCATCGGGGTTTATCACAGTACCCCCAAATTTCTATCCTTTCTGCCTCTGTCATCGGGGTTATCAAAATTACGCCCCCTTTCTATGCCTTTTTCGTCCCCCCCTCATCGGGGTTATTCACAGAAAACCCCCGCCCATTTCTATGCCTTTCGTCCCCCCTCAACTGGGTTTTCACAGAAACGCCGCCATTTCTAAAACCTTTCGTCCTCCCCTCATCGGGGTTTATCACAGTACCCCCCCAATTTCTATCCCCATTCGCCCTCTTTCATCGGGGTTAAACACAGAACGCGCCTTTTTTCAACCCTTTTCCTCCTCTGTCATCGGTTATCACAGTACGCCGCCATTTCTAAGCCTTTCTTCCTCTCTCATCTGGGTTTCCAGGAAAACGCCCCCTTTTTCCTATGCCTTTCCCTTCCCCTCTAAATCGGGTTTAAACACAGTACGCCGCCTTTTCAAATGCCTTTTCGCCCCTCCCCCTCATCGGGTTATCACAAAACGCCCCCCTTTTTCCCTATGCCTTTCTTTCCTTCCCCATCGGGGTTTTTAACAAAAAGGGCCCCCCAATTTTCCAAAGCCATTCGCCTCCCCCTTCTGAGAATCACAAAACCCCGGGCCATTTCTATGCCTTTTTCGCCCCCTCTCTCATCGGGGTTTATCACAAAACGCCACCTTTTCCCTATGCCATGTATCCTCCCCCTCAAATTTGGTAAACACAGTAACGCCCCCTTTTTCTATGCCATTCGTCCCCCCTGTCTTTCGGGGTTATCAAAAGTACGCCCCCCTTTCAAAGCCTTTTGGTCCCCCTCTCTTTCGGGGTTACAAAAAACGCCGCCTTTTTCTATGCCATTCGTCCTCTTTTCACGGGGTTATCACAAAAACCCGCCTTTTCTAGGGCCTTTTTTTCCTCTCCACCCTGGGTTATCACAGTACCCCCAAAATTTCTATGCCATTCTTTCCCTCGGGTCATCTGGGTTATAACAGAAAACTCCCCCATTTCTATCCATTCCGTCCTCTCTCATCGGGGTTTTAACCCACAATACCCCCCTTTTTTAAGCCATTCGTCCCTCCCCTCTGGGTTAACACAGTCCCCCCCCGCCATTTCTATGCCATTCTCCTCTCTCTTTCGGGGGTTATCACACTAACCCCCCCTTTTTCAAAGCCTTTCGCCTCTCTCACCCTTGGGAAAAATCACAATACCCCCCAATTTCTATGCCTTTTCGTACTCCCATCTGGGTTATAAACAATACCCGCCTTTTAAAAAGCCATTGGGTCCCTCTCTTTTCGGGGTTTAAATACAAAAAGCCGCCATTTCTATCCCAATTCGTCCTCTCTCAGGGGGGGGGGGGGGGGGGGGGGGGTTACACAAACGCCGCCATTTCAATGAAAATTCGTCCTCTCTAACTTGGGGTTATCAAAATACCCCCACCATTTCAAATTCCATTCTTTCCTCTCTCATCTGGTATAAACAATACCCGCCTTTTTCTATCCCTTTTCGCCCCTCTCCATTTTGGGTTTTCAAAATCCGCCCCCCATTTCTATGCCATTCGCCCCACTCTCATCGGGGGAAAACACAAAAACGGCCCGCCATTTTCTTTTCCCAAACCCGCCCCTTTTCCTAAACGGGGTTTTTTCACAGAAAAGAGGGGCCCCCTTTTTCTATACCTTTCCGTCCTTCTCATCTGGGTTATCCCAAAACTCCCCTTTTTCCTTCAAATTCGTCCTCCTCATCTGGTTAAACACAGTACCCCCCAAATTTTCTATGCCATTCTTTCCCCCTGTAAACTGGGTTACCCCAGAAACCCCCCAATACCCTGGGTTTTTCACAGTACGCCCCTTTTAAAAACCCCATTCGTCCTCTCCCACCCGGGGTTTTTATCACAGAAAACGCCCCCCAATTTCTACCCAATTTCGCCCTCTCTCAACGGGGTTTTTTCACAAAACCCGCCTTTCTATCCCTTCGCCCCTCTTTTCCCAATTTTTTTTTAAACACAAAAAACCCCCTTTTTAAAACCCCAATTGGGCCCCTCTCTCATCTGAGAAAATCAAAAATACGCCCCCCTTTTTCGTGCCATTCGCCCTCTCTTTCGGGGTTTTAACACAAACGCCCCCAAATTTTCTTTTGCCTGTATCCTCTCTAAACGGGGTTATCACAGTAGGGCCCCCCCTTTTTCTATCCATTCGCCCCTCTTCATGGGGGTTTAATCACATTTAAGCCCCCCCCTTTTTCATCCCTTTTGCCCCTCCTCATCGGGGTTACCCACAATGCGCCCCCCCAATTTCAAACCCTTTTCGTCCTCCTCATCTGGGTTATCAAAATTTACGCCGCCTTTTCTAGGGCCATTCGTCCTCTCTAAACCCTGGGTTATCACAGAAACCCCCCAAAATTCAATGCCATTTCGCCCTCTGTCTTCTGGGTTACACAGAAGGGGCCGCCTTTTTTCTTTTCCATTCGTCCTCTCTAAATCGGGGTTACCCAAAAAAAACGCCCCCATTTCTTTTCCATTCGCCCCTCTTCCATCGGGGTTAAATCACAGTAGGGCCGCCTTTTAAAAATTCCCATTCGTCCCCCCTTCCATCGGGGAAAAATCAAAATTTACCCCCTTTTTCTATGCCATTCGTCCCCCCTCATGGGGAAAACAAAATACGCCACCTTTTCCTATGGCCATTCGCCCCTCCTCATCGGGGAAAAACACAATCCCGCCCCCTTTTTCAAGCCTTTCCCTCCCTCCATCGGGGTTTTATAAACAATACGCCACTATTTCTATGGCCTTTTTCGTCCCCCTCCAGGGGGTTTATCACAAAAACCGCCCCCATTTCAAAATGCCTTTTCGCCCTCTCTCACGGGGTTTAATCACAGAAACGGCCGCCATTTCAAAGGGCCATTCGTCCTCTCCATCGGGGTTTATCACAATACCCCACCATTTCAACCATTCTCCTCCCCTCATCGGGGTTATCACAAAACCCCCGCCTTTCTATGCCTTTTTCCCTCTCTCACTGGGTTTCACAGTACGCCGCCTTTTTCATCCCATTCTCCCCCTCTCTCATGGGGTTATCACAGAAACGCCGAAATTTTCAATGCCATACGCCCTTCTCCATCTGGGCAAAAAACAATACGCCCCCCATTTCTATGCCATTCGTCCTCTCCCCACCCTGGGTTATCACAGAAACCCCGCCTTTTCTATGCCTTTCCCGTCCTCCTCATCAGGGTTATCACAGTACGGCCCCCTTTTCAAACCTTTTTTCGCCCCTCTCCATCGGGGTTAAACACAAAAACCCCCCAAATTTCAATCCATTCGTACCTTCTCATTTTGGGTTTTAAATCACAATACCCCCCCTTTTCTATGCCTTTTCGCCCTCTTTTAAATCTGGTTATACAATACCCCGCCATTTCTAGGGCCTTCGTCCCTCTCATCGGGGTTTTTAATCACAAATAAGGGCCCCCCTTTTCCCCTATGCCCATTCATCCCTCTCATCGGTTATCACAATACGCCCACCATTTCAGGGCCATTCCCCCTCTCTCATCTGGGTTATCACAAATACGCCCCCCTTTTCTTTGCCATTCGTCCCCTCCCCTCGGGTTTTTTCACAATACCCCCCCATTTCTACCAAACCGCCTCTTTTTCATCTTTTTCCAAATACGGCCCCCCTTTCTTTTCCCAAATTCCCTCTCCCCCATCTGGGTTATAACAGAAACGCCCCCAAATTTCAAAACCCAAATTCGCCCCTCTTTTCATCGGGGTTTTAAACACAGAAACCCCAAACCTTTTTCCCCAAGCAAATTCGCCTCTCCAACTGGTTTAAATCACAAACCCGCCATTTCTCCCCCAAATTCGTCCTCTTCATCGGGGGTTATCACAGAAGGCCCCATATCTGGGTTATCACAGTACGCCGCCTTTTTCTATGCCTTCGCCCTCTCTCACCCGGGGTTTTAAATAAACAGAACCCCCGCCTTTTCCCAAAGGCCATTCGACCCTCCCCATCTGGGAAATCACAAAAACCCGCCACTTTTTTCCCTATGGCCATTCGTCCTCTCTAAACGGGGTTTATCACAGTAGGGCCGCTTTTTCCAAATGCCATTCGCCCCTCTTTTCATCGGGGTTAATCACAGAAGGGCCCCATTTCTATCCCTTTTCGTCCCCCCCCTCACTGGGTTATCACAGAAACCCGCCCATTTCTATGCCTTTGGGGGTCCCTCTCCCCCTGAGTAATCCAATACGCCCCCAAATTTCTTTTCCTTTCCCGTCCCTCTCATCGGGTTAATTCCAAAAACCCACCATTTCTTTTGCCATGTATCCTCTCTCATCGGGATACCCACATTACCCCCGGCCCCTTTTTTCTATGCCTTTTTTACGCCCCCTCTGTCACCCTGGGTTATCACAGTACGCTGCCTTTTTCTTTTCCATTTGCCCTTTCTCTCATCGGGGTTATCACAATAGCCGCCATTTCAAAGCCATTCGTCCTTTTCTCATCGGGGTTATCACAATACGCCCCATTTTTTAATGCCATTCGTCCCCCTCCCCCTTTTGGTTATCACAGAAGGGCCCCGGCCTTTTCCCTATACCATTCTTTCCTTTCTCTCATCTTTTTTAATCAGAGTACCCCCCCCTTTTTTCAAAACCCCCCGATTCGTCCTCTCTAAACTGGATTTTTCACAGTACCCCCCCAAATTTTCAAAGCCTTTCCGCCCCTCTGCCCACGGGTTATCACATTACCCCGCCTTTATCTGGGTTATCACATTACGCCGCCATTTCTTTTCCATTTCTTCCTCTCTCATCGGGGTTTAACACAGTACGCCCCATTTCTTTTGCCATTCGTCCTCTCTCTTTCGGGGTTTAAACACAAATACGCCAAAAAATTTTTTCAAGGCCATTCGCCCCTCTCTCATCTGGGTTAACACAGTACCCCCTTTTTCTATGCCATTCGCCTCCCCCTCATCGGGGTTTTATCAAAGTACGCCCGCCATTTCTATCCCAAATTTCCGGCCCTCCCCTCATCGGGGTTATCCCCGTACCCCCGAAATTTTCTATGCCTTTTCGTCCTCTTCTCTTTCCGAGAAAATCACAAAAAACGCCCCTTTTTCCTGGGGCCAAAAAATTTTTCTTTCCTCTCTCACCCGGGTTTTTATAAACAATACCCACCTTTTTCAATCCTTTTTATCCCTCTCATCTGGGTAATAACAGTACGGGGGCCAAATTTTCCTATGCCTTCGTCCTCTGTAAATCGGGGTTTAAATCACAGTACGCCGCCTTTTTCCTATCCCCTTTTTTCCCCCCTCCTAAACGGGGTTTACACAATACCCCCCTTTTTTCAAAGCCTTTTCCCGTCCTCTCTAAAAGGGGGTTTAAACACAAAACGCCGCCATTTTTTATCCCAAATTCGCCCTCTCCCATCTGGGTTATCACAGAACCCCCGCCTTTTCCCTATGCCTTTCCCTCCTCTGTCATCGGGGTTATCACAGTACCCGCCTTTTTAAATGCCATTCGCCCTCGTCATCGGGGTTTATCACAAAAAGCCCCCCTTTCTATCCCAAATTCGTCCCCTCTCAAGGGGTTTATTTTCACATTAGGGCCGCCTTTTCCCAAATCCATTCGCCCTCTCTCACCCGGGGTTAACCACAATACGCCACCATTTCTTGGCCATTCTTTCCTCTCTCAACCGGGGTTATCAAAATAGGGCCACCTTTTCCTACCCCCCCATTTTCCTCACTCATCTGGGTTATCACAATACCCCCACCATTTTCTAATGGCCATTCGCCCTCTCCCAAACTTTTTTAAACACAATACCCCACCTTTTCAATGCCATTGGGGCCCTCCCCTTCCGGGGGTTAAATCACAATACCCACTATTTTCTATGGCCATTCGTCCTCTCTCACGGGGTTAATCACAATACCCCCACCATTTCAAATCCCAAATTCGTCCTCTCCCAAGGGGGTTTAACCCCACAGTACGGCCGCCATTTCTTTTCCTTCGTCCTCCCCCTCTCGGGGTTAAACCACAAAAAGCCACCATTTCTAGGGCCATTCGTCCCTCTCTAAACCCGGGGTTATCACAGTAGGGCCGGGCCCTTTCAAAGGGGCCATTGGGCCCTCTCCCCTCTGGGTTATCACGGGTTACGCCGCCTTTTCCCTATCCCAAATTCTTTCCCCCTCCCCGGGGTTTTACCCACAGTACCCCAAATTTTTCTAACCCAAATTTCTTCCTTTTTTCATCTGGGTTATCACAGAAAACGCCGCCATTTCTATCCCAATCGCCCCCCTCTGAAAACGGGGTTAAAAAACAGTACGCCGCCATTTCAATCCCTTTCGCCCCTCTCTCATCGGGGTTTTACCCACAGTACCCGCCTTTTCCTTTTCCATTCCCCCCCTCTCATCGGGGTTTATCACAGTACCCCCCGCCATTTCTATCCCTTTTCCGCATTTTCCTCATCGGGTTTAAATCACAGTACGCCGGCCTTTTCTATCCCCTTTCGTCCCTCTCTTTCGGGGTTATCACATACCCCCATTTCTTTTCCATTCGCCTCTCTAAATCTGAGTAATCCAATACCCCGGGCCAAATTTCTATCCATTCGCCTCCCCTCATCGGGGTTATCACAATACTCCCAACCATTTTTTATCCCCAAGTATCCCCCTCTCATCCTTGGTCATCACAGTACGCCGCCATTTCAATCCTTTTTCCCCCCTCTGTCATCGGGTTTCACAGTACGCCGCCTTTTCCCATCCCCTTTTTGGCCCCACTCTCACCGGGGTTTTATCACAATAGGGCCCGCCATTTCTTTTCCCTTCGTCCCTCTCTTTCGGGGTTTAAACACAATAGGGCCCCCATTTATCCCAATTCGTCCCTCTCCACCCGGGGTTTTAATCACAGTACGCCGCCTTTTTTCTATCCCCCATTCGTCCTCTGTCATCGGGGGTTACCCACAGAAACGCCCCCATTTCTATGCCATTGGGGTCCCCCTCCCCATCGGGGTTAACACAAAAACCCCCCAAATTTCAAACCCATTCGCCCTTTCCTCTAAACGGGGTTTATCACAGTAGGGGCCGCCATTTCTTGCCTTTTCGCCCTCTCATCTTGGGTTTTAACACACTCCGCCGCCATTTCTACCCAAAACCCCCCTCTCTCATCGGGGTTTAATCAAATATCCCCCGCCATTTTATGCCATTCGTACTCTCCCCCATCGGGGGTTTATCACAAAAGGGCCGCCATTTAATCCCATTCGTCCTCCCCCTAAACGGGTTTATCAAAATTTACTCCGCCTTTTTCTATGCCTTTAGGGGGTCCTCTTTTTCATCGGGTTATCACAAAAAGGGGGCCGCCTTTTCAACCATTCGTCCTCTCTCATCGGGGTTATAAAACAAATACCCCCCTTTTTTAAACCCTTTCGCCCCTCTCTCATCGGGGTGTACCCACAAAACCCGCCATTTCTAAGCCATTCGTCCTCTCTCCGGGGTTACCCCAAAAATACGCCCCTTTTCTATCCCATTCGCCCCTCTCCACCCGGGTTTTTAAATAAAATACGCCCCCAAATTTTTTTGCCATTCGTCCCCCTCTTCATCTTTTTTAAACAAAGTACCCCCATTTCTATACCATTCGTCCTCTCCATCGGGGTTTTTATACAGTACTCCCCCCCTTTTTCTTTTCAATTTGGGCCTCTCTCATCTGATTATAAACCGTAGGGCCGCCTTTTCTATCCCTTTTCGCCCTGCCATGGGGGTTTTTTACCCACATAGGGGGGCCGCCATATCTGGTAATCACAGTACGCCGCCATTTCAAGCCATTCGTCCTCCCCCTCGGGTTTAAACACAGAAACCCGGCCCCCCCATTTCAAACCATTCGTCCTCTCACATCGGGGTTATCACAATACGCCCCCTATTTTTTTAGGGCCCAAACCCCGGCCCGGGGGGGGGGGGGGGGGGGGGGGGGGGGGGGGGGGTTTCCCACGGGGTTTACCCCCCCCTTTTCCCTATCCCTTCGCCCCTCCATCGGGGTTTATCACAAAAGGGCCCCCTTTTCTTTTCCATTCGTCCTCTCTCAACGGGGTTACCCAAGAAACGCCCCCAAATTTCTATGCCATTCGTCCTCCTCATCGGGTTAATCACAAAAACGCCCCCATTTCGGCCTTTTGGGCCCCTCCCCAAAACGGGTTTTTATCACAATACCCCCAACCTTTTCCCAAATGCCATGTTTTCCCTCTCATCGGGGTTTTAACACGGGAAGGGCCGCCATTTCTATCCCAAATTTCTCCCTCTGCCCATCTGGTTATAAACAGAAACCCCGCCTTTTTCAAAGCCTTTTTCCCCTCTCCACCCTGGGTTATCACAGTACCCACAAAATTTTAGGCCCATTTCTTTTTTCTCCTCATCGGGGTTTAAACACAATACCCCCCAATTTCTAGGGCCCAAAATTCGCCCTTTTCTCACGGGGTTACCCAAAATTACCCCCACCATTTCAAAGCCATTCGTCCTTTTCTCATTTTGGGTTTTTCAAAGTACGCCGCCATTTCTATGCCATTCGTCCTCCCCTCATCGGGTTAAAACAATACCCACCATTTCTACCCCTTGGTCCCCCATCGGGTTTAATTCACAATACGCCGCCCTTTTTCTATGCCATTCTTCCTCTCTCTTCGGGGTTTTATCACAATACGCCACCATTTCATGCCATTTTCCCCTCTCCCCATGGCCGGGGTTTTATCACATTACCCCAACCTTTTTTCTTTTCCTTTTTGTCCCCCCCTTCATTTTGGGTTATCATAATTTTTCTTTTTTTTTTTCTAGCTCCAAGGCTTTTCTCTTTAAAAACCCAATTTTAAAAACGAACCATGCGGGCCCGCTTTCTCTTCCCCTCATCACATGTAACCCTATTTCTCCCTTTTCCGCCTTCTCCCCGCATGCTTCCTGTTCAGCCCAAAACAAACTCCCATAAAGTTGGGATCTTTCGTGTACATCCTTTTTAAACCCCCCTGTCCCCTTTGTAACTCTCCGATCTTTTTGGCCCCCCCTAAAAAAGGGATCTTTTCTGATCGTTGGGGGCCCCCTAAAAACCTCTTTCTGATCTGTTTGCCCTTTTCCCCTTAATTACCTCTTACTGGGTCTTTTGCCCCCCCCCCCCCTATAAACCTCTTAAAATCCCGTTTCCCCGCCCCCCTTTTAAAACCCCCTTTCTGATCTGTTGCCCCCCCCCCCCCAAAATATACCTCTTTTCGCTCTGTCCCCCCCCCCCCCTATAACCCCTTACTGATCTTTTCCCCCCCCCCCCTAAAATACCTCTTACTGATCTTTTCCCCCCCCCCCCCATATACCTCTTTCTGGGGTCTGTTTTTTCCCCCCCAAAAAACCCTTACTGAACTGTTTTTCCCCCCCCCCTATAAACCCCTTACTTATCGTTGCCCCCCCCCCCCCAAAAATACCTCTTACTGATCTGTTGCCCCCCCCCCAAAAAACCCTCAAAATGGGGCGGGTTTTTTTCCCCCCAAAATTCCCTTACTGCCTGTTTTCCCCCCCATATACCTCTTTCTGACTTTTGCCCCCCCAAATTTCCCTTTCTGCTCTGTTCCCCCCCCCCCCCAAAAAAACCCCCTTTCTGACTGTTGCCCCCCCCCCCCCCCATAAAACCTCTTACTGAAACTGTTTTCCCCCCCCCCCCCCCCCCCCTTACCTCTTTCTTAAACGTTCCCCCCATATATTTCCTCCTTTCTGCTTTTGTTCCCCCCCCTATAAAACCCCTTAAAAGATCTTTTCCCCCCAATAACCTCCCACTGATCCCGTTCCCCTTCCCCCCCCCCCCCTATAAACCTCTTACTGATCTGTTTCCCCCCCCCCCCCCCTATAAACCCTTTCGCCGGGTTTTCCCCGCCCCAAAAAACCCCTTTACTGCCCCTGTTCCCCCCCTAAAAAACCTCTTAAATGATCCTGTTGCCCCCCCCCATATATACCACCTTTCTGACTTTTCCCCCCCCCCAAATATACCTCTTATTGAATTTTTTCCCCCCCCCCCCCCCCAAAAAGCCCTTACTGATCTGTTGGGCCCCCCCTATATACCACCTTTCTGACTGTTTTTCAAAACCCCCAAAAAAACCCTAACCCTCTAAAAATCTAACCCATAAATAACCCCTACTGATCGTTGCACCGCATTTTAAAAACCTCTTTCAACAATGAACTGACCCATAAATTTCATCTTACGATCTGTTGCACTGCAAAAATTACCCCTTTCATCTACGGAAACTGACCCCCTATATTTCATCTAAAAGATTTTGTTGCACCCCCAAAAAAACCTCACACAATTTCCCGGGGTTTCTTTTCCCAAAAAAATCTTTTCCAAATTTTCCCCCAGTTCTACTAAAACCCTTTTTTGGTTTTTTTTTCCCCGGGCCGGCGAGCCGTTTGATTTGGAATATTCAACTTTACACATAAACCCCCTGACACCCCTGTCTCGTGGGCCCCCCCTTTTGATTCCAAAAAAATTTCTAAAAAGTTTTTTATTTTAACCTGCCTTCTGATTATCTTTAAAATATATAAAAATTTTAAATATAAAACAAAGCTTTCTCTTAAAGACTTACATTAAAAAAAAAAAAAGGGGGGCATGACAATTTAAACGCAATTTGGGAGATAATTCTGCCTTTAAATAACAGCAAAGTTTCTTAGGGGGAAAGGGGGGGAAAAAAAAAATCTACGCAAAATAGGGGTTCAGCAACTTTTTAGTCCCTTTAAGGGGGGGAAACCCCTCCCCAAAAGGGGAAAAAAAACCCCCAAGCAATCCCTAAAAACCTGGTCAAAGCCCGTATTTCCCAAACCTTATTGTTTCTCCTCAACGACATCAAAAGGTCCCCCAAACCCGGCTCCTCCCCCTTTTATTTATAAGGGAGAATGCCCCTCCCACAAAAAGGGGGTATGCAATGCCATGGGAAATTTTTTTTGATAAAAAAAAAATTATAAAAATATAATTAAAAGAGAAGAAGAGAGAGAGAGGAGAGAGAGAGAGAGATCAATAGGTTTAAAAAAAACCCCAAAAAGATTTCCAGACGCCAAAACCCCTTGGGGGGGCAAACCCTTTGTTAAATAAGGGATTTAAAAAAAAATCTCTACAAATTTTTTTCGGGGGGGGGGCGGGGTTGCGCCGTCATCCGATGAAAGCGCAAAACCGCCCGAAACAAATTTTTAAAAGATTTTTTTTTAATACCTTTAAATTTTTAAAAAAAAAAAATAAATAAATATACCCCCTATATAAATTTTCCCCCGCCCCTTTTTTGTGTTGTGTGTGGGGTGTGTGGTGTGTGTGTGTGGTGTGTGTGTGTGGTGTGTGTGTGGGGTGTTTGCCCTTGTTTTTTGGGAGTTTTTTATCTTTTTTGGGTGCCTTTGTTTTATTTTTCTTTTGGGAATTTTTTTTTTGTTTGAGAGGTGGATAATTGGTGGAAAGGGGGTGTAAGAGGGAGAGGAGCATGGGTGGTGGTAAAAATGGATGTGGCGCGAGCGTTTGATCGCAGAATGCGGTGTGTGTGTGTGTGTGTGTGTGTGTGTGTGTGTGTGTGTGTGTGTGTGTGTGTGTGTGTGTGTGTGTGTGTGTGTTGCTGGTTGTTCTTGTTTATTTAGTTCGTAAATTTGATGTATGCATGTGCCTGTAATAACCCCCAGGGCTTTTAATTAATTAGGCATTTACATGCTCTTAAAAACAACAGCAATGATAATAACAATGATAATAACGATAGAGATAATAATCACACACACACACACACACACACACACACACACACACACACACACACACACACACACACACGCACGCACGCACGCACGCACACTCATACATATACACACAATGTCAATAATCAAACCTCACATTCACCGACAGCGACCTTCTTTCTAGTGAAAGGTTGCGCGACCACGGGAGGTAATCCTGGGGTCAGGCGGGGTAATCCCAGGACCGACAACTCACGGGAGGGGAGACAAGCGAGGTGTCAGCCAGAGGTGTCGGGTTGCTTCCAGACCGAGGCTGCATTGTGAATGGCGACCGGGGCGCGGTGTAAACCGCGGTAACTTGTAATGGCCTGACACTGTAGCTGGGAAAGGTGCGGCGAAATTGCAGTTCCCGCTGTACCCCCTGTGCAAGGCATTGCGTTATAGTGCAGGACGTGACCCCATGACACGGTGCTAGGGGATTTTCATTTGAACTGAGAGGAGGTGTGTATGTGTGTGTGTGTGTTGGGGGGGGGGGGGGGGGGTAATGTGTGTGTGTGTGTCTGTGTGTGTTGGGGGGGGGGGGTAATGTGTGTGTGTGTGTTTGTGTGTTGGGGGGGGGGGGGTAATGTGTGTGTGTGGTGTGTGTGTGTGTGTGTGGTGTGTGTGTGTGTGTGTGTGTGTGGTGTGTGTGTGGTGTGCATGTATGCATGTATGTATGTATGTATGTGTGTGTGAGACAGTAGAGAGAGGAGAGGATGAGAGAGATTGAGAGAGAGAGAGATGAGAGAGAGAGAGAGGAGAGAGAGAGAGAGAATCCTTGAAGTTTGCAGAAAGTCGTCACGTTCAGTTGGTTTCGTTCGGTAATGCGCAATAATAAAAATGAACTTAGTTCTTACACCGGTTTCTGCTTAAATGATTTGTATTCGTTACGCACACGCGATTCCGATCCTCTTCTATTGAAGCCTCCTGCGTTCCAACCCATCCTGATAAAAAGAAAGGAAAGAGTTTCGGAATTCATGTAGTGGTGAGAGAGAGGAGAGAGAGAGAGGAGAGAGAGAGATGAGAGAGAGAGAGGGAGAGGAGAGAGAGAGAGAGAGTACACCGCAGTAGCCAAAACAACGCACGGAGCTGGCAGAACCACACAACACATGGGAGATGCACACTCCGGACAGTTTTTGAAATAAATGTAATCGACAACCGCCTCTCTTCTGCTGCCCGTGCAGTGAACTTGTAAACAGGGCCCAAGAAGTGCAACGATTGTAGGGAGCGACGAAAACACAGAACGCTCGTAGTAGAACAACCTCTCACGTTACCCATGATGCTGGTTTTCCCGTTTAACGTTTCCTGTGCATGGTCCGGGTGTCGCTTCGGGTTCCCTTGCTGCTCGTCCATCTTGTCCAACACCAGGGTCGCTGTGACCTCGTGGTGGTGTTGCGCCGGGAACACCCCTGCCCCCTCCCTCCTCCCCCCCCCCATCTCCATCTCTCTTTGCCTCTTTCCCCTGCCTCATCCCTTCTTCCACTTCAGTTGCCATTCCCATCTTCTCTCCCCCCCCCCCACCCCACCTCATCCCGAGAATCCTTTGCAATGTGGCCTGTGATCCTGCGATGTTTGTTACAGTCAGGTTTTCACGTTGACATCCATTAGTTTCAGGTTACGTGAGGGTCGGGGGGTGGGGGTGGGGGAGGGGTGGGGTGGGTGGGGGGTGTGAGTGGGGAAGGGATGGGGGGTGAGGGAAGGAGATAACCATCGAGGACTGTTAGGGAAGTACCTGGAATCTCGATTCCCCCCTCACCCCCCCCCCCCCTCCATCCTCCCTCCCCATCTCTAGTCTACAGTCAGAAACTATAATTATACGAGCGTGAGTTATGCGTGCGTCTGTGTGAGCGAGTATATGCATGCACGAGTGTGTGTGTGTGTGTGTGTGTGTGTGTGTGTGTGTGTGTGTGGTGTGTGTGTGTGTGTGTGTGCGTGCGTGTGTGTGTGTGTGTGGGGGGGGGGGGGTTCGTCCGCGCGCGCTTGTGTGTGTGTGAGTGTGCGTGGCGCGCGCGCGCGCGCGCGCGCGCGCGCGCGTGTGTGTGTGTGTGTGTGTGTGTGTGAAAGAGACGAGAGAAAGAGAGGGAGGCGAGAAGGAAGGAAAGGAGGACGAAAGAGAATCATGATTTCATAAAAACAAGGCAAAATTATGTCTAAGAAACTAAAATGCGTCGCGAGAGACTTGCTCAGGACGATACAGTCCGAAATGCTTCACCACCTATTATCATTCTGACGCTATGGCCGAGCTTGAATATTGTTATGATTAATCTAGAAGCCGCGTGGGATGGCGCGAGCTTGAATCGAGGTGTAACCCACACCGTTCGTGCTTTTTCCCCATCAAAAAAAGGACGAGCTTCATCAGGCAAGGAATGCTGCACCTAGTCACCTCCTGAGGGGGGGGGGGGGGGGGGGGGTGTACACTTCACCATTCCACCACAACACACCGTTGCTTCTTTACCCACTCCTCTCGCCACTCGGTGGGGGAGGGGGGGTTTTCCAGACCCTGGTCCGATGTAAGTGTTAATTTAGGGTGGTTGATAGCACGAGAGCACGCTCACCGAATGTGTCGTCGCTTCTAACTGGCTATTACATGTCATCAGGTGTGTGTGGGGGGGGGGGGGGGGGGGGGGGGGGGGGGGAAGGGGAGGGGAGGGAGGTGTTTGTTTGTTTGGTTTGTTTTTTTCTGTTTTGTTTTCTGTGTGGTGGAGAATAAGAACTTTCGCCCCTCGCTAAATCTGTGTGCGTAGATGTTGTAAGTTTGTAAGTTAACGTGTTGGAATTGTTGTATGTTATCTTGCCGAAGGTCGAAAGCCTGCGGTTACACACACACACACACACACACACACACACACACACACACACACAACACACACACACACACGCACACACACACACACACTCACACACACACACACCACACACACACACACACACACCACACACACACACACCACACACAAAATTACACACGCACGCACACACACTCATTACACACGCACACATACACACACACACACACAACACACACACACACACACACCACACAACACACACACACACACACACACACACACCAAACAGAGAGAGAGTTTGGAATCTAACACGATACGTGCGGAAAGACAGGCCATAGGACGTTTCATAACACGGCAACGTGGTCCAACAGGGGGAGAAAAAGAGAGAGACAGAGAGACGCGGAAGAAGAGAAAGAAGAAGGCGGAGGCGGAGGTTAAAAAGAGGGAAGAACAGCAGAAAGAAAACAAAAGGGGGAAAAAAAGAAGGGACGACGACAAAGAAAAAAATGTGAACAAAGGAGAGCATGAGAAGAGGAATGATATTACATAAAAAGCACAAAAACAAGAATGAGGAAGAGGAGGAGGAAGTGGAGGAGAATGAAGAGGAGGAGGAGAGGAGGAGGGGTGGAAGAGGAGGAGGGAGGAGGGGGGAGGGAAGGAAGAAAGGAAGAAGAAAGAATGGATAGGAGGAGAAGAAACGCAGAATGAAACGGTTGTGATGAACACAAGGCAGAGGTTACTTCAGACTTAATTCTGTTTCCCCATTCTGCCTCTTCTCCCCCCCCCCCCCTCCCTCCACCCCAAATCAATCACACACAAAAAAAATAAAACTAACAAATAACGAGGTAGTTTTTTGTGTGTGGATTATAGCAATGATTTAAAGAATCAGGCGACTTTTTGAAAACTGAAAAATCAAAGCTATTCAAAAGTACACTGTCACTCAGTTTATATGAAGTTCTCCCTGAAAAAAAGGTTTCTACATAGAACACATTTGATGACAGCTTGCTCTTTTTTCTTAGAGATGTACGAATCGGTGTTGCCCTGTCAGCAGCATGTATTGTGCCAGCTCAGAATTCGTGAGGCAAAGGCGGCATTCGCTCCACTGAAAAAAACGTGTCTTGGGGATCCCAGATCTGAGGACACCATCAAGGTCAGGATCTTCAGCACCACCGTGAAACCCGTTCTGCTTCGTGGAGAACCACTGTCAGCACCCTGAACAGATTCCAGACTGTCATCAACACCTGCCCTAGATGGACTCTTCAGAGTCGCTGGTCAGACAGAATCAGGAATGAAGAACTGTAATGATGAACAAATCAGCAGTCAGCAGAAGAGGTGGCTTTAAAAAAAAGTTGGAGATGGGTCAGCCACACGCCTCGCAGGTCTGTATCCAGCACCATAAGCCCTGCCCTTACCTGGAACCATCTGACGTAAAGAAGCTGTTTACATTCAATGCGCGGAGGACGGTCGGAGAAAAGAAGCCGTCCTTCAACTACATGGTGCCATTAACAGGTGGCGGACAAGAAGAGGACTGACCACACTGGGGGACAGCTGGAACTTAGGGCTCAGGATCAGGATGGCTGGAGTGGCATTGCCGGCAGCTGTCCCAGGCGGAGCTACAGGCGCAGGTGAGGTGAAAAGAGGCGTTGGAAAATAGAAGCCTCAGACGGATTCTCGCGTACAGGCTACATCACTGGATCAGGAAGCCAGACAGTCCTGCAGGGGCCTGTGTGGTGGACGGAGCTGTAAACAACACGCATTGTGAACAGGCGGCTACTCCACGCATACGAAAGAGCCTCTGTTGTGCA
>CM031600.1:15442100-15464600 GCA_018398815.1 Conus ventricosus | reverse complement strand
TCCAACACCTTGACTTCCCCAAACAAAACAAATTCATATTTAAACAAACATAAGCGAACATTTATTACCCGGTTTTTCTTACATTTTGCATCCACGTCAAATAAATTATCATAAGTTTATGTGGGAATCCTGTGATTCTCATTTGTATTAACTTTAGCCAGTAGCGAATAAACTTAACAGCAGCATTTATATGTATTGGATAGCGATTTGTTTCACCATAAACAAGGTCATTTGGTGTTCGCTGTCTGCCCCAAAAAAAATTTCTTCAAAGCAAATAAATGGACTGATTCACAATGGACAACAGCATTGTCTAGGCCCATAATTCAGAGCCATACTGCATAATAGGCTGTATCTGAGAATCAAACAATTTCATAAATAAATTAAAGGAGTTGTTATCTAACATGAATAACCTTTTAAGAAGATAAATCAAAACATCCTTAGCTTTGCTTGCAAGGGCTTTGCATGCAGCAGTGAAGCTCAAGCGCGTAGAGAAAAAAATTCCTAAATGTTTATACACATTAACCACAGGCATTCTTTCACCGTTATAAACCATTTTTCTCTCACACTCAAATATCCCCCCTTCCGAAATACGAGATGCAGTGGCATGTTGTAGGCTGTTCAATTGTGTTTGCAGACCTGTAACTGTTTCTGCTATCAAAACGACATCGTCAGCCAAAAACAGAATATATAATTCAAATGCATCAAGTGAAAACCTAGCACATGTCTGCCATTGTTAATAACTTCTAACACTAATTCGTTAATAAAAAGAGAGAACAGAACAGGGGTGCATGCATCTCCTTGTCTTAATCCTGATGTGCAGGCAGTGTAATCAGTTAACACAGAACCCCATCGAACTCTAGCTTTTACATTCATTTTACATACTTTTGATACATTTGGACAGTTTATCTTCAACACCATTTTTCAAGAGAATTGGCCAGAGAAGATCTCGATAATCGTGTCAAAAGCTTTTTAAAAATTATGATTAATGCAACATAAAATTTCGACTGTATCAAAATGTTTTCATATGAGAGCTTGTAAGGAAAACATGTGGTCTGTTGTTGAGTATCTTTCTAAAACCAGCTTAAAAATCACCTGTTATATTGTGTTCTTCCACCCATTCTTGCAATCTGTTATTTATCACTATACCAAATAAGTTACTGCGAACATCGCTCAAGGAAATTCTTTTATAATTGTCGGTTGTTGACATCACCCTTCTTGAAATAGGTTGAAGAACAGATTCACCCAGTTGTCAAGGAAAACAGCACTGTCAAATAGTTTAAATTAAATAATTTCAGAAAAAAAGATGTGCAACCTTCATTCGAATTCTTAAAGAGTGCTTGGAAAGAGAGAGAGAGAGAAGAGGGGAGGAGGAGAGAGAGAGGAATAAACATGTGTGGCAAGGTCCATACTCATTCCAAACACACACACACACACACAAAACACACAAACCCCACACACCACACACAATATATATATATATATATATATATATATATATATATATATATTTATATATATTATATATAGTAAAAAGGGTTCTGTACAATTCTTAGCCACTCACAATGCTTGGGTTATTGAACAGCAGAGCTGACCACTCAGACTGTTCCATAATCTTTTGACCTCCCTTGCATCCTTGAATGGATCCTCAAGCATAGGCTCAAAGATTGTCCCTACATTTTTTTACTGTTTGAATAATGCTTTTAGGTTTTCAGCAACTTTTGTCCTCTCCACACCTTTGTTTTGTTCCATTTTACTACCCTTCGCTGGCTGCTTTGGGGTGCTGTTGGATTCTTTTTTTGAACCCTTGGCGGTGAGTACACCACAGAATTATGGACTGTGGTGTGTCTCTATTTGACACCAGAGCACAGACACAATCAGCCGTGTCTCCCTGATGAGTCCGATCCAGCGGACGAAAGGCCTAGGAGCAGGCAATACAAATAAATGTGCCTTCGAGAGAGATTATGATGGTTCCCTCAGGCAGCTACCGAAGGGCTTCTCATAGTTATAATAATTTTTATTATTTTCCCCCCCATTTTCTTCATCTTCAATTTTTTTTAAATTTTTTTTTAAAGTTCAAATCTTTGCCAAGTCATTACTATAACGACTGAAGAAATTGTTAACCTGCACTTGTTTTCCCCCACTACTTAATTGTTCAGCATTCTATATATGTATATGTATTTACATATACGTATATGCACACACGCGCGCGCGCACACACATACATACATACACGCACGCACTCACACACACATCTGAACCAAGGACAATTTTACTTCTGTTAACAGGTGGGTGATTAGCTATTGCTGACAACGGTCACAACATGTTTTACTCCATGCATTGGTGAGAGCTGTCACCAGAGGATTTGTTATCCATTGCTAGAGGACATAGAGTAGGCCTACATGTGTGTGAGTACATGTGTGTGTGTGGAGAGGGAGAGAGAGAGAGAGAGAAAGCTGGTGCATTTCACGTGATGTACCTCTCACCGTTAAGCATGTAAGAACTTGCAGAATGTTGAGACTTACATGATGCAGACGCAAACACGTAAAGAAGACTCCATGAAAATGCTGTTCACAGATGTTTCTCCCAGCTTGTGATTTTTTTTAGTTCATGGAAGAGATTGTGTTCATCTGATCTGAGAAGAAAGGCTTTTAAGCACTTTTGTATGTGGTAAAAAATCTGGTTTTGTGAGGGTTTTTTGTTTAATACTACCACAGGCGAATTTGACGAGGTGACAGCCTTGATAAAGCCCGTCATGGTGACTGGGCTGAAAATAACATGAATCGAACACGAGAGGAGAGAGAGAGAGAGGGGAGGGGGAGACAGATAGACAGAGACAGACAGACAGAGAGAGACAGAGACAAATATCTTTTTAAAAACTTTTTAAAAAATAATTTGCATTCCGTAACATGAAACACAAACATAAAAAAGGGGAAAAAAAAGGAAAAACAAAAGGGCATTGTACATCAAAAGTCGAGAAATAATTGTTTTAACAGCCAGAGGTAAGAGAGAGAGAGAGAGAGAGAGAGAGAGAGAGAGAAAGGAGAGAGAGGAGAGAGAGAGTGGTGGATGGATGTTATCAATGGCGTTTTCATTCAATGTTCTATCTAGAGAAACATCTTAAAGAGGCCTCGAATACATCAACAATATAGATAACTTTGGCACACAAAAGACTGATCAAAATTCAACTTTGGACTGTGGCAAATCGCAATCGGATAAATCACACAAAAGTAAAATACATTTAAGAACCCTCTTAAGACAAAGATCTTACAGAAATTTATAGTTGTGACTTCCACCAGAGACGTCTCTGCTTCCACGTACGTGAGAGAGAGAGAGAGAGAGAGAGAGAGAGAGGAGAGAGAGAGAGAGAGACAGACAGACAGACAGACAGACAGACAGACAGACAGACAGAGATCTTACAAAAATTAATAGTTGTGTCTTTAAGCTTTTACATAAGTGAGAGAGGGAGAGAGAGACAGAGACAGAGAGAAGAGAGGCAGAGACAGAGAGAAAGAGACAGACAGACAGACAGACAGACAGACAGAAATGAATGGTTGTGTCTCACATATATTGTAAACTATCAATCATTCAATGGACGTTACTCATGCCTGTCGTCAGGAAGAGAGGAGGAGGATGTGTGTGTGTGTGTGTGTGTGTGTGTGTGTGTGGTGGAGCAGGCAATTGTGTCCAGTCCTCAGGCGGAAGATCTTGATTTGTTCCCGTCGTCCCAGCAAATGGTATTTGTCTTCTGGGTTGTATTTGGGATGCAGGAGGCGCCATTTTATTCCTTGCTGTGCCTTGACGATTGTCCTAATTTCATCATATGACACCAGGTTGTTGGCCTGCTCCTTCTGTGCACCGTCTTTTGCCTGAATGTCCGCTTTTTCGTTGACGGTTGAACTTGGTCTTTTCTTTTCTTTCTTTCTTTCTTTCTGCGTACGCAGGCTGATGCTCCTGCGGACACTACCTGTATAGACAGGCAGTGGGGTTTTGTGTGTATGACCGTTTTTTATCCCACCATTAAGGAGTCATACTCCACCTTCGGGGAAGGTGCATGCTATGTGCAACGTGTATCCATACCAACGGCCAAACTGGCCTTCTCTTCCGAAAGTTGGTGATGGGATTTTACGTGTGTGCAAGATGTTATGCGTGCGTTCAAACACGGAACCTCGGTTTATAGTCTCATTCGATGGACTGTATGGGGAATGGAGCCAAAACCAATGTTAACTCCGAGGGAAAAATCCCCCTGTACCGAAATTCGAACCCGCAACCCCAGGATCACGAGTCCGGCGCTCTACCACCTGAGCTATTCCGGCCCGTTGAACTTGGTCAGTTCACTAGAGCACGTGCTGGTCTGCCTGGTGTTCACTATTGTCGATGTTCAGAAAAGGGAACGCAAAGACGGGTATTCGTTGGGAGTGACTGAGATAGTGTAAACAAGACTTTAAGAGCCGCTTGCCGTGTGTGTGTGTGTGTGTGTGTGTGTGTGTGTTTACACGCGTCTCTGTGTGTGTATGTTTGTGAGCGGTCATACTCGTGTGTGTGTGTGTCTGTGTGTGTGTGTGTGTGTGTCTGTGTGTGTGTGTGTGTGTGTGTGTGAGCGCGCACACGTCTGCGTGTTTCTGTTTGTGTGGTTGTGTGCACTCTTCAGCGTACTCAGCGACGGACAAGAGAAGGTTTTCCTGGGCGCTAATGAAAACACTTAAAAGGAAGGAAAGTAGCCTACGTTTCTCCCTTTCCCCTCCATCCCTCCCTTCTCCCTACCCAAGACCTGAGCTAACATAGTGATGGGTCAGCAAAGAGGGGGCTGATGAGAGCGTGGCAATAAGTGGCTCAATTAGGGCCCCCGCCTCACAGAACGCCACAGGCACAGAGAGGGGGATTCAAAGGTGAGAAAGCAAAGTGGTCCAATTTGGTCTGCAAACCACCGAAGGGCAGGACCGGCGCCAGGACGGTGATTGTGGCGGGGAACAGAGAAGGCGTCCTCCACCTTCAGACCCCCCCCCCCACCCCCCCCACCCCACCCCCAAGCCACAATTCCACACCTTGAGGGATGAAAGCTTCGTGGTCCTTCAGCTGCCGGTGAACACCTGCCTCTCCACACCTGTGTGACATCACGTGTCCTTCGCTTGACCGTAAAGGGGACTTGCCAAAGTCAACTTGGTCTGCTACTACATCAGCACTGGATGTCATTGTTGGTCAGAATTTTGAATTCAAACACCATCAGCGGTTTGGGTTTCACACATCAGCATTTAGAGTCATAATAATGTCAGCTCGCTTTGAAGAAAGGGCGACATGTTGAAGACGTGCCACACTAGTAGTGATTGAAGAACGCGTCACCTCAGCTGTCGTCCTTCCTGTTCAGCTTTTCAATCATCTAATCATACTGCACCTGGCGCTAGTCATCATCTAGAACCAGATTAATGATGCGGGGACAAGCTATTAACGTCAAACAGTAATCAGTTAGCAACTTTCGCTTTGAAACGACCATGGCGCAATACGTCATGTCGATTTATTGTTTGACACCATTGATGGGCCCACCCGTCAATATTTTCCTTACTTCTTTCTAGCTCCTACCCTCTCCAAAATAAGCGACCACGAAACTTGAATGTCGAAAGAGAAAGGTAGCAGCCTTGTTCACGCATACTGGGTGAATGACTTAAGTGATTAAAAGTGGGAAGAAGTAGTGTCGACTGAACGATGTATGTAATGAGAAGTAGGAAGAAGTGGGGTCGACTGAGCGATTTATGTAATGAGAAGTAGGAAGAAGTAGTGTCGACTGAGCGATGTATGTAATGAGAAGTAGGAAGAAGTAGTGTCGACTGAGCGATGTATGTAATGAGAAGTAGGAAGAAGTGGTGTCGACTGAACGATGTATGTAATGAGAAGTAGGAAGAAGTGGTGTCGATTGAGCGATTTATGTAATAAGTAGGAAGAAGTAGTGTCGACTGAGCGATGTATGTAATGAGAAGTAGGAAGAAGTGGTGTCGACTGAGCGTGTATGTAATGAGAAGTAGGAAGAAGTAGTGTCGACTGAGCGATGTATGTAATGAGAAGTTAGGAAGAAGTGGTGTCGACTGAGCGATGTATGTAATGAGAAGTAGGAAGAAGTAGTGTCGACTGAACGATGTATGTAATGAGAAGTAGGAAGAAGTAGACTCGACTGAGCGATTGATGTAATGAGAAGTAGGAAGAAGTGGTGTCGACTGAACGATGTATGTAATGAGAAGTAGGAAGAAGTAGACTCACTGAGCGATTGATGTAATGAGAAGTAGAAGAAGTAGACTCGACTGAGCGATTGATGTAATGAGAAGTAGGAAGAAGTAGACTCGACTGAGCGATTGATGTAATGAGAAGTAGGAAGAAGTAGACTCGACTGAGCGATTTATATAATGAGAAGTAGGAAGAAGTAGAGTCGACTGAGCGATTTATGTAATGAGAAGTAGGAAGAAGTAGTGTCGACTGAACGATTGATGTAATGAGAAGTAGGAAGAAGTAGTGTCGACTGAGCGATTGATGTAATGAGAAGTAGGAAGAAGTGGTGTCGACTGAACGATTTATGTAATGAGAAGTAGGAAGAAGTAGTGTCGACTGAGCGATTGATGTAATGAGAAGTAGGAAGAAGTGATGTCGACTGAGCGATGTATGTAATGAGAAGTAGGAAGAAGTAGTGTCGACTGAGCGATTGATGTAATGAGAAGTAGGAAGAAGTAGTGTCGACTGAGCGATTGATGTAATGAGAAGTAGGAAGAAGTAGAGCTGACTTCACAGTTTATGTTGTACAAAGTAGAAGTTTTTTTGCTAAACGGTTTACGTTGTGAAAAAGCAAGAAGCAGTCAAAGTATAAATAAGCAGCACTAACAGGACCATACTTGTAATAACAAGTAGGAAGAAGTAGTCTTGTTGAACGACGCTTGCATTCAAAGAAGTAGAAACTGAACGATTCGTGTCGGAAAAAAAAAAAAACTCGATGAATTTAAAGCTGTCTGAACTATGCGTTGATCAAAACATAGACAGGCTTACAGCGGCCTGAACACTAACATGAATTACAAAGTGAACAGTGCCCTTAGCTGAGTTTGTACACGTTAAATTTCAAACCGGAGTGACTGAAGGCGGAAAATGAAGCCAATTTTTTTTTATTTGGAGACGAACAGGAGAAGCGAAGCTAAGTGGCTACATGTTCTTCTTGTCACTGTCCTAAATGTTTTTGTTTTCGCCTGAAGAAGACCCAAGAGGTCGAAATGCATTGTGTCTAGTCCTGTGCTCTGTTTGTCTGTGCCCTTGGTGGTAATTAGCCCCCTCTCTTTCCAAATTTTGAGTTGTACACACGTTGTTAAAAGTAGGGAAACGTCGCGCTGACTGAACGAGACAAGTAGCAAAAAGTAGGAGAAAAGCAGCACAAACTGAACGCATTACAGCTCTCAGACCTACAGCAAACACAAAGCGTTGAGCACGCTGTTGAATAACGAACGAGAGTTAATGGGCTACGTTCACTCCTCAACGTCAACAACGCCACAGCACTTCACACCAACGTCAGTGTTGTACTTCCAACTCGCACACGGATCTGGACAGGAGAGAATCACGTCCACGAATGTCCTTAGAGAAACTCTAGAACCTGACGCCTTGCACCTTTATTTACCTGTGCGCAGGTTAACGGGTAGAATGAAGCACCGAGGGCTTGAAGGTATGCGCTCTGTGATGTATAGACGCCAAAGTGACGATGGTGTTGCGTTGCATTCAACAGAGTACTGCGACTCAGACCTCTGGTCCTGGAGGGATGGGGGAGGGGGCGGGGGGGGAGGGGGGGGAGGGGCGGGGTTAAATCCGATCTCAGTATCGCTCAAGGTCTGGTGAGGAGTGGAGATGGGCGAACAGGCTAGGAGGGGCGGATAGGTGGTGGTGGTCGTTTGAAAGAGAGAGAGAGAGAGAGAGAGAGAGAGAGAGAGAGAGAGAGAGAGAGAGAGAGAAAAGACAAGACACGACAAAATTCTTTATTTACGAGGATAATAGATAAGCACTGACGTGCTTTTTTACATCCAGTCCTCGCCCTGAGTAGGGACTACAACATGCAGTGAAATCAATTGATGTAAGAAAGCAAAGAAGCAAGCAAAGCGGTCATGTAATCATGTAATCATAGAGGAACATCAAATGAAAAGAGAAGAGAAATGAAAACAAAACAAAAAATAAGAATGATAATAAACAAACAAACAAACAAAATAATAATAATAATAAAATAAAATAAAAATAAAAATGAGAAAAACAATAATGAAAAGGAAGGAGAGAGTGGGGGTAGGGAGTGAGGTGGGCTGGGGGAACATATGTAAATGTACTACAACGTACAAGATTGGCATGTATGAAAATGAAAATGAGAGAGAGAGAGAGAGAGGAGAGAGGGGAGAGAGAGAGAGAGAGAGAGAGACGTTTCAGACGCTTCAGATGTTCCTATTGACAATGGCCTTCATAGCCTTTATGTCAAGGGGGTGTACATTAATATTTGCAGCGCTGAAAAAAAGTATATAATGCAAAGAAACATGAACTGTAACGGATTACATATATGTTAATGATGAGGCTCGAAGCGATGTAGAAGAAAAAGAAAATATTGACGTACTTTTTCATCACTCGAAATGAATATGTAATTGTTGTTTTTTTAAGTAACAACATGATCATCAACACAAGTGCCTTACCCAGACACACATATTCACTGCAATAAATCATTAAAGCACGGTCACAATCATCACCGTCCGCTTCATCTAGCTATGCTAGCGAAGAGAACAAAACCATTTCTAAATAAGGTCATCAAGCTTGCGGAAATACATGAAAACAAAAAAACATCAGAAGTTCTTACTGAGCATTTCTGTTTCCTGACATTAGATACCTCTGCAATACACTTAGCCAGTAGAGTTATTATCCTGTTATTGTCAGAGGACAACAAACTATATAAGTTATGATTTTCGCAATATCATTGAAAAGTTGAGACTTCTCTCCGATATCGTTACAAGCTGCACAATAGAATATACAGTGATCTTCATTTTCTCTCACACCATCTGTACACATTACACACAAATCGTCTACAGTGGGATTAAACCATCTTTTGTTTGCATTTAGTCCAAGTGTCCTACTTCTAGATCTAGCAAGCATATCCCCATGCCATTTATTAGTAACTGCAGTCAGAAATTTTTCAGGTTGTAAGATACTTTTAAACGAGTAAAAACGAGGAGAGAGAGAGAGAGGAGAGAGAGAGAGAGGAGAGAGAGAGAGAGAGAGACTTAAATTTATAACTCGAATTCCCCTCGCTTCCTAGGCGGTTAAAAAATCCACCATGGCACCACTCCGCGTGCTCGTTTATTACTGAAATAACATTGACACAACAGGCATCAATTTATTACGGCTGTCACGATCAAAGATTCTTGAGAACGTTGTCCTAACAATATCTGCTCCCGATTCCTCTGCTGCGGTAAGTTAGTGGTCTGCATGTAGGAATACGTCAAGGCTTTGGCTGGGAACAAATGTCCTTCGCAGCTCAGGCTAACAGCACGTTAGTCTCACTATCTAGTCACTTGTGTTCAAACCTGAGTTTAAAAGTCCAGACAAGGACATGTGTTGCATAAAAAGGTGAGGGTGAGGAAGGAGTGGAAGAGGATCGTTACAAACAGATCGGGTTGCTTTGTCCAGATATATATATATATATATATATATATATTATATATATATATATATATATATTATATATATATATCGGAAATTCGCACTCGATGTTTTGAAGAATTGTTCCAGGTGATATTTATTTACCAGACGACCTACGCACAAATGGCATTATGATTCTGAAACCTTTTTGGGAGCCCCAAAGCGTTCTGGAAAACTCCAGAAGCTTAGACAAGGTTCGGAAAATTATTTTTGGAATGAATGTTGCAAGCATTTTGATTGGCTATACTACGTCTTGGTTATCGAACATTTAAAACGTTTGATGCGTTTTGAACGACTGTGCATTGCCATGATTTTCCCTCTTTCGATTTTAGAAACTGTTGATAGCTGGATTTTTGCTGTTCCAAAGGGAGTGATCTATGAATTTAGCTTGAGTTGAAAGACATAAACTTATCTTCGATCTGGGACCCGCCATACCAAAATGGAGTAGTGAAGTTTTAGTTTGAAGTGAAGACTTAGAGCCAGAGTCAAACGTTTCTCTTTCAGGATCGGATTCAACGAGAGATTACAACCAGCTCTTTTTATTCACCTCTGACTTCGTTCTGTACCCCTGAAATGAAGAAAATTCATCAACCGATAACGGACATTTGTTATTCACATACTGTTCGCTCACCTGTTGAGTGTTTCGAATGATATCACTTCTTCGTTACCACATATTTTTCTGTTGTGAATTCCGGCTGGTCACTGAGGAAAGCGTTTTGACAGCAAGGTGGCGTCTGTGTGTGTGTTGTTGCTTTCTGTCTGCTCATGTTTCGTTTACCTATCGAAGTGGATTTTTCCACAGGACTACATTGTTTGCCGTAGGTTCTTTAACGTGCGCGAAGTACTTGCTGCACGTGGAACCTTACTTTGTTGGTCACTGGAAAGACGAGTACACATACCACCTCTTAAGATCTGGCGGGGAGGCAAAGAAACAAGCCCAACAGAAAGCACAAACCTTGGATTCTGTAACACTTCTGGGCAAGCGCTGTATCTACTGTGTTTTCTGGACACTACGTCATCCAAACTACGCAGTTGCAGCAGAAGTTTTAGTGCCAGCCCAACCAAGCCAGAGCCTCTTTTCAGAGTTGTCCTAACGTAAAAAGGGAAGTCACTCCAATCATGGATACAAATGTAAGTAGAGACATACATACCAATGATCTTCAACATGATTTGAACATTTTCATCCTTAAAGAAGATCAAGCTAGGACATTCTGGGAGCAAGAATTTACCTGCAAAAAACAAAACAAAAAAAAAAACAGAAAAAAAAAACCAAACAAACAAAAAAACAAACCCGAGAAGATCACACAAAAACCTGTCAACGTAGAAAGAAAAGCACATATGGTTATATTTACATTACAAAATGGCAGACTTTGCGGAGATACACAAAACCAGCTGCACCCATTTCCTTCACATATTTTCTGCAAGAGATGTCGCTGTCCTGGGAATGACGAGATGTGTGGACACTGTACACGAGCGACAGCCGTGTAATGTTCCACGTGGCAGCAACAGGAGGGCCAGTTCATCTGGACGTCTGCAAGATGTCCGTACACTTGGGGTCACTGTCATAGCCGTTTGTCTCTGATGCTACACGTCTAAAGGTCAGCATTCAGGTCAAGTTCGGTCGGAGGAAATGACCTATCCGAGCACTGACCCGTTCACGTGTGTCGCCGGCAGAGGGGTCATAATGATAGGGCCTGTCCCTGACACCTCGGTGTCCATCATCACGGCCCCCAGTCATGTCACTGTCATCTCACTGATTTCGGACGACACCGTAGAGGTGAAGACGTGCACTTAGTTCCTCCGCGTCGCTGTGGTCCCGCCAGCCATCCAATCAGCAGATCAGCCCACACTTTCCCTCTCTCTCTCTGTCGTCGTCCCCCTCGTTCTCTCTCTCTCTCTCTCTCTCTCTCTCTCTCTCTCTCTCTCTCTCTCTCTTCTCTCTCTCTCTCTCTCTCCTCTCTCTCTTCTCCCCCCCCCTCTCTCTCTCTCTCTTTTTACCACCACACACACACACACACCACACACACACACACACACACACACACACACACACATCACGCACGCACGCACGCACGCACGCACCACACACACACACCACCACCACCACCACCACCACACCGCGCCGCCGCCGCCGCTGCCACCGCCACCCACCGTCATACACAATCGCCCGTTCACAGCACATGTGGTTTGTCTTCCTGTCTTCTCAACTCCATGGCCCTGTCTGTTTGGATGTCTGTATCTACAATGTATTTCAATGTACGACCGTGTGTCTTCATCATGTTCGCGTCAGTCGTCCTGCCCGCCATCTTTCTTCTTTCACTTGTTCGTGATGTTTATCTACATGTAATTCAATGTCGCCGTTCGCCCACCCCTGCCCTCCTTTTTCTCGTCTACATTTCCCCTACTTCTTTCGCCATCCGTCCTCCCCGCCTTCCCCACGCCGTCTCCACCCCCCCCCCCCCCCCCCCCCCCCCCCTAGTGTGAATTGTTTGCATCTGAATGAAATTCCCTATTCCCTGATGCCACGACTGTACCTACCCGTCAGCGTTTTATAGACCGACCCTCTCCGCCACGGCCCCGCTGCCGCCCTCAACGTGATCAACATTCACGGAGGTTTGAACGCAGTTAGCAGAAATAATGAAGATGTGAATTAATTAATGAAAGACTGGGAAACTAGGACGGAACAAGACGAAAGACACAATCTAAATGAATGAACAAACAATGACAAATATAATTAAAATGAATTTAATTAAAGAACTTAAATTGAATGAATTTAATAATGAACTTAAAATGAATGGAATTTAATAAAAACTAAAATGAATGAAATTTAATAAAAGAACTTAAAATGAATGAATTTAATAAGACTTAAATAATGAATTTAATAAAGAACTTAAAATGAAAAATAACAAACTGAAGTGAATGAATCAACGAGCGAAGAAGTAAATCAGTAATTTCATTAGTGTTGTTATTATTAGCTAAAAAAGATCAGTAGCTAAATAGATCAGTTAATTAAAATAAATGAATTAAAAAACAATAAATCAACCAACAAACAAATAAATAAATAAACGAACAAATAAATAAAATAGATGAGAATCTCACTACATGTTTCAGATGCCTGTCAGTTATTAAGCAACGAGTTTGAGGCCAGACATTCTGAATTCCGATCCCGATGACCCCTGGTTTAAAAATGGCCAATTTTGCTGTCCACCTAAAGGTATTGTCGTTCTGGTGGTATGTGGGGGAGGGGGGGTGACAGGTCTCCTCCCCCCCCCCCCCCCTACCCAATACATCTCACTCTTCTGGGATGGATGTCCACGTCAGCCATGTCACTTGTGTTAGCGTGGACGTGATTCTTGACAATGATTAATCATAAAAGTTGACATGAAGGGTGCCGCTGGGAATTCCAGCCAGGAAAATGAAGAAGAGGCGTCCAGCGAGGGGTTCTGACTCCCCTGTCCATAAAAGGAGGGGACAGGAAGACAGGTCAACGATCTGCGGAGATCTCTCTCTCTCTCTGACTCTCTGTCTCTGTCTCTCTGTGGCTCTCTCTCTCTGTCTCTCTGTCTCTGTCTCTTTGTGTGTCTCTCTCTGTCTCTGTCTCTCTCTTTCTGTCTGTCTCTCTCTCTCTCTCTCTCTCTCTCTCTCTCTCTCTCTCTCTCTCTCTGTGTCAGAATGTTGTGATCGGTATTGATATTTCTGGTCTGATAAGCGAACTGTTCGCCCGATGCAGTGACATAATTTTCCACTTCACTCGACAACTCCGGGAACATTTCCTATCACCCCCCCCCCCCACCTAACCATGCCTCCTGCTTCCTTTATTCCACCCCACCATTCCACTTTTTCCCTCTTTTAGGGTAGAAGTTTTCTTCTTGACACAGATGATATATCGAGCGCGATCTCGAGTGCAGTGAAAATGCTAATGGCACACATACAACGGTAGATGTTTCATCACATCGACAGTGGCATTGTATGGAATTTATCCAATATAAAGGAAGATGATATGGGAAATAAACGAGGGAGAATGAGTGAACGAGCGAGGAGGGGACGGGGTGGGGAAAGCGATCTAGATGTCCTGTGGTCTCCATCCTCACGTCAACAAGAAGGGGAGAGAATTTGTTTGAAATTACCCCCCTTTCTTCCTCCCTTTCGCCATATTACGTCCCCTTTCGACGCTCCACCACTTCATTTCAGGAACGTTGCTCGCATATGGGCTTGCGTGATTATGTTGCAGGGTTAAGCGTGTTTTCTAATAATTTAGTTCTTTAAGGTATCCGTTTAGATCTTCATTTCCAACACAACGCAAGACAGTACAGTGCAACAGTAGTGTGTTGCAGCATGTCTCGGCAGTACAACGCAACACCAAAGCACAGCACAGCACAGCACAGCACAGCACAGCACAGCACAGCACAACACAACAAAGACACAACACAACACAGTATAATACAAAACAAGTCAATGCAACACATCACAAAAGTGTGTAATACAGTACAGCTCAACTCAACACTGTACAACACTTCACTACACTAAAGAGACAAGATGGTATTACCAGCCTATACGTTGTTTCTTCGTCGAAGAACGCTTCAACTCGGTGATTTGGTTTTCCTGTCTGAGCAAGAAAGGCATACTTATTACTTCAAATGCCACTCAAGTGTAATACTGGTGCTCAAAAGAAATGAAAATGTAAAATGTCTTTCAGAATTACTCTGATATATGTCACTGAGTATGCACTTGAATCATCTAAATACAAAACAACACACAGACCGTCTTGGTTTAAGGCTGTGTCAGACCAGTTGACGTTGGCTAGAGCACCAAGGCTACATCAAAATGTTGTTATGCTCTGGATAGTTATGCGGGGATTGTCTTCAGTTGTAACAAGCTCCTAGAATAACATTATCAGTCTCCAAAATCCCTCGAAGTCGGAGTGTGGCTGCCCTCGTGGCGGGGTAATCAAAATCGGTCACACACGTGATCTTCTCATCCCTAGCCGATGCATTTGCACCATAGTGTTCAAGCGCTTCGGCTGTTGGGATGATCCCTGGAGTCTTTTAGTCAGGGTACGACAACAAACAAACAAACAAACAAACAACACACACACACACACACACACACACACACACACACACACACACACACACACACACACACACACACACACACACACACACACACACACACACACACACACACACACACACACATAATGGAACCGAATTCAGCCCATGTTAGGTTGTGGTTTCCACAGAAGCCATGCCACAAGCTTCACACACACACACACACACACACACACACACACATAATGGAACCGAATTCAGCCCATGTTAGGTTGTGGTTTCCACAGAAGCCATGCCACAAGCTTCGTCTGCCGGGAGAGGGTCGGACAGAGGGCACCAGGACTGATGGAAGGAAACACTGATCACCCTTCTGTCTCCCGTCCATCGCCCGGGTCTCAAGGTCACGGGCCCTTGTCACGGCTGACTGATCCGTTGTCGCTGTGCTGGACTGATAGCGTGACAGGTGAAGCGTCAGATCAGTGTCCACATGTTGGATCCACACCCGGCCAGTTCTGGCCCTCTCCACAGAAAGCACACGCCGGACAAGTCGCCCTCTCCACAGAAAGCACACGCCGGACAAGTCGCCCTCTCCACAGAAAACACACGCTGGACAAGTCGCCCTCTCCACAGAAAACACACGCTGGACAAGTCGCCCTCTCCACACAAAACACACGCCGGACAAGGCGCCCTCTCTACAAAGAAACATACGCCGGACAAGTCGCCCTCTCCACAGAAAACACACGCCGGACAAGTCGAATAAACACTCCCAAATGAAAACTGGTCACAGTCGTGGGGGAAATGGGGAGAAGTGGTCGTAGGGGACATTGCTATCTTACTTCCCTTGCAACTGTAAGATCTAATCCAGATTAGCAGGGGGAAAAAGCGTGGACGGTGAGTTCATTTCTTTGTGTATGTAATTCTGCCGGTTTGCTGTTCATTTCTTTGTGTATGTAATTCTGCCGGTTTGCTGTTCATTTCTTTGTGTATGTAATTCTGCCGGTTTGCTGTTCATTTCTTTGTGTATGTAATTCTGCCGGTTTGCTGTTCATTTCTTTGTGTATGTAATTCTGCCGGTTTGCTGTTCATTTCTTTGTGTATGTAATTCTGCCGGTTTGGTGTTCATTTCTTTGTATATGTAATTCTGCCGGTTTGGTGTTCATTTCTTTGTGTATGTAATTCTGCCGGTTTGCTGTTCAAGCTCCTCGATGATATGAAAACAAGGCGTGAAAAAAGCAAAAACATACCGGCTCCAGGGATGCTCAGTGACATGGCTGTGTAAAAAGCAAAAACATACCGGCTCCAGGGATGCTCAGTGACATGGCTGTGAAAAAAGCAAAAACATACCGGCTCCAGGGATGCTCAGTGACATGGCTGTGAAAAAAGCAAAAACATACCGGCTCCAGGGATGCTCAGTGACATGGCTGTGAAAAAAGCAAAAACATACCGGCTCCAGGGATGCTCAGTGACATGGCTGTGAAAAAAGCAAAAACATACCGGCTCCAGGGATGCTCAGTGACATGGCTGTGAAAAAAGCAAAAACATACCGGCTCCAGGGATGCTCAGTGACATGGCTGTGAAAAAAGCAAAAACATACCGGCTCCAGGGATGCTCAGTGACATGGCTGTGAAAAAAGCAAAAACATACCGGCTCCAGGGATGCTCAGTGACATGGCTGTGAAAAAAGCAAAAACATACCGGCTCCAGGGATGCTCAGTGACATGGCTGTGTAAAAAGCAAAAACATACCGGCTCCAGGGATGCTCAGTGACATGGCTGTGTAAAAAGCAAAAACATACCGGCTCCAGGGATGCTCAGTGACATGGCTGTGAAAAAAGCAAAAACATACCGGCTCCAGGGATGCTCAGTGACATGGCTGTGAAAAAAGCAAAAACATACCGGCTCCAGGGATGCTCAGTGACATGGCTGTGAAAAAAGCAAAAACATACCGGCTCCAGGGATGCTCAGTGACATGGCTGTGAAAAAAGCAAAAACATACCGGCTCCAGGGATGCTCAGTGACATGGCTGTGAAAAAAGCAAAAACATACCGGCTCCAGGGATGCTCAGTGACATGGCTGTGAAAAAAGCAAAAACATACCGGCTCCAGGGATGCTCAGTGACATGGCTGTGAAAAAAGCAAAAACATACCGGCTCCAGGGATGCTCAGTGACATGGCTGTGAAAAAAGCAAAAACATACCGGCTCCAGGGATGCTCAGTGACATGGCTGTGAAAAAAGCAAAAGCATACCGGCTCCAGGGATGCTCAGTGACATGGCTGTGAAAAAAGCAAAAACATACCGGCTCCAGGGATGCTCAGTGACATGGCTGTGAAAAAGCAAAAACATACCGGCTCCAGGGATGCTCAGTGACATGGCTGTGAAAAAAGCAAAAACATACCGGCTCCAGGGATGCTCAGTGACATGGCTGTGAAAAAAGCAAAAACATACCGGCTCCAGGGATGCTCAGTGACATGGCTGTGAAAAAAGCAAAAACATACCGGCTCCAGGGATGCTCAGTGACATGGCTGTGAAAAAAGCAAAAACATACCGGCTCCAGGGATGCTCAGTGACATGGCTGTGAAAAAAGCAAAAACATACCGGCTCCAGGGATGCTCAGTGACATGGCTGTGAAAAAAGCAAAAACATACCGGCTCCAGGGATGCTCAGTGACATGGCTGTGAAAAAAGCAAAAACATACCGGCTCCAGGGATGCTCAGTGACATGGCTGTGAAAAAAGCAAAAACATACCGGCTCCAGGGATGCTCAGTGACATGGCTGTGAAAAAAGCAAAAACATACCGGCTCCAGGGATGCTCAGTGACATGGCTGTGAAAAAAGCAAAAACATACCGGCTCCAGGGATGCTCAGTGACATGGCTGTGAAAAAAGCAAAAACATACCGGCTCCAGGGATGCTCAGTGACATGGCTGTGAAAAAAGCAAAAACATACCGGCTCCAGGGATGCTCAGTGACATGGCTGTGAAAAAAGCAAAAACATACCGGCTCCAGGGATGCTCAGTGACATGGCTGTGAAAAAAGCAAAAAGATACCGGCTCCAGGGATGCTCAGTGACATGGCTGTGAAAAAAGCAAAAAGATACCGGCTCCAGGGATGCTCAGTGACATGGCTGTGAAAAAAGCAAAAACATACCGGCTCCAGGGATGCTCAGTGACATGGCTGTGAAAAAAGCAAAAACATACCGGCTCCAGGGATGCTCAGTGACATGGCTGTGAAAAAAGCAAAAGCATACCGGCTCCAGGGATGCTCAGTGACATGGCTGTGAAAAAAGCAGAAACATACCGGCTCCAGGGATGCTCAGTGACATGGCTGTGAAAAAAGCAAAAACATACCGGCTCCAGGGATGCTCAGTGACATGGCTGTGAAAAAAGCAAAAACATACCGGCTCCAGGGATGCTCAGTGACATGGCTGTGAAAAAAGCAAAAACATACCGGCTCCAGGGATGCTCAGTGACATGGCTGTGAAAAAAGCAAAAACATACCGGCTCCAGGGATGCTCAGTGACATGGCTGTGAAAAAAGCAAAAACATACCGGCTCCAGGGATGCTCAGTGACATGGCTGTGAAAAAAGCAAAAACATACCGGCTCCAGGGATGCTCAGTGACATGGCTGTGAAAAAAGCAAAAACATACCGGCTCCAGGGATGCTCAGTGACATGGCTGTGAAAAAAGCAAAAACATACCGGCTCCAGGGATGCTCAGTGACATGGCTGTGAAAAAAGCAAAAACATACCGGCTCCAGGGATGCTCAGTGACATGGCTGTGAAAAAAGCAAAAACATACCGGCTCCAGGGATGCTCAGTGACATGGCTGTGAAAAAAGCAAAAACATACCGGCTCCAGGGATGCTCAGTGACATGGCTGTGAAAAAAGCAAAAGCATACCGGCTCCAGGGATGCTCAGTGACATGGCTGTGAAAAAAGCAAAAACATACCGGCTCCAGGGATGCTCAGTGACATGGCTGTGAAAAAAGCAAAAACATACCGGCTCCAGGGATGCTCAGTGACATGGCTGTGAAAAAAGCAAAAACATACCGGCTCCAGGGATGCTCAGTGACATGGCTGTGAAAAAAGCAAAAACATACCGGCTCCAGGGATGCTCAGTGACATGGCTGTGAAAAAAGCAAAAACATACCGGCTCCAGGGATGCTCAGTGACATGGCTGTGAAAAAAGCAAAAACATACCGGCTCCAGGGATGCTCAGTGACATGGCTGTGAAAAAAGCAAAAACATACCGGCTCCAGGGATGCTCAGTGACATGGCTGTGAAAAAAAGCAAAAACATACCGGCTCCAGGGATGCTCAGTGACATGGCTGTGAAAAAAGCAAAAACATACCGGCTCCAGGGATGCTCAGTGACATGGCTGTGAAAAAAGCAAAAACATACCGGCTCCAGGGATGCTCAGTGACATGGCTGTGAAAAAAGCAAAAGCATACCGGCTCCAGGGATGCTCAGTGACATGGCTGTGAAAAAAGCAAAAACATACCGGCTCCAGGGATGCTCAGTGACATGGCTGTGAAAAAAGCAAAAACATACCGGCTCCAGGGATGCTCAGTGACATGGCTGTGAAAAAAGCAAAAACATACCGGCTCCAGGGATGCTCAGTGACATGGCTGTGAAAAAAGCAAAAACATACCGGCTCCAGGGATGCTCAGTGACATGGCTGTGAAAAAAGCAAAAACATACCGGCTCCAGGGATGCTCAGTGACATGGCTGTGAAAAAAAGCAAAAACATACCGGCTCCAGGGATGCTCAGTGACATGGCTGTGAAAAAAGCAAAAACATACCGGCTCCAGGGATGCTCAGTGACATGGCTGTGAAAAAAGCAAAAACATACCGGCTCCAGGGATGCTCAGTGACATGGCTGTGAAAAAAGCAAAAACATACCGGCTCCAGGGATGCTCAGTGACATGGCTGTGAAAAAAGCAAAAACATACCGGCTCCAGGGATGCTCAGTGACATGGCTGTGAAAAAAGCAAAAGCATACCGGCTCCAGGGATGCTCAGTGACATGGCTGTGAAAAAAGCAAAAACATACCGGCTCCAGGGATGCTCAGTGACATGGCTGTGAAAAAAGCAAAAACATACCGGCTCCAGGGATGCTCAGTGACATGGCTGTGAAAAAAGCAAAAACATACCGGCTCCAGGGATGCTCAGTGACATGGCTGTGAAAAAAGCAAAAACATACCGGCTCCAGGGATGCTCAGTGACATGGCTGTGAAAAAGCAAAAACATACCGGCTCCAGGGATGCTCAGTGACATGGCTGTGAAAAAAGCAAAAACATACCGGCTCCAGGGATGCTCAGTGACATGGCTGTGAAAAAAAGCAAAAAGATACCGGCTCCAGGGATGCTCAGTGACATGGCTGTGAAAAAAGCAAAACATACCGGCTCCAGGGATGCTCAGTGACATGGCTGTGAAAAAAGCAAAAACATACCGGCTCCAGGGATGCTCAGTGACATGGCTGTGAAAAAAGCAAAAACATACCGGCTCCAGGGATGCTCAGTGACATGGCTGTGAAAAAAGCAAAAACATACCGGCTCCAGGGATGCTCAGTGACATGGCTGTGAAAAAAGCAAAAACATACCGGCTCCAGGGATGCTCAGTGACATGGCTGTGAAAAAAGCAAAAGCATACCGGCTCCAGGGATGCTCAGTGACATGGCTGTGAAAAAAGCAAAAACATACCGGCTCCAGGGATGCTCAGTGACATGGCTGTGAAAAAAGCAAAAACATACCGGCTCCAGGGATGCTCAGTGACATGGCTGTGAAAAAAGCAAAAACATACCGGCTCCAGGGATGCTCAGTGACATGGCTGTGAAAAAAGCAAAAACATACCGGCTCCAGGGATGCTCAGTGACATGGCTGTGAAAAAAGCAGAAACATACCGGCTCCAGGGATGCTCAGTGACATGGCTGCTATTTGACGAAACATCAATGCACGTTCAGTATGTGTTTGAGACAGTCTCTGGAACGGGGATGGTGAAACTGACTTGACTATTGTTCGGGGATGTTGGACTGCTGGTATAATTTATCAGATCGGGTTCAATACAAAGCTAAACGCTGGTTTTAACATATGGATTTTCATCATGTTCATCTTGTGAATGCATTTCACACACACACACACACACACACACACACACACACACACACACACACACACACACACACACACACACACACACACGCACACACGCGCATTCAATCGCGTGCGCCCATGCGCACGCGCGCACTCAAGCACGCATTTACACACGCACGCATGCGCGAGCGCGCGCACGCACACACACACACACACGTGCGCGCGCGCGCGCATGAACAGCAAATCCAGTCCCGCTTTGTCTCTTTCGCCAGGCGAAACAAAAGGCTACAATTCATCATTAGAATCTCATATGTCAAGATTGATGGTTGTTGCTTGCACCTAGATTAACCCGGGCTAATGTTTCATATGTGCTCTTTGCCAAAACAGGCAATGAATGAGGCTTACGTGTTCATCAAGCAATGTAACTTTTTTTTTTTTTTTTTTTCAATGAGTTAGGCTTTGTTGGATTCCTTTTCCTTTGTAGTGCCACAAATTGGAATTTATTAAGTACGCTTGTTGGAAAAGGGTGTCATTTCTAGTTTTATTAAGTACGTTTGTTGGAAAAGGGTGTCATTTCTAGTTTTATTAAGTACGCTTGTTGGAAAAGGGTGTCATTTCTAGTTTTATTAAGTACGCTTGTTGGAAAAGGGTGTCATTTCTAGTTTTATTAAGTACGCTTGTTGGAAAAGGGTATCATTTCTAGTTTTATTAAGTACGCTTGTTGGAAAAGGGTATCATTTCTAGTTTTATTAAGTACGCTTGTTGGAAAAGGGTATCATTTCTAGTTTTATTAAGTACGCTTGTTGGAAAAGGGTATCATTTCTAGTTTTATTAAGTACGCTTGTTGGAAAAGGGTATCATTTCTAGTTTTATTAAGTACGCTTGTTGGAAAAGGGTATCATTTCTAGTTTTATTAAGTACGCTTGTTGGAAAAGGGTGTCATTTCTAGTTTTATTAAGTACGCTTGTTGGAAAAGGGTGTCATTTCTAGTTTTATTAAGTACGCTTGTTGGAAAAGGGTATCATTTCTAGTTTTATTAAGTACGCTTGTTGGAAAAGGGTATCATTTCTAGTTTTATTAAGTACGCTTGTTGGAAAAGGGTTCATTTCTAGTTTTATTAAGTACGCTTGTTGGAAAAGGGTGTCATTTCTAGTTTTATTAAGTACGCTTGTTGGAAAAGGGTATCATTTCTAGTTTTATTAAGTACGCTTGTTGGAAAAGGGTGTCATTTTCTAGTTTTATTAAGTACGCTTGTTGGAAAAGGGTATCATTTCTAGTTTTATTAAGTACGCTTGTTGGAAAAGGGTGTCATTTCTAGTTTTATTAAGTACGCTTGTTGGAAAGGGTGTCATTTCTAGTTTTATTAAGTACGCTTGTTGGAAAAGGGTGTCATTTCTAGTTTTATTAAGTACGCTTGTTGGAAAAGGGTATCATTTCTAGTTTTATTAAGTACGCTTGTTGGAAAAGGGTGTCATTTCTAGTTTTATTAAGTACGCTTGTTGGAAAAGGGTGTCATTTTAGTTTTATTAAGTACGCTTGTTGGAAAAGGGTGTCATTTCTAGTTTTATTAAGTACGCTTGTTGGAAAAGGGTGTCATTTCTAGTTTTATTAAGTACGCTTGTTGGAAAAGGGTGTCATTTCTAGTTTTGGCTTTTCTTTGTTTTGTTACTTTTTTTAACCTAAC
>CM031600.1:15429600-15432100 GCA_018398815.1 Conus ventricosus | reverse complement strand
ATCATGTCACACAAAAAGCTGTGAACATTGCTTCCAACAGTTCTCATGGTCTTTCAAAAAACTACAATGTTCTACCATCTGGACAAAGATTCCAAATTGCAAAATTTGAAACAAATACAACTAAAAACAGTTTCGTTCCCAATTCCCTCAATCTCCTGAATCAAAACTTTCGATGAGATCCGGTTCAGAAAGCTTGTTTATATATACACGTGTGTATATATATATATTATATATATATATTATATATATATATATATATATATATATATATATATATATATACACACACACAAAATAATAGTCCAAAAATCGCTGGCACCGCACACATCTGGAGTCTTCAGAGAAGAAGGAATAACAAAGAACAACAAAGAAAACTCGACCACTTTAAGGAAGCTATAGATCAATATTATTACTGTAAATAATTTCGGCTCCTCTGCGAAGCCTTCTTCAGTACCTTCACGTCACTTCTGTAGAAACGTAGTTCTAGCACTACGTCAATGTTCAAAAAGACGTCAACTCTCTCTCTCTCTCTCTCTCTCTCTCTCTCTCTCTCTCTCTATCTGTCGCTTTACATGTTTAAGGCACACATCACATCCGAAATCCATTCCTTCGCCGGTCTTCACCATGAAGTGGAAATCCTTTCTTGAATTGAGACCATTGAAAATTGTGCCAAGGTTACACTGGTACCACATCTCCTTGCGAAGTAGATCTTCATCATCATCTGCAGCGTCAAATGCGGTGATCTTGAGGAATGGGAGGTTCTTGTCTTTTGGATGGGGAATCTGGTTCACATGGGCAGCAAGTCTACACTTCTTGGTTTTCCCCAGATTGATGTCCGACTTGTGGTTGGCCCAACTGAGTTTTAAATTGTTGGTAGAGCCCACATACACTTCAGTTTCATGGAGAGAGCAGGAGATGGCATACAACACTCTTGGTGTCTCGCAAGTGATGTGTTTGGAGATGTTGATTATTCTGCCATCGAACAAAGACCTAAGACTCCTGGTAATAATGACATGTTTGCATGCATCACAACGGTCTTTGCAAGGGAAGAAGCTAGGTTCTTCCTTAGGACCGTGCTGTCGGAATCTTTGGGGGACAGTGGGCTTGTAAATTTCCCCAATGTTCTTCCTTCTCCTGTCTGCCGAGATCAACATCTTCTTGGGAAAGATTTCTTCGTTCTTCTTGTTGGCAAAGAGAATTTTCAAATTTTCATTGATGATTTTTCCTTTGCTGGGCACTCTCGGGTCAAATGTTGTAACCCAAGCCAGTTTCTTCGTCTGCTTCTTGCGAGGTTGATGAAGAAGTGTTTCTCTATTCTTGCTGGCTCCCTTAATGAGACGTGAATGGGCTACATCCCTCTTCCAACCTGACACACACAGATATTTGGAATACTCTTGTATCCTAGCTGCCAGTTTGTCATCGTCACTGCAGATCATGCGGAGTCGTATTCCAATACCTTCAATGAGGCCCTTGAAGACTCCTGGAGAATGGCAACTACCAGGATGAAGATAAGAGTGGCAATGTTTGCTGTTCACGTCTGTGTTGATCTTGCCATCGTGAAGTTTCAGTTTCACGTCCAAATACTCCACTTCAGTACCATGTGTTACTGTCCATTTGATGGATGGAGGATGAAGGGTTTGGAGTTCAGCTTGAAACTGATCAACTGTGGAGGCAAATGGAAGTACAGCAAATCCATCGTCTCTAAATCTGTTCCAGTCCAGTTTCTTGACATCTTCATCTGGACTCGGATGTAGAAAAGAAAGGAGTGGAACTGATGTTGTAGAAACAAGCTTGTGGTCTAGCTCTCCCATGAAAACATCTACATAATCACAGGAATGACAGGGTCCCATGGCTGTACCACGGTTGGGCTTGGCATAGATTATTTTGCTTTCGCCGTCTTCATATTTGCAGAAATTGTTGTTCAATGCAATGTCAAGCCCTTCCATGATACAGCGTGTGGGGATGTCAAGAGGCGATGGGATCTTTTGCAGCATCTTCTTTGTAGCAGGAACTCCCATTACGTTGTTGACGTTGGGATAGAGAGCAACTACGTCACAGATTGCTAGTGTTGCTGATGGTGGAAGTGGGCTGTACTTCGAGTTTATCCTCTCTATCTTCTGTAGAAACTCTTTAGTGTCCATGATCTGATATGGTAGGTGTTGCGTCAGGTGTTGAATAGCCTTCTGGACAAGCTTAGAAAGTGGCTGTACTGGAGTGCCTGATCCTGTCAGCAGGAGTCTAATAGGATAAGGCTGTTGCTTGTGGGTCTTGGTGAGAGGTTTGCATTTTCCTGCTTTGGGGTTCTGGATGTCTGTGACATAGTTTGCTACGTCACTTGAGATGGCGCCTTTCGATACCCACTTCTTAGCCCATGACTTTATTTTTGCTGTCACCTGTTCAGATGGATTTTGGTCGAGTACATCGTAATAATTGCTATCATTCAAAGCAGCACAGATCTTTTCATCATCCTCATCAAGTGATGTTATGACAGTTACCCCTG
>CM031600.1:15419600-15422100 GCA_018398815.1 Conus ventricosus | reverse complement strand
CATAAGGGGTGTGGGGATATTTTTTTCCATCAAATACCATTCATAAGGGGTGTGGGGGTATTTTTTCCATCAAATACCATTTGCAAGGAATATGGAGGGTATTTATTCCATCAAAGACTATTCGTTAGGGGTGTGGGGATATTTCTTCCATCAAATGTCGTACATTAGGGGTGGGGAGGATATTCATTCCATCAAACACCATTCGCAAGGGATGTGAAGAATATGTTTTCTATCAAAGACCATTCGTTAGGTGTGTGTGGGATATTTATTCCATCAAATATCATTCATGAGGGGTGTAAGGGATATTTATTCCATCAAATATCATTCATGAGGGGTGTGGGGGATATTTATTCCATCAGATACCATTTATAAAGGATGTGGGGATATCTAATTAATTAAACACCATTCATAAGGAGTCGGGGAATATTTATTCCATAAAATACCATTCGTAAGATGCGCGGGAACTATTCTTTCCAGGAGTCAAAACCTGCAACTACCACTAACATGTAGCTGAAGCAATGCTTCACTTCGGTACAAAGAGTCTTGATGATATCTGCGATAGTCGCGCGGAGGTATATCAGGGGGTATACGATGAAATCGGGTAGGGTTTGATTAAAGGTCAGAGGACTGTTTAACTTATCTTGAGGTATGCGTTGTCACGAGTGCTTCTGTCGTAAAGCGGTGAATTCAAGTTACATTCGTGACAAACTGAGTCAAGAAAATGACAGTGAACTTCAAACCGTTGCCTCGGTATGAAGAAATGTTGACTGCTGTACCTTTTCCGGATAACTTGAAAATTGCCTCGGTAGATGAAGAATCTGGCTTGCCCATGTTCACGCGCTAAACGTTTTGGCACTCACTCCGCTAATACTCATGTCCTGATCGCTTGCTCTGTCAGAATTCTGTAAACTCTGGCAGGAGTGGTGGCCAGAATGTGTGACAGTTGGTCTGGCATCCGTCTGTCTGGTATTTGTTTACCGGTTCCTGGACTTTCGTGGTCTGGTCTGAATTGGTAAGGGCACGTGAAGATTTTCCCACCCAGTTGTCATCTTTTTCTTTGTTTTTTTTTTTAATTGTTTACGTTTGATTCATGTTTCAGCAGATATTTCCGATTCAGGACGTCCTTCTGTTTTCAGACGAATGAAAACTTCTAGGGGAGTTGGTTATGATTGACGTCTTGTAATTATGGAGGGACTGGAGCCAAACAGGTGCGATGTTTCTGTTTGATTGAACGCTGCTGCCTTGTTGAGTTTGAACAGCCAGCGGTGTTGGATTTCGGTGAGAGTGGATCTTCAGTTCATAGATTTCTGTTGTGTTCTTTGTTGACTGTTGAAACGCTATGTCCAAATGTATAAAGTTCACATTACATAAACAGGAAACGTTTATAAAGCTGATACGCCACAATTAACTTTGAAGATCTGTCAATCCCTCTTACGTTAGTTGACTGTTTCTTCACCTCAGAGTGTGAAGATACATTCACGCTCTATTCTGGTACTGTTTCTTCACCTCAGAGTATGAAGATACATTCACGCTCTATTCTGGTACTGTTTCTTCACCTCAGAGTATGAAGATACATCCACGCTCTATTCTGGTACTGTTTCTTCACCTCAGAGTGTGAAGATACATCCACGCTCTATTCTGGTACTGTTTCTTCACCTCAGAGCATGAAGATACATTCACGCTCTATTCTGGTACTGTTTCTTCCCTCAGAGTATGAAGATACATTCACGCTCTATTCTGGTACTGTTTCTTCACCTCAGAGCATGAAGATACATTCACGTTCTATTCTGGTACAGATCTGTCAATCTCTCTTACGTTAGTTGACTGCTTCTTCACCTCAGAGTATGAAGATACATTCACGCTCTATTCTGGTATATATCTGTCAATCCCTCTTACGTTAGTTGACTGCTTCTTCACCTCAGAGTGTGAAGATACATTCACGCTCTATTCTGGTACTGTTTCTTCACCTCAGAGTGTGAAGATACATCCACGCTCTATTCTGGTACTGTTTCTTCACCTCAGAGTATGAAGATACATTCACGCTCTATTCTGGTACTGTTTCTTCACCTCAGAGTATGAAGATACATTCACGCTCTATTCTGGTACTCTGGTGCACAGGCATGGAACGGCACTTTTTGGCGGTTAAACATGACATCACTGCATGGCACCGCACTTTCTGTGTCTCTGCGACATGTCGGGGGGTACAACACTTCGCACATCACTGACAACATAACTAACGTCACAAATGACGTTAGTTAGGGAAATTCGTCTTCCAGAAGGCAGACAGCACTCGTGTGCCAAATTCAATGTCATGGATGTTTGCCCATTTCTTTTGCATGGATGGAGGCCACGAAGTTTTAAAACGTATCCCGTTGGCCTTGGCTTGGAAAGTTGCTAGGTGTTTGTTTTCATTTTTGTAGTTGATTGTTTGCAAATCTTTAAAAAAAAAAAATCCTGTCATGGACGGCTGAGATTTTAGGCAACATCATGTGATTTTATT
>CM031600.1:15389600-15412100 GCA_018398815.1 Conus ventricosus | reverse complement strand
GAGGTATGTGTTACAAGGACAGAGAGATGTGTCACAAGGACAGAGAGGTGTGTCACAAGGACAGAGAGGTGTGTCACAAGGACAGAGAGGTGTGTCACAAGGACAGAGAGATATGGTACAAGGACAGAGGTGTGTGTCACAAAGACAGACAGATACGGTACAAGTACAGTGAAGTGTGTCACAAGGACAGAGAGGTGTGTCACAAGGACAGAGAGATGTGTCACAAGGGCAGACAGATATGGTACAAGGACAGAGAGGTATGTCACAAGGACAGAGAGATGTGTCTCAAGCGCAGACAGATATGGTACAAGGACAGAGAGGTATGTCACAAAGACAGATAGATATGGTACAAGGACAGAGAGGTGTGTCACAAGGGCAGACAGATATGGTACAAGGATAGAGGTGTGTGTCACAAAGACAGACAGATATGGTACAAGGACAGAGAGGTGTGCCACAAGGACAGAGAGTGTGTCACAAGGACAGAGAGATGTGTCACAAGGACACGGAGATGTGGTACAAGGACAGAGAGATGTGTCACAAGGACAGAGAGGTGTGTCACAAGGACAAAGAAGTGAGTCACAAGGACACAGAGATGTAGTACAAGGACAGAGAGGTGTGTCACAAGGACAGAGAGGTGTGTCACAAGGACAGAGAGATGTGGTACAAGGACAGAGAGATGTGTCACAAGGACAGAGAGATGTGTCACAAGGACAGAGAGATGTGGTACAAGGACAGAGAGGTGTGTCACAAGGACAGAGAGGTGTGTCACAAGGACAGAGAGGTGTGTCACAAGGACAGGCAGATATGGTACAAGGCAGTAAGGTGTGTCACAAGGACAGACAGATATGGTACAAGGAAATAGTGGTGTGTCACAAAGACAGATAGATATGGTACAAGGACAGAGTGGTGTGTCACAAGGACAGATCGATATGGTACAAGGACAGAGAGGTGTGTCACAAGGACAGAGAGGTGTGTCACAAGGACAGACCGATATGGTACAAGGACAGAGAGGTGTGTCACAAGGACAGATAGATATGGTACAAGGACAGAGAGGTGCGTCACAAGGACAGACAGGTATGGTACAAGGACAGAGGGGTGTGTCACAAGGACAGAGAGGTGTGTCACAAGGACAGAGAGATGTCTCACGAAGGCAGACAGATATGGTACAAGGACCGAGAGGTGTGCCACAAGGACAGATAGATATGGTGCAAAGACAATGAGGTGTGTCATATGGACAGGGAAATGTGTCACAAGGACAGAGAGGTGTGTCACAAGGACAGATAGATATGGTACAAGGACAGAAGGGTGTGTCACAATGACAGACAGATATAGTACAAGGTGAGAGAGGTGTGTCACAAGGACAGACAGATATGGTACAAGGACAGAAAGGTGTGTCACAAGGACAGATGGATATGGTACAAGGACAGAGAGGTGTGTCACAAGGACAGATAGATATGGTACAAGGACAGACAGGTGTGTCACAAGGACAGAGAGGTGTGTCACAAAGACAGATAGATATCGTACAAGGACAGAGAGGTTTGTAACAAGGACAGAGAGACATGGTACACGGACAGAGAGATGTGTCACAAGGACAGACAAACATGGCACAAGGACAGACAGACATGGCACAAGGACACAGAGGTGTGTCACAAGGACAGACAGATATGGCACAAGGACAGAGAGGTGTGTCACAAGGACAGAGAGGTGTGTCACAAGGACAGACAGACATGTCAGAAGGCCAGAGAGGTGTGTCACATGGACAGAGAGGTGTGTCACAAGGACAGACTGACATGGCACAAGGACAGAGAGGTGTGTCACAAGGACAGAGAGGTGTGTCACAAGGACGGAGAGGTGTGTCACAAGGACAGACAGATATGCCACAAGGACAGAGAGGTGTGTCACAAGGACAGAGAGGTGTGTCACAAGGACAGAGAGATGTCTCACGAAGACAGACAAATATGGTACAAGGACCGAGAGGTGTGTCACAAGGACAGATAGATATGGTACAAAGACAATCAGGTGTGTCACAAGGACAGGGAGATGAGTCACAAGGACAGAGAAATGTGTCGCAAGGACAGTAGATATGGTACAAGGACAGAAAGGTGTGTCACAATGACAGACAGATATAGTACAAGGACAGAGAGGTGTGTCACAAGGACAGACAGATATGGTACACGGACAGAGAGGTGTTTCACAAGGACAGATACATATGGTACAAGGACAGAGAGGTGTGTCACAAGGACAGATCGATATGGTACAAGGACAGAGAGGTGTGTCACAAGGACAGAGAGGTGTGTCACAAGGACAGCTCGATATGGTACAAGGACAGAGAGGTGTGTCACAAGGACAGATAGATATGGTACAAGGACAGAGAGGTGTGTCACAAGGACAGATCGATATGGTACAAGGACAGAGAGGTGTGTCACAAGGACAGAGAGATGTGTCACAAGGACAGATAGATATCGTACAAGGACAGAGAGGTTTGTAGCAAGGACAGACAGACATGGTACACGAACAGAGAGATGTGTCACAAGGACATACAGACACGGCACAATGACAGACAGACATGTCACAAGGACACAGATGTGTGTCACAAAGACAGACAGATATGGTTGAAGGACAGAGAGATGTGTCACAAGGACATACAGACACGGCACAATGACAGACAGACATGTCACAAGGATACAGATGTGTGTCACAAGACAGACAGATATGGTGCAAGGACAGAGATGTGTCACAAGGACAGACAGACATGGCACAAGGACAGAGGTGTGTCACAAGGACAGACAGACATGGTACGTGGACAGAGAGATGTGTCACAAGGACAGACAGACATGGTACATGGACAGAGAGATGTGTCACAAGGACAGACAGACATGGCAAAAGGACAGACAGACATGGCACAAGGATAGCGAGGTGTGTCAAATGACAGAGAGACATGTCACAAGGACGGAGAGGTGTGTCACAAGAACAGACAGACATGGCACAAGGAAACAGAGTGTGTCACAAAGACAGAGAGGTGTGTCACAAGGACAGACAGACATGTCACAAGGACAGAGAGGTTTTTCACAAGGACAGACAGGTGTGTCACAAGGACAGACAGACATGTCACAAGGACAGAGAGGTGTGTCACAAAGACAGAGAGGTGTGTCACAAGGACAGACAGACATGTCACAAGGATAGAGAGGTGTGTCACAAGGACAGAGAGGTGTGTCACAAGGACAGACAGATATGTCACAAGGACAGAGAGGTGTGTCACAAGGACAGAGAGGTATGTCACAAGGACAGACAGACATGTCACAAGGACAGAGAGGTGTGTCACAAGGACAGGAAGGAGGGTCACAAGGACAGACAGACATGTCACAAGGACAGAGAGGTGTGCTACAAAAGCAGAAAGGTGTGTCACAAGGACAGACAGACATGGCACAAGGACAGAGAGGTGTGTCACAAGGACAGACAGACATGGCACAGGGACAGAGAGATGTGTCACAAGGACAGACAGAAATGGCACAAGGACAGAGAGGTGTGTCACAAGGACAGACAGACATGTCACAAGGACAGAAAGGTGTGTCACAAGGACAGACAGACGTGGCACAAGGACAGAGAGGTGTGTCACAAGGACAGAGAGGTGTGTCACAAGGACAGACAGACATGTCACAAGGACAGAGAGGTCTGTCACAAGGACAGACAGGTGTGTCACAAGGACAGACAGACGTGTCACAAGGACAGAGAGGTGTGTCACATGGACAGAGAGGTGTGTCACAAGGACAGACAGACATGTCACAAGGATAGAGAGGTGTGTCACAAGGACAGAGAGGTGTGTCACAAGGACAGACAGACATGTCAGAGGGATAGAGAGGTGTGTCACAAGGACCGAGAGATGTGTCACAAGGACAGAGGAGTGTGTCACAAGGACAGAGAGGTGTGTCACAAGGACAGAGAGGTGTGTCACAAGGACAGACAGATATGGTACAAGGACGGGGAGGTGTGTCACACGGACAGACAGACATGGCACAAGGACAGAGAGGTGTGTCACAAGGACAGACAAATATAATACAAGGACAGAGAGGTGTGTCACAAAGACAGATAGATATGGTACAAAGACAGAGAGGTGTGTCACAAGGACAGATAGATATGGTACAAGGGCAGAGAGGTGTGTCACAATGACAGAGAGGTGTGTCACAAGGACAGATAGACATGGTACAAGGACAGAGAGGTGTGTCACAAGGACGGAGAGGTGTGTCACAAGGACAGAGGGGTGTGTCACAAAGACAGATAGATATGGTGCAAGGACAGAGAGGTGTGTCACAAGGACAGAATGATATGGCACAAGTACAGAGAGGTGTGTCACAAGTACAGACAGATATGGTACACGACATAGTGGTGTGGCACAAAGACAGATAGATATGGCACAAGGACAGAGAGGTGTGTCACAAGGACAGAGAGATATGGTACAAGGACAGAGAGGTGTGTCACATGGACAGAGAGGTGTGTCACAAGGACAGAGAGGTGTGTCACAAGGACAGAGAGATATGGTTGAAGGACAGAGAGGTGTGTCACAAGGACAGACAGATATGGTACAAAAACAGAGAGGTGTGTCACAAGGACAGAGAGGTGTGTCACAAGGACGGATAGATATGGTACAAGGACAGAGGGTGTGTCACAAGGACGGATAGATGGTACAAGGACAGAGAGGTGTGTCACAAGGACGGATAAATATGGTACAAGGACAGAGAGGTGTGTCACAAGGACAGATTGATATGGTACAAGGACAGAGAGGTGTGTCACAAGGACGGATAGATATGGTACAAGGACAGAGAGGTGTGTCACAAGGACAGACAGATACGGTACAAGGACAGAGAGGCATGAGCCTAAGGGCAGACAGATGTAGTACAAGGTCAGATGGATGTGGTGCAAGGTCAGAGAGATGTGACACAAGGTCAGAGAGATGTGGTAATAGGTCAGAGAGATGTGGCACAAGGTCCGAGAGATGTGGTACTGGGTCATAGAGATGTGGTACTGGGTCAGAGAGATGTGACACAAGCTCAGGGAATTGTGGTGCGAGGACAGAGAGATGTGGTACAACGTCCGAGAGACGTAGTACAAGGTCAGGGAGATGTTACACAAGGTCAGAGAGATGTGATACAAGGTCAGAGAGATGTGGTACAGGTCAGAGAGATGTGGTATAAAAACAGCGATCTGATATTAGGGCAAAAAGATGTGGTACAAGGTCAGAGAGATATTGTACAAGGTCAGAGACACGTGGTACCAGAACAGAGAGATGAGGTACAAGAACAGAGAGATGTGGTAGAAGAACAGAGAGATGTGGTACAAGAACAGAGAGATGTGGTACAAGAACAGAGAGATGCGGTACAAGAACAGAGAATGGTACAAGAAGAGAGGAGAAGAAGAAAGAAGAGTGGGTACAAGAACAGAGAATGGGTAAAGAACAGAAGAGGGTACAAAACAGAGAGATGGGTACAAGAACAGAGAGATGGACAAGAACAGAGAGATGCGGTAACAAGAGAGAGGGTACAGAGAAAAGAGGAAGACAAGAAAGGAGAATGGTACAAGAACAGAGAGATGTGGTACAAAACAGAGAGATGTGGTAAGAACAGAGAATGCGGTAAGAAAGAGAAGAGAAGAATGTGGTACAAGAAAGAGAGATGTGGTACAAAGAGAGAAGAGGTGAAAAGAAAAATGCGTACAAGAAAGAGAGATGCGGTACAAGAAGGAAGACAGAGAGAGGGTACAAGAACAAGAGATGGGTACAAGAGAGAGAGGTGTACAAACAGAGAATGGGTAAAGAACAAGAGATGTGGTACAAGAACAAGAGAGAGACAATGAAAGAGAAGAGAGACAGGAGAATGGAGAAGAAAAGCGAGAAATTGGTACAAGAAAGAGATGCGGTACAAGAACGAGAGATTGGACAAGACAAGAATGCGGTACAAGAACAGAGAGATGGGTACAAGAACAGAGAGATGGGTACAGAACAGAGAGATGCGTAAAGGAAGAGTGGTACAAGAAAGAGGGACAAGAAAGAGAGTAGAACAGAGAAGACGAAAGGACAGAAAGGGAAAGACAAGAGATGGAGTACAGAGAAAGAAGGGTACAAGAACAGAGAGGGTAAAGAAAGAGAGATGCGGTACAAGAACAGAGAGATGCAAGAACAGAGATGGGTACAAGAACAAGGATGAAAGAAAGAGAAGGGTACAAGAACAGGAGATGTGGACAAGAAGAAGGGACAAGAACAGAGAGATGGGAAAAGAAGAGATGGGTACAGAACAGAGATGTACAGAAGAAGGACAAAAGAGAATGGAGAAAAGAGAATGAGAAAAGAGATGGGTACAAGAACAAGAGATGTGGTACAAGAAAGAGAATGGGTACAAAAACAGAGATGCGGTAACAAAGAGAGAATGTGGTACAAGAACAGAGAGATGCGGACAAAGAGAGAAGTAAGAACAAGAGATGTGTAAAAAGAGAGATGGTAAGAAAGAGATGCGGTACAAGAACAGAGAATGTGGTAAAGAAGAGAGGGTACAGAAAGAAAGGGAAGACAGAGAAGAGGTACAAAGAGAGATGGGTAAAGAAGAGCGAAAGAAAGACAGAAGATGCGTACAAGAGCAGAAATGGAGTACAAAAAGAGAATGCGGTACAAAAGAAAAGGGTACAAGACAGAGAGATGCGAAACAAGAATTGTGGTAAAGAAGAGGATAAGAGAGAGGACAAAGAGAGAGAAGAACAGAAATGGTAAAGAAAGAGAGAGAAATGTGTACAAAGACAGAGAATGGTAAAGAGAGATGCGAAAGTAAGAACAGAGAGATGGTACAAAAGAGGAAGAAGAAATGCGGACAAGAACAGAGAGATGGTACAAGACAGAGAATGGTGGTAAAAGAACAGGAGATGGAAAGGACAAAGAAAGAGAGATGTGGTACAAGAAAGAGAATGGACAAGAAAGAGAGATGCGGTACAAGAACAGAGAGATGCGGTACAAGAACAGAGGAGAGGGTAAAGAAGAGAGAGGGTACAGAACAGAGAGCGGAGAAGAGAGATGTGGTACAAGAGAGAGAGCGTAAAGAACAGGGAGATGGAAAGAGAGGGAGAAGAAGCGGTACAAGAAGAGATGCGGTACAAGAACAGAGAGATGTACAAAACAGAAGAGGGTACAAAACAGAGAGAGTGGTACAAGACAGAGGATGGGTACAAGAACAGAGAGTGGTAGAAAGAACAGAGAGATGGGACAAGAACAGAGAGAGGGACAAAAGAGAGTGTGGTAAAAAAAGAGAGGTACAAGAACAGAGAGATGGGAAAGAAGAGAGATGGGTACAAGACAGAGAAGGGTACAAGAACAGAGAATGTGGAAGAACAGAGAGATGCGGTACAAGAAAGAGAGAGAGGGTAAGAAGAGAGATGTGGTACAAGAACAGAGGATGTGACAAGAAGAGAGGTAAAGAACGAGAGAAGGGTACAAGAACAGAGAGATGCGGTAAAGAACAGAGAGAGGGTAAGAACAGAGAGATGGTACAAGAAGAGAGGTGGTACAAGAACAGAGAATGGGTAAAGAAAGAGAGATGGTACACAAGAACAGAGAGATGTGGTACAAGAACAGAGATGTGGTAAAAACAGAAGGGGTACAAGAAGAGAGATGTGGTACAAGAACAGAAAGATGGTACAAGAAAGAGACAAGAAGAGATGGTAAGAACAGAGAGATGGGTACAAGAAAGAGAGAGGGAAGAAAGAGAGGAAAGACAAGAGAGAGTGGTAAAGAAGAGGAGGGTAAAAAGAGAGATGTGGTACAAAACAGAGAATGGTACAAGAACAGAGAGATGCGGTACAAGACAGAGAGAGGTACAAGAACAGAAATGCGGTACAAGAAGAAGAGAGGTAAAACAGAGAGATGGGTACAAGAAAGAGATGTGGTAAGAAGAGAGATGCGGTACAAGAGCAGAGAAAGGGACAAAACGAAGAGATGGACAAGAACAGAAAGAGGAAAGAAGAGAAATGGGTACAAGAACAGAGAGATGCAAAGAGAGATGGGTACAAGAACAAGAGATGGGACAAGAACAGAGAGGGTACAAGAACAGAGATGTGGTACAAGAAGAGAAATGTGGACAGAAGAAAGAGATGCGGTACAAGAGAAGAGAAATGTGGTACAAGAACAGAGAATTGCGGTAGAAGAAGAGATGAGTCACAAAGAGAAATTGGTAAAAAACAGAAAGGGAAAGAGAAGGAGAATGGGAAAAGGAGATGCGGTACAGAACAGAGAATGGGTACAAGAACAGAGAATTGGACAAGAAGAGAATGGGTAAAGAAAGAGAATGACAAAACAGAAAGCGTAGAAGAACAAGAGTGACAAGAGCAAGAATGTGGTAAAGAACAGAGAGATGGTACAAGAACAGAGATGCGGTAAAAAGAGAATGGAAGAAAGAGAGCGTAAGAAAGAGAGGGACAAGAAAGAAAGAGAGAAATGGGACAAGAAGGAGTACAAGAACAGAAGATGGGACAAGACAAGAATTGCGTGTAAACAAGAGAGTGTACAAGACAGAGAATGCGGTAAGAAACAGAGAGAAGGACAAGACAGAGAAATGGAAAGGAGAGAAGGACAAGAACAAGAGATCAAAAGAGAGAATGGGTACAAGAACAGAGAGAGCGAAAACGGAGAGAGTAACAAGAGAAGGAGGGAAAAGAAGAGGAGGTAAGAAGAGAAGAGGGACAGAAAGAAAGAAAAGAGATGGGTACAAGAAAGAGAGATTGGTAGAAGAACAGAGATTGGATAGAACAGAGAGGGTAAGAAACAGAGATGGGTACAAGAACAGAATGGGACAAGAAAGAGAGATGGTACAAGAAGAGGAAGAACAGAGAGGAAGAAGAGAGATGGGTACAAGAAAGAGAGATGGTACAAAAAGAGAGATGCGGTACAAAAAGAGAGAGGTACAGAAAGAGAGATGCGGTACAAGAGAGAGGAGACAAACAGAGATGTGGTACAAGAAAGAGAGAGGGTACAAGAACAGAGAGATGCGTAAAGAAAGAGGGTACAGGAAAGAGAGAGAGATGCGGTAAAGAAGAGAGATGGTACAAAACAGAGATGGGTACAAGAACAGAGAGAGAAGGACAGTAGAGAGACAAGAAAAGAGATGTGGTACAAGAACAGAGAATGTGGTACAAGACAGAGAGATGCGGTACAAGAACAGAGAGATGGGTACAAGAACAGAGAGATGTGGTAAAGAACAGAGAATGCGGTACAAGAGAGAGATGGTAAAAGAGAGATGGGACAAGACAGAGATGGTACAAAAGAGAGAAGAACAGAGATGGGTACAAGAAGAGAATGTGGAAAAGACAGAGATGGGACAAAGAAGAAGAGGGAGAAAAGAATGTGAAAGGGAGGTACAAGAACAGAGATGGGTACAAGACAGGAATGTGTAAAGAAAAGATGGTCAAAGGAAGATGTGGTACAAGAAGAGATTGGTACAAGAAAGAGATAGAAGAGTGAAAGTGGTCAGAAAGAGAGAGGGTACAGAACAAGAGAGAGTAAGAACAGAGAGATGTGGTAAAGAACAGAGAGAGGGTACAAGAACAGAGATGGGTACAAGAACAGAGAGATGGGTAAAAGAGATGGAAGAACAGAAATGGTACAAGAACAAGAGATGGTAAAGACAGAGAGAGGGACAAGAACAGAGAGATGGGACAAACAGAGAGATGCGGTACAAGAACAGAGAGATGGAAAACAAGAGATGGGACAAAAGAAGAGACAGTAAAAGAAGAGTAAGAACAGAGAGAGAGGTAGAACAGAGAGATGTGGTACAAGAACAGAGAGATGGTAAAGAAAAGGAATGGGTAAAAAGAGAGTGGTACAAAAAAGAGAGATGCGGTACAAGAAAGAGAGTAGAGCAAGAACAGAGAAGGTACAAGAACAGAGAATGGACAAGAACAGAAGAGATGCGTTACAAGAACAAGAGATGTGGTACAAGAACAGAGAGTGGTACAAACAGAGAAGTGGGAAAGAACAGAGAGATGTGTACAAGAAAAGAGGTTAGACAAGAAATGGGACAAGACAGAGAAGGGGTAAGAACAAGAAATGGGTACAAGAACAGAGGGGTACAAACCAGAGAGCGGTACAAGAACAGAGAGATGGTACAAGAAAAGAGATGTGGACAAGAACAGAGAATGGTCGACAAGACAAGAGAGAGGGTACAAGAACAGAGAGATGTGGTACAAGAAAGAAGATGGTACAAGAACAGGAGATGGGTACAAGAAGAGAGATGGTACAAGAAAAGAATGGTACAAGAGAGAGATGGGTACAAGAACAGAGATGTCGTAAAAAAGAGGTCAAGAACAGAGAGAGGGTACAAGAACAGAGAATGCGGTACAAGAAGAGAGGGTAAGAACAGAGAATTGGTACAAGAACAGAAGGGGACAAGAGAAGAGAAATGGGTACAAGAACAGAGAATTGCGGTAGAAAAACAGAGAGATCAGCCAAAGCAGGGAATGCGGAGAAGAACAGAGAACAGAAAAGAGCAGAGAAATGGGGTACAAGAACAGAGAGAGCATACAAAACAGAGAATTGGTAGAAAACAGGAGATGCGTACAAGGCGGAAATGCGGTAGAAGAAAAAAGATCAGTACAAAAGCGAGAAATGTGGTCAAGAACAAGAGATGGGGTAAAAGAACACAGAAGGGGTAAAAGAACAGAGAGATGCGTACAAAATGTGGAAAAGAAAGAGAGAGCGGTACAAAACAGAAAATGTAGTACAAGAACAAGAAAGGGGTAAAAAAACACAGAGAGGGGTAAAAAAAAAAAAGAAAATGCGTACAAAACAAAGAGATGCGGTACAGAACAAGAGATGGGTACAAAAAACGGGAGAGATGGGTACAAAAACAAAAATTTTCGGTAGAAAAAACAGAAGATGGTAGAAAAAAAGGGAAGCTAAAAGAACAGAGAGTTTGGGGTAAAAGAACAGAGGATGGGGTACAAGAAAAAGAAGTGCGGTACAACAACTGAGAGATGGGGTACAAAAACAGAGAGTCGGTACAAGAACAGAGAGATGGGGTGAAAAAGCAGAGAGATGCGGTCAAGAGCAGAGAGATGTGGGTAAAGAACAGACAATCGGTAAAGAACAGAGAGATTGGTACAAAAACAGAGAGTGGGGAAAAGAACAGAGAGATCGGTACAAAAAACAGAGAGATGGGGTACAAGAAAGGAAGATCGGTACAAGAGCGAGAGTGGGGTAAAAGAGCAGAGGAGTGGTAAAAGAACAGGGAATGGGGTTTCAAAAACAAGAGATGCGGTACAAAAACAGAGAAATTCGGTACAAGAGTAGAGGATGGGGTACAAGAACAGAGAGAGTGGTACAAAAAAAAGGAGTGTGGACAAGAAAAAGGGATGCGGTAAAAACAGAGAATGATTCAAGAAAAGAAGTGGTACAAAAACAGAAAAATGTGGTACAAGAGCAGAAGATGGGGTACAAAAAAGAGAGATGCGTAAAAAAAGGGGAATGTGTACAAGAACAGAGGTGGGTACAAAGCAAAGGTGCGGACATGAAAAGGATTGGTCAAGAAAGAGAGATGTGGACAAAACAGAAGAGGGTACAAGAAAAAAGAGATCGTTACAAGAACAGAAAATGTGGTACAAAAACAGAGATATGTGGACAAGAACAGAGAGATGGGGTACAAGAACAGAGAAATGGGGTACAAGAACAGAAAATGTTACAAAACAGAGAGAGCGGACAAGAACAAGAATGTGGTAAAAGGTCAGGGGTTTGGGGTTAAAAAAACGCGATCTGATATTGGGGCAAAAAGAGTGGAAAAGGCGAGAAAAATTTTGTACAATCGAACACGGGGGTACCAGAACAAGTTTGGGTACAAGAACAGAGAGATGTGGTAAAGAACAGAGAGATGGGTCAAGAACGAGAATGGTTACAAAAACAGAGGAGGGCGGAAAGAACAAAGAGATCGGTTCAAGAGCAAAAAGGGGTTGGCAAAAAAAGGGGAATGGGGTACAGAACAAGAGGCAGTACAGAACAGAGAGATTGGGGTACAAAAACAGGAGTGCGGTACAAGAAAAGAGATCGGAACAAAAACAAGGGGCGACAAGAACAGAGAGATGCGGTAAAAGAAAAGAATGGGGTACAAGAGCAGAGAGACGGGGTACAGAACGGGAAATTGGGGTACATGAAAAAGAGATGTGGTAAAGAACAGGAGATGCGGTACAAGACAGAGAAATTGCGGTAAAAGAACAGAGTATGGGGTCAAGAGCAAGAGACGGGGTACATAAAACAGAGAGATGTGGTACAAGAACGAGAGATGGGGTAAAGAACAAGAGATGCGTTACAAAACAGAGAGATGGGAAAAGAACAGAGAATGTGGCACAAGAACAGAGAGATGGGGACAAAACAGAGAGATTATACAAAACAGAGAAATGTGTACAAAACAGAGAAATGGGGTACAAGAGAGAAAAGGGGCGGACAAAAAACCGAAAAAATGTGGACAAGAACACAGAGATGCGGTACAAGCCCAGGGAACGCGGTAATGAACAGAGAGTGGGGTCGAACAGAAGTTTGGGTACAAGAACGAGGTGCTTACAAGAACAGAGAGCGGGGTACAAAAAAGAATGGGGCCAAAAACGAGAGTTGCGGTACAAAAACAGGAGATGTAGTAAAAAAAGAGAGATGTGGTAAAAACAGAGAAATGTGGTACAAAGGGAGATGGGGTACAAGAACAGAAGATGCGGTACAAGAACAGAGAGATTGGTACAAGAACAGGAGATGGGGGTACAAGACAGAGAGGGATCGGACATGAACAAGAATGGGTACAAAAACAAGAGATGTGGTACAAAACAGAGGATGCGGTACAAGAACAAAGAGATATTACGAACAAGAGATGTGTCAAGAAAGAAATATGTGACACAAAAACCATGAGTGCGTAAAAGAACAGAGAAATGGGGTACAGAACAGAGACATGGGGTACAAGAAAGAGAATCGTACAAGAACAGAGAGATCGGTACAAGAACAGACAGTGCGGTACAAGAACAGAGGATGTATACAAGAAAAAAGATGCGGTACAAGAGCAGAGAGATGTGGTACAAGAACAGAGAGATGCGGTACAAGAGCAGAGAAATGTGGTACAAGAACAGAGAATTGCGGTAGAAGAACAGAAAGATGCCGTACAAGAGCAGAGAAATGTGGTACAAGAACAGAGAGATGCGTTACAAGAGCAGAGAAATGTGGTACAAGAACAGAGAGATGCGGTACAAGAACAGACAATTGCGGTAGAAGAACACAGAGATGCGGTACAAGAGCAGAGAAATGTGGTACAAGAACAGAGAGATGCGGTACAAGAGCAGAGAATGTGGTACAAGAACAGAGAATTGCGGTAGAAGAACAGAGAGATGCAGTACAAGAGCAGAGAAATGTGGTACAAGAACAGAGAGATGCGGTACAAGAGCAGAGAGATGTGGTACAAGAGCAGAGAAATGTGGTACAAGAACAGAGAGATGCGGTACAAGAGAAGAGAAATGTGGTACAAGAACAGAGAATTGCGGTAGAAGAACAGAGAGATGCAGTACAAGAGCAGGGAAATGCGGTAGAAGAACAGAGAGATGCAGTACAAGAGCAGAGAAATGTGGTACAAGAACAGAGAGATGCAGTACAAGAACAGAGAATTGGGGTAGAAGAACAGAGAGATGCAGTACAAGAGCAGAGAAATGCGGTAGAAGAACAGAGAGATGCAGTACAAGAGCAGAGAATGTTGGTACAAGAACAGAGAGATGCGGAGAAGAACACAGAGATGCGGTACAAGAACAGAGAGATGCGGTACAAGAATGTGGTACAGAAGAGAGAGATGCGGTACAAGAACAGAGAGATGTAGTACAAGAACAGAGAAATGGGGTAGAAGAACACAGAGATGGGGTACAAGAACAGAGAGATGCGGTACAAGAACAAGAGATGCGGTACATGAACAGAGAGATGCGGTACAAGAACAGAGAGATGTGGTACAAAACAGAGAAATGCGGTAGAAGAACAGAGAGATGCGGTAGAAGAACAGAGAGATGCGGTACAAGAACAGAGAGATGTGGTACAAGAACAGAGAGATGCGGTACAAGAACAGAGAGATGCGGTACAACAACTGAGAGATGTGGTACAAGAACAGAGAGATGCGGTACAAGAACAGAGAGATGGGGTGCAAAAAGCAGAGAGATGCGGTGCAAGAGCAGAGAGATGTGGTACAAGAACAGAGAGATGCGGTACAAGAACAGAGAGATGTGGTACAAAAACAGAGAGATGTGGTACAAGAACAGAGAGATGCGGTACAAGAACAGAGAGATGTGGTACAAGAAAGAGAGATGCGGTACAAGAGCAGAGAGATGCGGTACAAGAGCAGAGAGATGCGGTACAAGAACAGAGAGATGTGGTACAAGAACAGAGAGATGCGGTACAAGAACAGAGAGATACGGTACAAGAGTAGAGAGATGCGGTACAAGAACAGAGAGATGTGGTACAAAAACAGAAGATGTGGTACAAAAACAGAGAGATGCGGTACAAGAACAGAGAGATGCGGTACAAGAAAGGAGAGATGCGGTACAAGAGCAGAGAGATGCGGTACAAGAGCAGAGAGATGCGGTACAAGAACAGAGAGATGCGGTACAAGAACAGAGAGATGCGGTGCAAAGAACAGAGAGATGCGGTACAAGAGCAGAGAGATGTGGTACAAGAGCAGAGAGATGCGGTACAAGAGCAGAGAGATGTGGTACAAGAACAGAGAGATGTGGTACAAGAACAGAGAGATGTGTTACAAGAACAAAGAGATGGGTTGCAAGAACAGAGAGATGTGGTACAAAAAACAGAGAGATGTGGCACAAGAACAGAGAGATGCGGTACAAGAACAGAGAAATGGGGGTACAAGAACAGAGAGATGCGGTACAAGAACAGAGAGATGCGGTACAAGAACAGAGAGATGTGGTACAAGAACAGAGGGATGTAGTTCAAGAACAGAGAGATGTGGTACAAGAGCAGAGAGATGTGGTACAAGAACAGAGAGATGCGGTACAAGAGCAGAGAAATGTGGTACAAGAACAGAGAATTGCGGTAGAAGAATAGAGAGATGCGGTACAAGAGCAGAGAAATGTGGTACAAGAACAGAGAGATGCGGAACAAGAACAGAGAGATGCAGTACAAGAACAGAGAAATGCGGTAGAAGAACACAGATATGAGGTACAAGAACAGAGAGATGCGGTACAAGAACAGAGAAATGCGGTAGAAGAACACAGATATGAGGTACAAGAACAGAGAAATGTGGTACAAAAAACAGAGAGATGCGGTACAAGAATGTGGTACAAGAACAGAGAGATGCGGTACAAGAACAGAGAGATGTGGTTCAAGAACAGAGAGATGCGGTACAAGAACAGAGAGATGGGGTACAAGAACAGAGAGATGGGTACAAAAACAGAGAGATGTGGTACAAAAACAGAGAGATGCGGTACAAGAACAGAGAGATGCGGTACAAGAACAGAGAGATGTGGTACAAGAGCAGAGAGATGCGGTGCAAGAACAGAGAGATGTGGTACAAGAGCAGAGAGATGTGGTACAAGAACAGAGAGATGCGGTACAAGAACAGAGAGATGTGGTACAAGAGCAGAGAGATGCGGTGCAAGAGCAGAGAGATGTGGTACCAGAACAGAGAGATGCGGTGCAAGAGCAGAGAGATGTGGTACCAGAACAGAGAGATGTGGTACAAGAACAGAGAGATGTGGTACCAGAACAGAGAGATGTAGTACAAGAACAGAGAGATGCGGTGCAAAAGCAGAGAGATGCGGTACAAGAACAGAGAGATGTGGTACAAGAACAGAGAGATGTAATACAAGAATAGAGAGATGCGGTACAAGAGCAGAGAGATGTGGTACAAGAACAGAGAGATGCTGTACAAGAGCAGAGAGATGTGGCACTACAGGCAGCAAGATGGGTACAAGGATCCGAAGTTGTGGTCCCAGGGCAGAAGAATGAGCTGCGAGAGGTTGAGTCGTAGTAGGAGAGGGTAGGAACGAACATGACAGCCGGGTATTGAGGGTGGAGGACGGGGGAGTAGTAGCCTCCTCAATCATCCCCGTCAGCAGCTCCCACTGGTTTTGTGCAGGTAACTTAACACATTCCGCTCTCTCTCTCTCTCTCTCTCTCTCTCTCTCTCTCTCTCTCACTCTCTCTCTCTCTCTCTGCATTTCCTTTTCTTTTCTCCTTCAGTCTACTTGTCCCAGTGTATAAGTTGTGGAGGTGAATGAGCTCTCTCTCTCTCTCTCTCTCTCTCTCTCTCTCTCTCTCTCTGTGTGTCTCGGTTTGTCCTGTCTGTCTGTCTGTCTGTCTGTCTGTCTGTCTCTCTCTCTCTCTCTCTCTCTCTCTCTCTCTCTCTCTCTCTCTCTCTCTCTTTCTCTCTTTCTTTCTTACTCTCATCTTCGCTCTGTGGTTCGTCTCAACGTGGTTTGTTGCAACCGCCTGAGAGAGAGAGAGAGAGAGAGAGAGAGAGAGAGAGAGAGAGAGAGAGAGAGAGAGAGGAGGTGGGGTTCAGTTGAGGGTGTGTGTATTCAGTGTGTGTGTGTGTGGGGGGGAGAGTGAGGAGGGGCGGGGGAGGGGGACAGACGGCTGTGTTGTCTGCTCCTTAGACCGCGGCCCACTGTGCTACACGAGCCGAAACAAACGTGCGACTCGTGGATGGGGCAGAGAGAGAGAGAGAGAGAGAGAGAGAGAGAGAGAGAGACGTGACACTTCCCTTAGGTAACGAGAAAAGAAAGAGAGAGAGAGAGAGAGAGAGAGAGAGAGAGCTAGACGTGACACTTCCCTCAGGTAACGAGGAGAGAGAGAGAGAGAGAGAGAGAGAGAGAGAGAGAGAGCTCAGAGAAGAAAAAGAAGAGTAGAGAGAGAGGGAGAGGGAGGGAGGGAGGGGAGAAGAAGGAGGAGAAGAAGCAGAGAGAGAGAGAGAGAGAGAGAGAGAGAGAGAGAGAGAGAGAGAGAGCTCAGAGAAGAAGAAAAAGAATAGAGAGAGAGAGGGGGAGAGGGAGGGAGGGAAGGGGAAAGAAGAGGAAGGAAGAAGAGGAGAAGATGAAGCAGAGAGAGAGAGAGAGAGAGAGAGAGAGAGAGAGAGAGAGAGAGAAGAAGAAGAAGAAGAAGAAGAAGAAAATAGAGAGAGTAGAGGGGGGCGCCCCAGCCGCTTGCTATCAGAGCGAGCCGCTCACTCACTCCCTCTCTTTTGCCTGACTACCACACGTCGCAACAGAGAGAGAGGCAGCAGTGTGGGTGTCGGGAGGGGAGTACTACCACCAGCCCGGCTTGTCTGTGTGCTCCGTGTCTGCCCCAGCGACTGACGCCTGTCTCCTGTTTTATGGTCCCGGGGGCCCCAGTTCCCACCGCTCCCAGTGGCCGACACACAGGTATCCTGCCGACCGAGACGCTCGCTCTAGGTTCCAGCCACTCACTCAACTCGTCTTCTTCTCTCTTTACCTGCCATCGCCCCCACGCTGTGGTCTCCTGCGGGCGACTTGCTTGAGTACCGGACACACGGGGAGCTAGTAGAGAGAGATAGTGTGCCTGAGACGACGGTGTTTGTTCCTTCCAGTGAAAATTCCCGAAGAGTTCGAAAAAGCTTCCCCGCTCGTTCAAGTAAAGTGAGTTTATTATTGCCTGCGCGTTCACGGCGAGCTAGCTAGCTAGCTAGCTATCTGGGCCTGGTGTTCAAATAGATTTTGACAAGTGACCCATATTGGGCCGCCGCGGCGTGGCGAGGGTAGCACCAGCTCCTAGGAAAAACAAGTTGGAGCGAAATTGGTGTGAAATCACCGCAGGGCAGGTTTTCTCTCATCGTGATCGGCACAAATCGATGATCGTATCTTTGTCCGAGGGGAGTGATTACAACGGTGTGGGTTTCAGTGTGGTTGTCATCGCTGTTGGGTGCCAGACGGAGTGTGTGCAAGTGGATGGTGGTGGTGGTGGTGGTGATGGTGGTGCTGTGACAACGACATGACGTGGGATTATCACCATCAGGGGTCCTGAAACCCGGGGCTGGAGGGACAGGGTGGCGGTGGTGTTCTGCTGACTGATTCCAGCCGCACGTCTCCTCTCTCTCTCTCTCTCCCTCTTCCGCCACCGGAACTGAAGCCGGCTTGTGTTTTCTGCAGGTAGGTGGTGTGTTGAAACATGAGTATGCAAAACACGTGCAGCAAACACCGCGGAGCCCCAGCCCTACGTGGTGCATGGGAAATAGCTCCCCAACTGTGATAGTGTTGTGCAACGACAGCGTCAAACACACCGTGTTCAGTTGATTATCCTGTACCTTTTGTTTATGGGGGAGAGACAGACAGACAGACAGACAGACAGAGAATAAGTGGAGAGAGAGAGAGAGAGAGAGAGAGAGAGAAGAGAGAGATGCGAGGCATGTGTGTGTGACTGAGGGGAATGGCAAGGTGTTAATTAAAAAGCGTAAACAATGATAAATCATGGTTTAACGTCTGAACCAAAGACAGAAACATAAAAATGAAAAGTTACTTTTTAGCGTCTGAAACAAATTTTTGCATTGCAACACTGTAAGATTTAACAGACTGACTTCATGTCACTTGAAATGAAACGTAACCTATGGCGGAATTAGTTAAAAGATACACTCCTTTACATGCTTAGTTTCTTTGAACAGATAGTGATGAAGTGGTCCTGGACGTTTAGGAAGATCCATAAAGAACCTTCACCCAGCGATAAAATAACGTGACGTATTTTTCCACAATGGGGGCATTTTCTCACATATTGTGTTGTGCATTGTGATCCTGCAGTCAAAACTGTATTCTTTATTTCCGCGACATAGATGATTCTATTCTATAATCTGATTGATACCACTGTTACAAAACGCGATAAAAGAATTATTCTATATTGTTGTGTATGTGCAGTCATTTCCCATTTCCTCTGCGATGTCGATCAGTGTGTGTGTTACAAAACAAACAAAATAATCCCCCCCCCCCCTCCAAAAAAAAAAAAAAAAAAATAAAATAAAATAAAATAAATCTTAACACAGAAACCCACTTCTTCAAATGTCATGTTCTGAATAATCATAATTATGATAAGTAGGCCTAGTAGTAGTAGTAGTAGTAGTAGTAGTAGTAGTAGTAGTAGTAGCAGTAAAATAGGTAGTAGTAGTAGTAGTAGTGGTAGTGGTATACTAGTGGTAATAGTACTAGTGGTGTGGTAGTAGTGGCAATAGTAGAAGTAGTAGTACTCAGGCAGGAGTCGTCGTAGCTGTAGCAGCAGCAGTAGCAGCAGCAGTAGCTGCAGCAGTAGCAGCAGCGGTAATAACATGCATCTGGCATCCAAAGCAAGAATTTCAGTCTGTAGAAATCACTTTCTTCTTCTTCTTCTTCTTCTTCTTCTTCTTCTTCTCTTCTCTCTTCTTCGTCTTCTTGTTCGTCTTCTTCTTCTCCTCCTCCTCCTCCTCCTCCTCCTCCTCCTCCTTTTTCTTCTTCTTTTTTTTGAGGCAAAAGAAAGAAAAACAACAACAACGCCGCACACACACACACACACACACACACACACACACACACACACACACACACACACACACACACGCACGCACGCACGCACGCACGCGCGCGCGCGCGCACGCGCGCGCACACGCACGCACGCACGCACGCACGCACGCACACACACACACAAAGGTCCCGAGTTTTCCGTGGGCAGACACTACATATAACATGCCTTCTGCATCAGTTCACTCCCAGTTTTTTTGTACATGTCTTTATGTTGGCTCCTTTCGGTTCCTTTTTGGGAAATTGTCAAGGCGGGGATGATTTATTATTTATGAACTTCTCTCTTTATTACTTTTTTTTCTTCCCCTTTCGTTTAGAGACGAAGACATTACTTCCAGGATCCGAATGCATTTTCTATATATTTTTTGTACCGTTCGTAATTCTTTTTTATTTTTATTTTGTATTTTTTATAACCCTTGAGATTATCAATCTGTGGTGGTGAGGGTGTCGGAATACAGATGAAAAAGAACGAATAACTTTTTCGCACCCTCTTTTTTTCTCCCTAGGTCTCACTCTTTGTGTGTGTGTGTGTATGTGTGTGTGTGTGTGTGTGTGTGTGTGTGTGTGTGTGTGTGTGTGTGTGTGTGTGTGTGTTCCCCTTGCAATGTAGGGTTGTTGTTTTTTTTAATAGAAAACACATGTTGTCACAGCATATTAATTATACGTACATCTAAACACAACATTAACATAACAATCAACTCAACATAATCAGAACAAAATCAGTGCAGTTACCTGGGAAACCAGCTTAGGATCACTGACAAACACCAGTGTGGCAGCGAATAAGCAAAGATGTGTTATGTTATTTGATATTAAGGGTTGTGGGTTGTGGATGAACAAACACCAGTGTGGCAGCGAATAAGCCAAGATGTGTTATGTTATTTGATATTAAGGGTTGTGGGGTTGTGGATGAACAAACACCAGTGTGGCAGGGAATAAGCAAAGATGTGTTATGTTATTTGATATCAAGGGGTTGTGGGGTTGTGGATGAACAAACCCCAGTGTGGCAGGGAATAAGCCAAGCTGTGTTATGTTGTTTGATATCAAGGGGTTGTGGGGTTGTGGATGAACAAACCCCAGTGTGGCAGCGAATAAGCCAAGCTGTGTTATGTTGTTTGATATCAAGGGGTTGTGGGGTTGTGGTGTAACAAACAAAGATGTGTGATGTTGTTTGATGTTAAGGGTTGTGGGGTTGTGGGTGAACAAACAAAGATGTGTGATGTTGTTTGATATCAAGGGTTGTGGGTTGTGGGTGAACAAACAAAGATGTGTTTTTGTTGTTTGATATCAAGGGGTTGTGGGGTTGTGGATGAACAAACCCCAGTGTGGCAGGGAATAAGCCAAGCTGTGTGATGTTGTTTGATATCAAGGGTTGTGGGTTGTGGGTGAACAAACAAAGAAGTACACAAATAAAAAACTGAAAGCAAATATACAAACAAGACAAAACCAAACATAAACAATCGGCAAAGCATCGGTTTCCTGACTTTCCCTATGGCATGTGAAGAGACTGATTCTAGTGAATACATCATCTTTGATTGAAATCTAATGACAGGTGCGTTGTGATCGATGTCAGTATATGGAAGCTTGGTATATATAAATAATGGCTACCAGACTAAACAAGTGTATAAAGTTTCAATAACTTGTAACAGCATGGATTGCGGTGGTTATATACATCTGATCGCAGCTCGTCTGCGTTTAGGGTATTCGATCAAGTAATGGGACAAGCAATTTTCTGTCATGTGACTCTTATTTGACCCAATACTGAGTGATTTATTTTTGTGGTACAGGAATTATGATTAGCTACCGACCAGTAAGTGATTCTCAATCTGAGGTGCTGGTACTCAGTTTCAGATTAGATAGGGGTAATTAGAATCCGTCGATTTGGCTGATTAAAAAAAAAATTCTTTCATTTCCCAACCAGACATTAATCGAGTGATCCTAATCGCGGTTTTGAACGTAACTCTTCGAGTTATTTCAAAATGAAATTGATGTTCACTCCTGAATACTTGATAGTGAACTCAAAGCAAAAAAAGAAGTTGATTTTCAAGCATCCTGTGTTCAAACGCGCAAAGACGCTGCAAATCGATGTTTTATTGCTTTATTGTATTGTGCAGCAAACAATGGACATTGAATAATACCCCAGCGTCAGTGAAAGCAGACAAAACTGAAACAAGCGCACAAAAACAAAGTACAGAGTAACATTTATTTGATAAACAAAACATCATGAATTTTTGACAGTGAAATACGTCTTCCTTCAGACGTCAGACTTTTTTTTAAAAGCACAAAACAATATTCCCTAGATGGCTCTTGACATGACAAAAACAAACACAGTAAACAACAACAACAAAAAAATCTAACTGCCCAAAGAACGGCATGAAAAACAAGAAACATTAACATTCACGAGTTTGTCTGTATTGGCCTGTCAATCTGTCTCTGTCTCTTCCTCTCTGACCCTCTCCTCTCTTTTCTCACTCCCCCAGCCCCCTCTACCCCACACCCACCACCTTCATCCCTTCTCCCCTACCTCAGTCGCCATCTCTTCTCTGTCATACATCTTTTTCCCCCAATAGGCATTTCTTCCTTTTCCTTCTTTTTATCTTTTTCTATTTTCCCCACTGTCTTCATCTTGTTTCTCTCTCTCTCTCTCTCTCTCTCTTCTCCTCTCTCTCTCTCTCTCTCTCTCTCTCTCTCTCTCTCTCTCTCTCTCTCTCTCTTCCTCCCCATCACCCCCGCCTTTCTGTTTTCTAGTCACTTATTCACTCACTCAGCCAGTCAATCAGTCAAGCGACGTAACATAATGCAATACGCACACCGACATGCGAATTTACACACACACACACACACACACACACACACACACACACACACACACACACACCACACACACACACACAAGCGCGCGCGCACGCCGCACGCACGCACACACGCAAGCGCGCGCGCGTGCGCACGCCGCACGCACAC
>CM031600.1:15382100-15384600 GCA_018398815.1 Conus ventricosus | reverse complement strand
ATTTTTCCAATCTACTGTCGTCTCTTTCTTTCCGTCCTCAGTGAAGACTTTGTTAAGGGATGCTCCATCAGATGTGATGTTTAAGTCTCTAAACGACATTAACATTTTTCGTTTGATCTAAGATTTTATGGAAGACATATCCACTTTTAAGGCGCTTCAGATATATTTGAAAGAAAGTGATCTATTGATACCAGTTTATTCAAGAAGCATGTGTGAGTTTATTCAAGAAGCATGTGTGAATCATTTGAACGATATGATAGCCTTGAGATCATTCCCCCACCTCCATTTACCGGGCTGGCTGGGCTATAACCAGCATGAATTGAACTCCACAGTTCATTCAGCTGTGTTTATTTTTGCCAGGTTTTTATTTCCACCCCCCTGATTGTTTTCCATGGAGTGTTCTACTCGATAGATGGGCTATGGTTTGCCAGTGGACACCATGTACAGATTGCACAGCGTTATCAAACCATCAGGGCATTTGTATTTCCTTCGCCAAGGTTTTGTTTTCACTTCTGTCTGTTGTTCTCTTCGTCAGACCCTTCGCCTAGCTATTCCAAAACAACTAAATCTGTTTAACCTACTTAAAAAAGAATAAGTAATCTGTGACCTGGGGACGGTCCCAAAAGATTTTTGGCAGTGTGCTTCGAAGGTGCTTTACAACACACAATGACACATGTCTTGCTGGCATTGAGACCATATACATGAAATACTTGTTTTATATGATGGTGTAACAGCTAGAAATCTTGTTCGTTCCGCGGTGCTTGTTCGGAGTCGTTAACTTTCTTTTTATTCTTCTTCTTCTGCTTCATCATCATCATCATCATCATCATCGTCATCACCATCATCATCATCATCATCATCATCATCATCATCATCATCATCGTAACCATCATCATCACCATCCTCCTCCTCATCTTCATCCTCCTCCTCCTCTTCATCATCATCATCATCATCATCATCATCACCATCATCATCACCATCCTCATCCTCCTCGTCGTCCTCTTCATCTTGTCGTTGTTGTTCTTCTTCTTCTTCTCATATTGCGTCGTGTCTGACAGTTCAGTGAATACAGGACGTCAGTCAGATGGTAGAGAGTGAGGCTGGGGGTGGAGGAGGAATGGCTGTCTGTGGCGGACTTTGAAGATGCGCAGATAGATAGAAGGAGTCTGGGATATTGCGGCTGTAAAGAAGCACACGTGAGTGCGAAGAGGCGGCACCCCGTGAAGATTAATTTCCATTAGTTCAGAGCCTGGCCCACGTTGTTGGGCCTATTAATCAAAACACTCATTTGCTGCGGGGGGAGAGAGGGAGGAAAGGGGGAGGGGGGAGGTGTGGTAAGAGTAGTGGGGGAAAGGGTGGTGTAGGTGGACATCCTAGGGAGAAAGGAAAACCCTTCGCCCAGAAATGAAAGAGCCGCGGAACAAGAGTCGATCAGCCGAAACAAACACACCAACAACTATTACCGCCCGACAAACGCAAACCACGTTTCTAGGGAAACAAAAGCGAACGACAGACGCTGGGAGGCACACGCTAAAAACGGCTTGCCCAGCTTCAGCACCGTCTCTTGACAGCTCCACACAGACACGTTGCTTTCCAGATGGCGAGAACAACGTCGGCCCTGGAAGACTCTCGCCATGTTTCCCTCTGTCGATCTCTTTCAGGATGTGCAGCGAACAGGAAGGACTCGGTTCCCAAACTGGTGATTGTGATGGTGAACGTTGTAATGTGTTGCGCATGCAGACAGCTCGTGTCGTGAGTGCTAGCTCGCTGTCCCATCTGTGTGGATGGATGACGTTTGTAATATAAAGAAATCACTCCCCGTGGGGGTGGGGGGGGGGGGGGGGGGGGGGAGCAGGAACTGTTCTGATTAGAGTTAATTGGTTAGTTGCGTCGGCTGCATGTCTTTCCCATTTTCCCTGTTAGTTTCTGTCTCTATCAGGTGGAAAGCCAAAGAACTGTCGTGTGTGGTTCTTCCAGATGCAAGAGATTAAAAAACAAAATAAAACAAAACAAAGTATTAAAAAAAAAGAAGAAAAAATAGGGGAAAAACAATTAAATGAGCAAAAAAAAAAAAAAAAAAAAAAAAGCTCGGGCAGTCAGCTGTAGACTGGAATTGTACTTTTGGATGATAATAATCATCATCGTTATGATTGTGTCACGGTAGCTGTTACCCATTTAATGTCTCGTCATCGAACATACCAGTGCAAGTCATTGAACATTCCGAACGAGAAGAGAGAGAGAGAGAGAGAGAGAGAGAGAGAGCATAATATTACATTTTCTTCTTATTTCCTCGACTTAGACTTCAAAAGGTCACTGTTGGAGAGGTGTTTGGTCATGTGACAGTTGTAATGATAAACGGCGTTTAAACGCTTGCATTCCCAATGCGCGAACGTTTCATTGAAAGTTTGGTCCTCAGAAACGTTAGTATTGTACACTGTTGACGCAGGCTGCCTAGACACTAGGTCACCAGTAACCAGTTTGAACCCAGCGCCGTTCAACA
>CM031600.1:15343278-15376100 GCA_018398815.1 Conus ventricosus | reverse complement strand
AACGCTGTGCGGCAGACATGTGAATATTGCTTGCTCACTGACTAACTCAACTAATTCTTTCAACAAATACTCTAACATGCAGTTAAAATAAAACTTATGGCCTCGAATAACAAACCTGTTCTTCAGTAACGTTTTAGCCATTTTAAAATAACACAATTAAAACACAGTGGCCACACCGGGCGCCAACGAAACACAGCCTTCTTTGTGCAGTAGCTCCAACACAATGACGGCCCAGGTCGTGCCACGTCGACAGCCTCGATCTGATGGCAATCTAGACTTTTCCAAATGTGGTGCAACCCAACTGAGTGTGTTTCGTTTAAACAGCACAGGCTAGGTGCAAACTGCCGCGAGCCGTAAATTAAGTGATCAGATTTCAGCCCCGTGTACAAAGTTTGTAGGTGGAAATTAGTCAGAAGAAGTGTGCGGATTTTATGTCATTTAATTGAGAGAGAGAAAGAGTGTGTGTGTGTGTGTGTGTGTCTGCCCGCCTCTCTGTCTGTCTGTCTGTCTCTCTCTCTGTCTCTCTCTTCTCTGTCTGTCTGTCTGTCTGCCGGTGATTCTCTCTCTCTCTCTTCCGCCACAGGAAAAGGCGGCTTTAGGCCACTTTCGCCCAAAAACTCGGTGGTTGAGCAAGTGAGCCAGGATTGGTAAAATACTGTTCTCTAACGCGCATCGGGACGCATTTTGTCGAGCTGTAGACAACACGATGAGAAAAGGGGTGGGAGACGGAGGGAGACGGGACGGAGAAAGGGTGTGTGTGTGTGTGTGTGTGTGTGTGTGCGCGCACCAACTACAGCACGCGACAAGCACGAGCACACAGCGCGTACCATTGACAGGAAACCCCAAACTCCCAAACTTCATCCTAATCGTGGTTGTATGTTCATAGCCCAGCCAACCACACTGAGCCATTTCAGAGCTCTCGCCCGTTTAGGGGAGAGAAAAAAAAGACGATAAAAAACAAACAAACAAACAAACCCCCTTTTCCATCCTAAAAAGAAGTGAAGAGGATATTTGCATGGACGAATAGTGCCTTGATAGATAAATAATTGACATTCCTAACGTTGAAAAACAGTCTATGTAGGGAGGGGGCTCCAGACACTTCGCTTCATATGTTGGCATCCCCCGAAGTCGGAGTGTGGCTGCCCACGTGGTAATCAGAAACGGTCACACACGTAATGTTCTCATCCCCAGCTGATGCATTTGTACCATAGTGTTCAAGTACTTCGGCTGCTCGGCTGATCCCTCGAGTCTTTTAGCCAGGGTACGACAACAACAACAACATCATTTGGGCTCCGGGTAACAGAAAAGAGTAAGAAGAACAAACACTGAAACATTTACGTAGAAAGAAAAGTGGCAAGTGAAATCGCAATATTGAATGGACAGATAGACTGGTGTCCATCTTACACAGCGTGTACACTCTGACTTCCTGTCGCCAGACTTAAAAAAGAACTTTGGTATTTTTATAGATTGTGACTAGCGCTAAGAACAAAAAATTCAGATGTTCCCAGAACACAGACAAGATCACATATGCAGAACAGCGAACGACAGGAAGGAAAGACAGACAAACAAACAAACAAAAGGGGGGGGGGGGGGGGAGGGGTCAAGGAGAGTGACAAGAAAGAGGAAGTTCCTGGCACAGAACTCCTGGGAGGCGGGGAAACAGTTTGTACGGAAAGAGGCCCGGCTGCACCAAGGGGGTAACTTCATCCCCCCCACATCGTCGACGAAGCCAGTGATGACAGCCGACAAGTTCTGATCCTCCTACTCGATCACCGACTTCAAAAGAACGCAGCTGTGAACGCCTGCAACGTGTTTTGCAGCAGCGAACTTTATCAACTTCTGTAATTTAATCTCCCTCATTGCCCTACTCTCTCCCCATCCGTTTATCCTGAATTTCCATCTCTGTTTTGTGTGTGTGTGTGCGTGTGTTTTTTTCAAATAAGTTTTCTTTTTCGAAAAAGTTTATATGTAATGGAATAGACGCTAAACACACACACACACACACACACACACACACACACACACACTCTCTCTCTCTCTCTCTCTCTCTCTCTCTCTCTCCTCTCTCTCTCTCTCTCTCTCTCTCTCTCAAGCTTTGCGGCTTTCTCTCTGTCTCTGTCTCTTTCTATCCCACTCTCATTGTCTCTCTCTCCGTCTCTCTGTCTCTCTGTCTCTGTCTCTGTCTCTCTCTCTCTCTCTCTCTCTCTCTCTCTCTCTCTCCTCTCTCTCTCTCTCTCTCTCTCTCGCTGCGCTTTGTCTTGTCTTGTCTCTCGCTGTGCTGGTGTCACGAAACATGTACAAAGATGCTGCCATTAAAGACTCCGCGTTCTATTCAGACAGGGATCAGGTTTATTTTAGCAGGTAGCAGCGAAACCCAGCGAGCTGGACGAACCGAAAAGACGGCGCAGAGAAAGTGGACGGTCCGCCACTTTCTCTGGACAACGCAAAACTGACTGGGTGTATTCATGGGGCAGCTTTGATGCGAGGGCCGTACAAAACAGTTGTCTGAAGCAGTCCGGAGTCGTTGGTGACCGGGATAAACGGTCGATTCTTGTCGGTCGTTATCAGTCTGGTGAGCCAAACTAGTGCGGTCCAGCGTTTCTAATCCACAGGAGTGCTTTTGAAGGAGCCTACCTTCATCCTCGTTTTTCTGTCCTCTCCCCCACTCCCTCTCTTCTTCTTCTTCTTCTTCTTCTTCTTCTCTGTCTCTCTCTCTCTCTCTCTCTCTTCTCTCTCTCTCTCTCTCTCCTCTCTTCTCTCTCTCTCTCTCTGGCTGTCTTTTTGTCTGACTGTCTGTCTGTCTTTGTCTCTGTCTTTGTCTGTCTGTCTGTCCATCTATCTATCTCTCTCTCTGGCTGGCTGTCTTGCTGACTCTGTCTCTGGCTGGCTGGCTGTCTTGCTGTCTGTATGTGCCTATCTGCCTTTGTCTGTCTCTGTCTCTGTCTGTCTGTCTGTCTGTCTGTCTGTCTCTCTCTCTCTCTCTCTCTCTCTCTCTCTCTCTCTCTCTCGCTCTGTTCTCCTTCCACACCTGTCCTCTATTTATTTTCCTTTTTCTTTCTGTTCAAAGAAAGGGCTGCTTTCAAGCCCGCGTGGCAAACAGTAGCTGTGAGCACGGGAGACATGGTGATGTGTGTTACCATCCAGCCTGGCGGTACACGGTAGATGATGCACTCCAGTGAACCACGTCGAGGTCCGGGGAGGTCTTGTGAAGAATCGGTTCCACCTCGCGACAGGTCTGAACTTCTAGAGGACTAAGAATTTGTGTGGGTCAAATAAAGGTCCCGGGACATACCAGCCAGGTCTTCGGTTGGTCAGTATTACATCAGTTGGTTATCCAGTTCCGCTCTTCTTCAGACTTGGTAGACGTGTTTGGAAAAACCGCGAGGATGTGACACACATACTGCTCTTTCTGATCTCTTGTGCAAGAGAATGTCGCTCGTGCACGTGCGTGCATGTGTGTATGTGTGTTTAAAAGAACTTAATGTTTATTTCGATCGATCGTGCAACTCTTGCAGTACTTTAAAACAGCGTGTTCCAGTGTACAAATATTTCCGCACACGATTTAGTGATCTGTGTGTCTGACAGTTCGTGTTACATCACTGTTCATATCATGCCTTTGTGGTGTGGAGTCATCGCTTCTAGTGTCATCTAACTCACTCTTCATATTATCATACTGTTGTGGCAATCAGATCCACCAGGGTGCGCAAGAAAAAGTGAGGTAAGTTCGTATAATTCTATGGTCAGACTGAACCCACATATCTATAGCTCGCTTCACGCTGGTCGGCTTCTTTGCAGACAAATCAGAAATCTGTGTATCCCCAAACTTGATCTTTTTCGTCATTGGAGCGAAGAGAATTTCATGAAAGAACCCCGAGGAATATGGCCAATGTCTGCAGTCCTCTGATTTCTTCTTTATCACGATTGTTTTCTTCCTTTCGTCTTTGTGTGTGTGTGTGTGTGTGTGTGTGTGTGTGTGTGTGTTGTGTTCCTGATCTGTCATCTGTTGGGTCTTTAAAGTAAGCAGCAGAACACAGTGTCATAAGTCATGCCCCTTACATCATGTTACCGTAGCAACCGATCGAACAGGACTTCTTATTCACGTGTCCTGACGGTTGCTTTTGGGTGTCAGCACTCCACGTTAGTTGAACTGCTGCTTTTGGATGTCGGTGTTCTTCGTCAGGTGAACTATTGCTTTAGGACGTCGGTGTTCTTTGTCAGTTGAACTATTGGTTTTAGATGTCGGTGTTCTTCGTCAGTTGAACTATTGCTTTTGGATGTCGGTGTTCTTTGTCAGTTGAACTATTGCTTTTGGATGTCGGTGTGCTTCGTCAGGTGAATTATTGCTTTTGGTTGTCGTGTTCTTTGTCAGTTGAACTATTGGTTTTTGATGTCGGTGTTCTTCGTCAGGTGAACTGTTGGTTTTGGATGTCTGTTCTTCGTCAGTTGAACTATTGATTTTGGATGTCGGTGTTCTTCGTCAGGTGAACTGTTGGTTTTGGATGTCTGTGTTCTTCGTCAGTTGAACTGTTGGTTTTGGATGTCGGTGTTCTTCGTCGGTTGAACTATTGATTTTGGATGTCGGTGTTCTTCGTCAGTTGAACTATTGATTTTGGATAGCAGCATTCCCTGTCTGTTATACTGTTGCTTTTGCATGTCTGCATTCCACGTCAGATGAACCGTTATTTGGAGGTCGGCATGCGACGTCTGATGGACGGTTGTAAGAGTGTCGACGTCCCACGTCAGTTGAACAGGTATGTGGATGTCAGCACTCCACGTCAGTTGAACAGGTATGTGGATGTCAGCACTCCACGTCAGTTGAACAGGTATGTGGATGTCAGCACTCCACGTCAGTTGAACAGGTATGTGGATGTCAGCACTCCACGTCAGTTGAACAGGTATGTGGATGTCAGCACTCCACGTCAGTTGAACAGGTATGTGGATGTCAGCACTCCATGTCTGTGGATTAAAGACATTGTGGATGCCCATGTCAACGTGTTCTGGTAGTGCCTGTGTAGTGGTCGATAATTCCCCACACTTCATACTCCTGACATGGTCATCCCCGTCTGCCTTGTTCGATAATTCCCCACACTTCATACTCCTGACATGGTCATCCCCGTCTGCCTTGTTCGATAATTCCCCACACTTCATACTCCTGACATGGTCATCCCCGTCTGCCTTGTTCGATAATTCCCCACACTTCATACTCCTGACATGGTCATCCCCGTCTGCCTTGTTCGATAATTCCCCACACTTCATACTCCTGACATGGTCATCCCCGTCTGCCTTGTTCGATAATTCCCCACACTTCATACTCCTGACATGGTCATCCCCGTCTGCCTTGTTCGATAATTCCCCACACTTCATACTCCTGACATGGTCATCCCCGTCTGCCTTGTTCGATAATTCCCCACACTTCATACTCCTGACATGGCCATCCCCGTCTGCCTTGTTCGATAATTCCCCACACTTCATACTCCTGACATGGTCATCCCCGTCTGCCTTGTTCGATAATTCCCCACACTTCATACTCCTGACATGGTCATCCCCGTCTGCCTTGTTCGATAATTCCCCACACTTCATACTCCTGACATGGTCATCCCCGTCTGCCTTGTTCGATAATTCCCCACACTTCATACTCCTGACATGGCCATCCCCGTCTGCCTTGTTCGATAATTCCCCACACTTCATACTCCTGACATGGCCATCCCCGTCTGCCTTGTTCGATAATTCCCCACACTTCATACTCCTGACATGGCCATCCCCGTCTGCCTTGTCGATAATTCCCCACACTTCATACTCCTGACATGGCCATCCCCGTCTGCCTTGTCGTTGTCATGGTTGTGGACCTCAGATACGAAAAACAAACAAACGAACAAACAAATTAACAAACGAATTAAAGATGTGTTTTGTTACGTACATGGAATGATCATTTCAGACAGACTGGTGTCTGGCAACGTTGACAAAAGGACATGCATTCGATGGCTCTGTTTATTTATTGATTCATTTTAATTCACTGTATGTACATAACTGAGAATGAAGTCTGAAGTTCATACGAGTGCAAGGCCGTTTGTAAATGTCCCTTATCAAGTTAATACAGTCATTTTGTTTAAAGCAAGCTGGTCATTCAGACATATTAGGACTGAGGCGCCTCAAAATCAGAACAGTTTGCAAACATAGAATCCAAAGGTAAAAATAACTCTTGATTCCTCACTTTAAAAGGACCTATTTACCCACCCACCCCTCCCCTCTTTTTTCGCATACCCGATTTGTCGGTCGCATCAAATGGGGAAAAAATACCGTTCCTCTAGGAAACGAATTTGTAGAAACGTGTTCAGAACACATCTGAAAAAAAAAGGTATGGGTCATCTTCTCCCCATTTTGACAGTTAGCTATTTGTATATTTGTGTGTGTGTGTGTTGTGTGTGTGTGTGTGTGTGTGTGTATGTGTGTGTGTGTGTGTGTGTGTTGTGTGTTTTGTGTGTGTGTGTGTGTGTGTGTGTGTGTGTGCGTGCGTGCGTGCGTGCGTGGGTGCATTAGCGTGCGCGAGCGCGTGCGCGCGTATGTGTATTATATATGTAAAGTGATCAGATGGTTCGAAAGTGCAAAAGACAAGGTGGAACTGTAAGCCTTTAAGGCGTGCGCCATCGCAGAATGCGACAGACTTTTAGAGAGACGAGGGACGATTCATCTCTTTGTTGTTGTTTTTTCAAGGGTTAACTAACGTCTGACTCAATCTTGCCTCTCCCCTCCCCCCCCTCAGCCCCCCCCCCCCCCCCCCCCCCCCCCCCCCACCAAAAACGAACCCCGCCATGTCAGAGGCTGACGGGTCAGACAGATGGCAGCCTGCCTGTCCATGACTCAGCAGACTGTGTCAGGCTGTCAAAATGATCAAGGCCTGGCCCAACAGCCCCGGGCCAACGGCGAGCCGCTGACACGCACGTGGAGATGTCGTGCGGAGAGCGCCTCATCAGTTTCGCCTCGTGAGCTGACTGATTGTTAATCACCTTCAGGCATAGCGAAGAGCGCGCCTGCTGCAGGCCCGTATTGCACGTGCAGCCAGGCCCCGCACAGTGAGGTGAAGTTCCAGGCCTGATACAGAGTCGGTATGACAGTACACTTCCTTCGCGGCATGTGGCTAGGGATTTTCTTCTTTTTTTCTTTCTTTTTTTTTTTTTTTAAACAGGGGAGACTCCACACTGCCGGGATGATTTCCCCATATCTCTCTCATAATGTATGCAGCTCTTGCTCCTTTTCTCTGCCCGCCTCCCCCCTCCTCACCATTCTTTCTAACTCACTCCCTCCCTTCCCCCCCCCCCTCTCCTCTCTCTCCCTCCCCATGCATCACATACATCTTTCTTCGTATGTCCTTGTTGTGTCTGTTATCTCCATCCAAGATCCCGGGGCATGCTGGTATTCTAGGCATCGGGTTTATTTTGTGTTGTTTATAGCCCAGCCGACTGCAGAGAAGAGAACCACAGCAGAACTGTTGCCGTAGCAGAATCGATCCCATACATGCATGTTAAAACGTGATTCCAAATATTCTGAACAGGATGAAAACCGGGGCTGGTTTCTGCAAAATCTTATCCTAAAGGAAAAATATTTACTTCTTATAGAAACTTTTAAAAAAAATGCATCTGGCGGGACATCTCTGATCAAGAACTCCATGGAAGCTGCTATAAAGTGCTCATCTGTGCCATGCAAATTCCAACGTGACCGACAAGAATAATATTTCGTATGAGTGGGCCATTACGAAATCTGCATTTTGTGAGAAGCAAGAGGGTTGCTGACCAGTTAGTTTCCCAGATTATCAATGTACAAAAACCGCTGTAGACTGCGCATTCCTGTCCGAAATCTTCCAATAGAAAGTTCAACGACGTGTTTAGGACTCCTGGCATTAGGGGAGGAAAACTCCAGCTGACAACACGCTTATTCAAATTAAAACGTGATGTAATGCAAAAACGTCTTTCAAAAAAGTTAAAAGACATTTACAGCAAAAAACTGTTGTTAAGTCCGGAATGGTTTTCGTTGAGTTGGGAGGCAAGTGTTAGCAGTAAGAAAACAAACAAAAACAAAGCAAAACAAACAAACAAACAAACAAAAAACGATTAAGAAAAGATAAATTTACTCGCCTTCGCGTTATGAATTTTTCAGTGGCTTGGAATTTTCGTATGCTCATTCTCAGCGACATGCCGAGTGTACACACACACACGCACACACGCACGCACGCACGCACGCACATAATTATGCTCGCGCACATTGACCCCGTAAGCGCACACTTCAAAGACACTTATAACCGTATCTCCTTTGTTCAGTACGGACCTCGCCTTTCCTGCGCTTCTTTTTCTGTCTTCCCAAACTGATTCTGTTTGTCTTTCTTCCTCCACCTTTTTCTTCTTCTGACAGGTTTGCTGTTGGCAGGAAACTGCACTTGATTACTGTAAATTGTTATATTTTGCTGCACCCGATGTTCATCTTTCCTTGCTTAGTTGCCGAAGGGAACGGTACAGACTTCAAACAGACGCTGCAGTTCTGGTTTTCGGCGACTTGTATGCATACCGATGGATGGGATTTTCTGGATCTCCACTGTTTGGAGAATAGTTATCACTGGCTTCAGCGCTTGGCATGAAAAATGCAGTGTGCGCGTTTCGCGTCGCCTGCTTACTTTGTACACTTTGACTTTTTTACGTGCCCTCCCCCCCCCCCCCCCCCCCCCCCCCCCCCCCCTCCGCCCACACGATCCCATCCCTCCTCACTGTTTTTCTTCATATAACTTTGATCCATTAGTCTTGATTGAACGGGGTGGGGGGTATTTTCTTTTGGGGTAGAATACAGTTTTGAATTACATGTAACTGATTGTGGATAACCTTTGCTGTGTCAAGTAATCGTCACGTTATGCTGTCCAAACTTTTGCCGTATCATTCTGTCAGACCATGTGGTCTATAGACATCTGCATATCATGATGTACAGACTTTGTGGTATCAGGATGTCTTCATATTACGCTGTAAAACTTGGTGGTATCGGCAAATCTTACTTCGCTGTCCAAACTTTGTTTGTATCGAGAAATCAGTATATTATGTTCTCCAAACTCTGTGATATCAAGATCTCTTATTACAACGCTTCCAAACTTTGTGGTATCAAGAATCTAGCATTATACTGTCCAAACTTGCCATATCAAGAAATATGCACATTATGTTACCCACCTAACTGATAAAAGAATCTGCACATGTTACTGTCGCTGTATCAAGAAATCTGCACGTAACGCTGTCCGCCTCGCTGTACAAAAATATACACATTATGCTGTCCAAGCTTGTACATAACCAAGAAACCTGTACATTGTTCTGTGAAAACTTTGCTGAAACAAGTAATCTGGTCAGTGTACTGTCCACGCTTTTCACCCCTCCATACTACGAACATACGTCTGTGCAAATATTATATTGTCTTGATAGGTCACACACACACACACACTCACGCACACACGCACGCACGCACACACACATGCACACACACACACACACACAACACACCAACGCACGCACGCACGCACGCACGCACGCACGCACGCACGCACGCACGCACGCACGCACACACACACACACACACACGCACGCACACACACACACACACATTTAAACGAGCATGCGCGCGTTAGGACTTTGGAATTGAAGAGTCGCCCGTTGCGTGCTACTGAGCAGTCTTACAGTGTTTTGACTATATAATTATTACTATTATCATTATTATCATCATTGTTATTACTTATAAAGAGCTCGAGTTCCCGGACTAACTATTGTTCTTTATCAGATCAGACAGGGCGCGATACAAAAACTGCTAGCATCTCCATTGACTCTGCGTTTGTGATAAATGTGTTGATTCAGCCAAACATGCAGAACGTTATGGACGGCCCGTTTAAACAGATTTTGTTGTCTTGCTGATAGAGACAAGAGATAAAACACGTGCTCATGAAGACGAGACCGCAAAGTGTTGCAGACGGTTACAAAATCAGGATTACAAAGCCATTACGAGGTGACATGGGATTGGGTGGTAATACAGGTGTGTGACAGTAGAGAGGAGATAACAAAGCAGTTAGCCAGATTAAAAATGGCGTAGACGTGAGGGATAAAGGGGAGGGGAGGAGATTGACAATAAGCTAACTCCGTTAGATGGCAAGACGAAAGACAGGAAGAGAAGAGGAGAAGGAAGTAAAGGGGAAAAAGGTCCTCACGGACATTTTCTTTCCGAAAAAAACAACAACACCCTTTCAAAAACAGAGTTTATGTAAAAAGCCCAACAATATGTTAAAGCCTGAAGCTTCACAGCTTTGGTATTGAAACTGTTCTTCAGGTGATTAGATTTTAAGAAAAGTTACTTTGCCCCGCAGTGGAGAAGCTGAAATTCATAAACAGTAGAAAAACGGGCAGCAGATCACACACACACACACACACACACACACACACACACTGCTCTTCTGTCCGAAGGGTTTAATGTCCTTAATACTTTCACATTTTAATAACGCATTAAGTTTCAAACGGCAGTCTTTTTACACCTTAACGCATTTAGTTTCATTCGCCGTTTGAAAGTTTTTTTTTGTTTTTTGTTTTTAAAGTTTTGGTAGATGGTCAGTGGTGGACATTCCTGACCGAAACCCTGCATGGTTGATTAGAATGATTTTCATTCTGTTCAGAATAATTTATCAAACTTCCATTGACGAATTTCTCCATCAGTTTACTGGTGTATAAAGTGAGAGAAGTTGATCTGTAACTGCAAAATCAGCTCCTGATTGTCCGTTTTCAAGAAGTGGAACTGTTATTGACCGTTTGCACAAGCCTGGCAGTACTCGATCACTCCTGCATCCATGTATTATTTCAAATAAGTACCGAACCTGTGTATCGGGCAAGTGTTTTAACATTTCATTTTACACTTCATCAGAACCAACAGTCGTTCTTTTTGTACCCAGTGGCGATTTACCTTTTCTCACTTACGTAAAGGTATTGGGGGGCATACATGTACAAAGTATTATCAGGTATTGGATCTTTGTGAACACCTGCTATTGATAGAGAACAAATCTGCAACATGTTTAGCTTGTTATCAATCATTATTTGACTCTTTAAGATTTTGTCATCATGTTTTCTAAAACGTTTTTTCTTCCAAATCTTTTGGAAGACTTTTGAACATAAGTTGACGAATATAAACGTTTCGCACGGGCTATTTTTCTTTGGAAAGTTGGCTTTGCTTTCTTCATTTCTATGCGTTTTAATGGAAACCTTTCCTCAAGTATATTTTGTATTTCGGTTGTGACGCATAAGACGACTGGTACCTCCCTCATTTGTGGTAGCATTGTTATGAGCATGACACACTGGATGGTTGGTATTCACAACCCTTGTGGTAGTTCTACTAAATGTAGCAGCTTACCAGAGTGGGACACAATGGATTACTGGTGTTTACCGTATCGGCAGCAGCACTGGGTCCCACTGGATGATTGGTATCTCGCACGCCAATGATATCTTTACCAAACGTAACAGGGACAACGCCGATAATCAGAATGAAGCGTTACTGCAAACGGGATCTATAGTATTAGTTGATATGTTCCAGTCGCCTTGGTCTGTGAATTCAAATGATCGAATTCTAGCGAGACATGTGAAGCAGAAGCGAGATTTTGATCCATCAACCAGTCTGCGCATGTGCAGATCAGCCCGTCACCTATTTAATTCCTTCGGTGGAAGACGCAGGTGGTAAATTCATTACTTTGATGGGTCAGGAAAATACAAACATACCTAGCGTTTAGCGCCTCGGTATATCATGCGTGGCGGTGTAGGCTGGGGAAATCAGGTGCATGGAAGCTGACGATTAGAACAAAAGGAAAGCGAAGGTGCAGCCAGACGCGACGAAGAAGAGGACCGCCAGAGCCCTCGTCCTGAGCTCCTTGTGTTTTGTTGACTGACGAAGATTGGCACCAAGTGAACGATGTACATGGAGCTCTGTGTCCATGACCCATGCAGCAGGCAGTCTACGCTTCTTGCTGTTAAACCATTATTTTTGCCATTATCGGCGTGCTTACTGGAAAATATTTGCCATTCTAACCGTTTCTTTATTTACAGCTGACAGGTAGGAAGTAAAGTCTACATTCCCATATCCGACACAGCTGGGATTTCTCGGACACTCAGTGCAGCCTGTTATAGCGCATGGGTCTTTCCATGAAAACTAGGCTGTGGAGCTCCTTCGCCTGCCGACAGAGGCCGCAGTTAGTGATGCTCTCTTCGGGTTCAGTTCCATTGAGTTCATGTTCGAACTTGGCCGACCGCAGTCGCCAGATCAAGCATATCCTTGTGGCTGTGATCCATATCTGTAATGTTATACACTGTTTTCTGGTGATGCTAATGTTTGACCCAGGAACAGTTGCTGGGTTGTCGCTTTGGTCTTTTTTGGGGTTTGAACCTTAACCTCGGTTGGCCTTTTTGGTGAGCTTGCAGATAAAATGTACATCGATATAATGTAGCAGATATGAAACACAAACGAATACCCCCATAAAAAGCAGATTCCCAAGAATGCTGAGAACTGTGGTAAACAACAAAACGAAGAAAACGATTATATATTGAAGATCAAACTTGAACGTGGACAAGGAGAAAAGCTAAGCAATGTGCTCGGACTGCTCTCAGATCGGAGAATCGTGGTGAATTGGTGGACCAGACTTAAAAGACAAGCAACGTGTAGGCTGTCCCAAGATCACCGATTTTACACTTGTGGTATGTACCCACGGAGGACCGTCTCTCTTCCGCTACAGGACGACGGAGACGGAAAAGCAAGATACATAGTAAAGGGAGATTACTCACAGGCAAGTAGAGAACCAGCAGTGACACGGGAGACAATTGAGGCTAATATTGTACGAGATCAGTACAGGGAAAATAACCACTCGGAGACGTGGAACAATACTCAGGAGGAACAATATGCCTGGATGTGAAAGGAGCAGCAAACATGATGAAAAAGCTTCAGTCACGACAGGGAATAAGAAGAGGAAATAACTTTTTTCGTTGTTTTGATCCGCGATGTCTGGTTCACCATCTGACTGACCTTGTAAGAAGGGGATGGGGTGGGGGTAATTTGCGTCCGTATTACCATAACATAAAAGGGAGAGAGAGAGAAGAAGGGGAAAGGGTGCGAAAAACAGTTCTATTATGTAGTGTTAAACTATTCCCATCCTAAGTACAACAACAACAACAAAACAACAACAACAACAACAACTGGTACAGTTATGTATCTTGCCCTCGTTCTCAAGGGAGCCTCCGGCAGCCCCAGGCCGTACAAAGAGCAGACAGCGCTGGTTTAACGCAGAGATGACAGAGGTGGGATTGTTCCCATCCACATCAATGAGTCTGGCACGCTTTGATACAGCAGCCCCGATAGTCTCCCGTGTGACATTTCGCACACTCCCAAGGCCCGGGTGATAATAACCCGTAAATCACTTTCTTGTCGTTTTCAGAGCTGGGCAAGAAGTGCTCGCATTTATAACTCGGTTTCGCGCGTATGCGCAGCCACAGATTTAAGACTTAAACAGTCTGTGGACCACAGCATACGCATGAACGCGCGCGCACGCGCTGTCCCACCCCCACCTTCCCTCCGTCGACACACACACACACACACTCTCTCTCTCTTTCTCTCTCTCTCTCTCTCTTCTCCTCCTCTCCTCTCTCTCTCTCTCTCCATACACACACACATGCGCGTGCGCGCGCGCGGTGGCAAGGGGTGGTGGTGTTAAAGAAGAGATCAACAAACCGTCAACACAAGCCAGCTTTATATGTGTTTTGATAAGGATTGTGCTTGTTGTCTTCCTGTTTTTCTGACTGTCTGACTGCGGTTTTTTCCTTGTAACGTTCTTTCCTTCTTTTTTCTCTTCTCATTCTCTCTCTCTCTCTCTCTCTCTCTCTCTCTCTCTGCCAGACTTTCATTCTTTCTATCTAAGCACCACTCGAGATAGGGTTGAAATAAGATAACATCGAATTTTTCTTCTTTTTTTTTTGAAGGGGGGTGGGGGGGGGGGGGGGGGGCATCCTTGCAAGAATCCGTGAGCGTACATTCTGCATGAGGCTGGTGTAAGCAGGGAGAAAACAATTCTGTAAGCTTCTCTGTTTATGATGAGTGCTATAAGAAAAACTTAATTTCGTAGACATCTTTAACGTCATCATCCTTACCACCATGACCCCATCACCAGCAGATGCCAGCAGCAGCGGACTGATCCAACGACAACGGTTATACCGTGCAGACGGCGTCAAGGACTGAGGAGTGCTACAGAGACAATATTTTCAAATTCCCTCGGACTTGATGTCAGTTCAGCCCTATTTGGAAACGGAAGACCGGTCTGTGCAGGTAATACAGACCCCCCCCCTCCCCGGCCCCCACCCCACCTTGTGTCATCCATCCCTGTCTGGAGGTGCCAGGAAGCCCCTTGGTGCCTGGCTGGCGATGATGAACTCCGGTCTTGGGTTTGTTCTCATCCATTTCTGACATTCCTCTCACGTTGAAGACAAACCCTTCACAGCTCTTTTCACGAGGAATATATGGCAGTTTTTTCCATTTAGGTTCTTCCTCGGCCCTCCTGCCCCACTGTCCCTCCTCTCTCCCCTTTTTTCAGTTTCTGAAAGAGACCCGTCAAGGCGTCTTTATCTTGCTTTGGAAGATGGTTGTAGTTTTGTTGTTTATCACCGTTGTTGGTGACCTTTTTAATGTTGCACGCGCGCGGATTTTAAGTGTTCTTTCAAAACCTTGATGGTGGAGGCGAAAATGTAATGTAATTCGAACTGTAATCAGGACTAAAGGCTTGGGCAAAGTAACAAAACTTGACCATAGAGTTACGTTCTTCCGCTGTGCTCAAAACCATCACAGAGAACGAGAAGGACGAGAAAAATAGACTGATGCCTTACACCCAACTGAAACCACGTTCAGCAACTTCACTGGAAAACGTAAGTATGAAGGGAGAGTACTCCTCAATCAAACTCCGGTTAAGGTTCTTGGCCACACCTGCTGTCTGGCGTCTGACGCGGGTAAGTAAATTTGACGTGGTTAACATCTAATCTAGATCTGTGCTGCAGATTGGAGGAAATGAATTGCGCTTTCCTTACATCACTAAGATTGCTGGAAAGAACTTCTTAGACCGTTATACTTTCTTTTAACCGTCATGTTTCCTAAATAAAAAAAGAAAAGAAAAAAGAAGAGGACCTGTTGAAAACAGTTATTCTTCCATGTTGCTCGTGTTCACGATTCGGCTTGGGCTTGGAAAGGACCCTTTTAAGAAAAATGCGAAGATTATGTTAAATTAACATTGAACGGAAGATTGTTAATTTAACATTGAACGGAAGATTGTTAATTTAACATTGAACGGAAGATTGTTAAATTAACATTGAACGGAAGATTGTTAATTTAACATTGAACGTGAAGCTCATTTTGTTTGCCACTGTAAAGAGACGAAAAACAAACGAAATATTTATTTCATTTGTACATTATTGAAAAGTTTACCGGCATGCTCGTTTGTCTCCCTGTCTTGAGTATTTTGTGAATGTTTTTCCCTTTATGTATTCGATTTGAAAAGACTAATCCAATATTAAAAAGTCCTGAAAGGGGAAGGGGGAGGAGGGGCATATGACATGACCAGAAAAAGTGCCCTTTCTCTGGAAATGCCTTTCAAAGCGTTTGGAGGCAAGGGAATTTGACAAAAAATGAATTACATTTAATCAGACACGAGGTATAGTAGCCGTTGTCAGTATGGCAAACGGTTACACAGTGGTATCGATGTTACTTCTATAGTGAAAACGAATTGGGGGCCCGAAGCCAAAGAGTTAGAGCGTCTGGTTGCCTGCGGAGCTGACGGTCTGAGTTCGAATCCCTTGTAAGGTCGGATTGTTTGCGGTTTGAAACCTTCACTGTCAACCCGGCAGGAAAAGGGTAGGCCTACTGATTCAGGCCACGGAAGGCCAAAACGGCGAAAGGGGATGGATAGGATCCATTTTCCGTAATGGGATGTTCCAGGTACGGTGAACCTTGAATAGTTCTCTGTCCCTACCGCCATTAGACTGTGGGACTTTAACACACACACACACACACACACACACACATCTATCTGTCTGTCTTGTCTGTCTGTCTGTCTATCTATCTAGATAACAGCCATACATAAACATGAATTAAAAATCAAGAGAACATCCAGCCACGGGTATACATACTATAATTACGAAAACAGTTAAAGTAGAGTTTGTCGCTGCTATACCTACTGCCATACAACACGGATTCAGACAATCAGAACAAGAATCAGACGCAACAGATAAAGAATGGAGGATTCACGCGCTATTGATGCGATTCATGTAAAATGAACACGAGCTATCTTCATTTGTCATGCGATGGTTAAATGAATGCGAGCATGACATATTTCTGATGCGCGTGATCCTCTGCAGTCTTGTAAACGGCGGATTCCAAGGTAACGAATTAACGTTACTTAAAGCTTAAAGGAATTCTTCTTGCAGTCTTCTCGAAAATCGATTTGATAGGGCACGCGGGAGGAGGATAATACGAGGGGCGGGAGGGTGAGGAAAGGGGGGGGGGGGTGAGTAAAGGGGAGACGAGATTGGGCGGTGTGTGTGTGTGTGTGCGTGCGTGTGTGTGTGTGTGTGTGTGTGTGTGTGTGTGTGTGTGGTGTGTGTGTGATGTCTATGACGTGTACAGATGTAAGAAAGGGTGCAAAATGTGAGTTAATATTAGTGTTTAAATCTCAGTCCTGAACTCGTGTTAACATCCAGACGCAGTGATCAGTGTCACTCATTTGCAACTAACACATGGAAAATAACTGTAAAACCACGGTCTCTGCCCATTTTCTTTCCCCTGTACAAACGTGGGGAAAGTGGTGGTGGTGGTGTGGTGGGGGGGGGGGGGGGGGAGGATACTGGGCAGTGGACGTAGTAGTCTTGTTTTGGAAACTGGTGCTTCAGGCATCACACTGAATTAAGTCGACAGTGGAGACCCTGAATTGAAACGGAAAATCGGGGGGAGGGGGGGGGGGGGGCATTCAAAGTGTCAGTTTTTCATGTCGGTTACCAGAGGAATTCGAAGTCAACGCCTGAATACGGACTCTGTGTTCTTCCACTGAGGTAACAGTGCACCCGGGAGAGAGAGACAGAGAGAGAGAGAGAGAGAGAGAGCGCTGTTAAGAATCGTAAACCGGATGCTGTATCAATCAAACTGTAACTCCATCCTAGTCCTCAGAACTGGAGGAAAGGAAAACGTAAGACTGAATCCGCTCTGAGCTTTCTGTTTGCGTCCGGAGAGGAAAAAACGACTTAGACTTTCAGAATCCGTGCACACTGAGAGTAAAGAGAGGAATAAAAAGCCATTTACGATGCCGCTCAAATTGGCTGACCTTGACTCGATACCGGCAAACGGCCATTTCCCGCCAGCCCTTGCGCGGCAGGCAGACCGGATGACGGGAGTACTGCTGAAAATAACGGCGCAAGTTAAAACCCAGCCGAAAGGGCTACTCGGTGGAAACACCGCTTAAGAATTTAACGGCTTATCTGTTGGAAACATCACGTAAGGTTTTAACGGCCCTTATAAAGAGAATGATTACGCTTTCTTTAAGCACTTACTTGTGCGCGGCAAGCACAAACGCAAGTACACACACACACGGCACGCATCACGAAAAGTTAGCCTGTCACATCGCCTACACAAGAACACCACACACACACACACACACACACACACACGAGGTCAACTTGATACTGGTTTGAGAATGTGGGTTTAGCATTTGTCCAACGACATCAAAAAGAACATTCTTGCGAACAATTGTTGTTTTTAAAAGGAAGCAATCCTTCAACAGACATAGAACTCATCGGATGGCAGGGCTATGAAATAACATGCTTTGATTTGATTATGTAAATGAGGTAACTCGTACCCCTGGGACTTTCATGTTCGGGATCCTTGTGACACGATTTGGAGCGGTGTAGTTGTCAACATAATCCAGTTACTTGACTCATCGCGACACACAGACACACTTTATAGTGCGTGTTAAGCATTGGAGTGGAGGGTAAGAAAACAAAACAAAAACAAAACAACAACAAAAAACATCCACCAAGGAATGTTGAGAAATATTTTATTCATTTTCTTCAGCCTATTTCCCTCGGCGAGGTGTAAAGTAAAAACGGCTCTTTTCACAGAATACGGACAACATTTCAACAGCTCGACCATTCTGAACACAGTGAACGGCAACAAAAGCGTTCTTCTTGCAGGCCGCTGTGACGCCGATTATTCTGTTTCGCTTCATTTAGTTAGGTGACTCACTGACTTCCTAAGGGGTCCGCCGCCAATCCTACACACAGAAACAGAGACAAACGAGCAGCGTCCTGTCAAACCTTGGCTTATGGCTCGTCATCGTTGGCGCTCCCCTCTCCCCCCCCCCCCTTCCCCTCCGTCCTCCCGCCTTTTCGCAAACCACACACATGACTTCCATGGTCTCAGAGCTAAGAGAATCCAGCCAGGACCAGATGGAATCCCCCAAATTTCCTTCATTACGCGCGCGGCCTCAGCCAGAAAGCAAACAGTTGAGGGCGACAGAGAGAAATCGGATTCCGATGCCGAGAGTGTTTGGTTTGTCGGCAACAGCAGCTGCTCATTTTGAGGAGCGGGGATCGCTCCGAGTACTTTCTTGATTCCTTCCTCCCGTCTGTATTCGTTTTCGCCTCCTGTCCTCCCCTCTGATTGGATTTGGTCCCTGTCAACGCCTTAGGCTCGCTAGTTAGAACGCCATTTTTTCTCCCTTCCAGGTCTTAAGAAAAACGTGTGTGTGTGTGTGTGTGTGTGTGTGTGTGAATATAACGGGATTTAGAGGTGTCGTGTGTGTGGTGTGTGTGTGTGTGTGTGTGTGTGTGTGCCCGAGCAAGATTTTGCTAATTTCTGGTCGACTTCAGTGTGAACTGCGCTAACGGGGCTGTGATGTGAAATCTTAATGGAAAACGATCGATTATTTGATTTTGACATTGATCCAGGATCAGGCAGTCATAAAACTCAGTCCAAGGTAACATCTTAAGTGATTTGATTGTTTGTTTATTATCATTTTAAAAAAAATACTGGTTTTGTTGAAGTGGTAGAAAGTTTCAGAGGACCAAGTCAGACAGGAATGATCTGTGAGAACAGACACCACTATGGGCAAAGCCGTGGACCGATCTGTATATCGCGCGCAGACAGACAGAAGGGGAGAGAGAGAGGAGAGAGAGAGAGAGAGAGAGAGAGAGAGAGAGAGCGAAGAGAGAGAGAAGAGAGAGAGCGAGAGAGAGAGGGGTATGGCGTGTCACCCCCATTTTTTGCTTCCCAGTACAGACTTTGAAGCTGTTTGTATCAGCCTCGTGTGATCCAAGATGAGTTGCTGGGCGGATAGAACATCCGGGAAGGTTTTGTAACTTCCGGGATAATTTCCCAGTCTGCGCCACCTTCCGGCCGCGAACAAACAAACAGACTGAAGAGCGAGAAAAGGTCAGCACAGCGAAGACTGTAGACAGCGATTGCTTCCAGAGATACCAGCGATCAGTTGTTCCTCCTGTACACCTGTAGTCCATCACCTGGGCGCACCTGCACCCTCGTTCCGCAAGACATGTTTCTCAGTTGCAAATGATTGGTGTGTTTTGGCTTCATGAAGACACTCCCACCCCTCCTCACTACCACCTAAAATAAAATAAAATAAAAATAAAAATCACACCTACACAAAAGTCACATTGTAGGTAGTAACCGGATAGTTTGAAACGAGCAGTCCCTGACTCCAGGTGAGCATAACGTGTGATTGTCGTAGCGCACCCCCACAGAGCGCACCAGGTAAGATCTGTTAGCGAGATAGTATCAACAGGATTTTCGTGGCGTGTGAAAACCAGACCACCCAGCAGTAAACGGGTGCTCGGCACGCCACTGCCACCCGTCTTCAACGTGGCACCTGTGGGTGGAACTACCCCCCGGCACACGGCAGGTCGCGGATGGCATCACGAGGGTCAACACCTGGATACCTACCCCCTCCCTCCGTCTCAAAGTTCCCCCCGTCACCTGTCTCCTCCCCCAACCGTGTTGACACTTTCAGTGTTCCACATTCACGGATTTTCATCGTGTCGGGTGTCTGGGAGAGGCCTCGGGTTTATGCAGACGTGTCTTTTATTGTTATGACTGGAGCCAGAAAAAAAGAAAAAGAAAACTGCTCTGCAACATAAGACGGCAATTAGATGCATAGATGCCTGGTGTGGGGGTTGTGGTTTAGTGCTGAGGAGACCGGGCTACGTCTGTGGAGATTTTTTGTTTGTTTGTTTGTCCTCCATTTCCGTGTTGTGAGTCATAGTATATGAAGCGACCTATGGAAAGACACGAGAAAGGAAATCACGTATTATTATAGCATTGTGGACTCTGATTTCCAAAGACACCAGGAATAGATGCATTTAGAACGGAAAGCAATTTTCTTTTGTATGTATGTTTTTTTCGTTATCAGATTAATATCGTTGTTCTATGTTTTGAAGTCTTGACGCTAGTTGACTAGTTGACTCCATTATATATCACATGTTGTATTTTTTTCTTGTGAAATCATTAGGTGTTTAAATTACAAGTAGTAAGTTTTGTAATAAACCTTACTTAGCACCCGAGTACTGACACTGAATCACAGTGTTATGCTCTGCTCTGTCTGTATGTCTGTCTGTCAGTCTGTCTGTCTATCTGTCTCTCTCTCTCTGTCTCTGTCTCTCTCTCTCTCTCTCTCTCACACACACACACACACACACACACACACACACACAACACACACACACACACACACACACACACACACACACTCTCTCTCTCTCTCTCTCTCTCTCTCTCTCTCTCTCTCTCTCTCTCTCTCTCTCAGTCTCTCTCTGCACAATTCCCATAAGTAACTCTATACGAAATTTGCTCTCGGAAAACCGTTTCCTTCCCATCTGTCTAGCAATACTACTGCAGCCAGTTCTCCCAGAACGTTCGTACAAACTTTCGGAGTATTTGAACAAGCAGTTTGCTTACATGGCTTCTCTCAGCCATCTAAGCTGATGGCTTCAAATCAACTCAATACCGTTGACGTCATGTGAATAAAGAACCACAAACGAAGGCCTGGCACAGCCCGGCAAATTTACTGTCCACAAAAAGTAGCGGATGAATAAATCAATGAAACTCAAAAAAAAAAAAAAAAAAAAAAAAAAAAATCGAAAATAAACGCAGTCCTTCCCCCAAAACCAGAAAGAGCCACCAACATCAGAAGAAAATTGATCGATGGGCATTGAAGGAGGAGAAAAATCGTGAGGACCAAAGACCCCGCCGGGAAACGAGGGACAGCAACGATTTACGTCATCTTGGCACTAATCATGTCGTGAGACGGCAGGCGGCCTGGAAGCACACACAAAAAGCGGTAACACCGTGGTCTGGCCCTGCAAATACGCCGTGGTTTATGTCGCGCGTGAAAGCATGCGCGTGCTTCTGTATTTTTTTTTTCCCACCAGACCCCGCTGCACTGCTTGCTTTGGTTTTGGTCCAACCCCCGGAATGCCTTTGAAACCCTTCGTTTAATCGGGGGGGCCCCTTTATTTTTCCCCGTAAAACTACCCATTGTTTTGGGTTCTCTAATGCGGGATTTTTTTCCCCCGGGAAAAATTTAGGATTGTAAACTTTGGGTCTCTCTCTCTCTCTCTCTCTCTTCTCTTCTTCTCCCCTCTTCTCTCTTCTCTTTCCCTTATCTCTGTGGCGCGCGCGGGGCGCGCGGGCGCGCCCCGGCGGCGCGCTTTGGGGGTTGTGTTTTGTGTGTGGGTGTGTTTTAATTTTTGAATGCCTTAAAAATCGGGTGATACCCGGGTCAGTACGGGGGGTTTTGGTGGCTTTTTGCCCCCCTGGGGGGTTAATCCCCAAAAAATTGGTTGGGGAGTTGGGGGCCTTTTTGCCTCACGGGATTTTTGACTCGGGGGGGAGGGGTTGCCTCATGGGGTGTTGCCCCCACTGGGGTGTTGTCACTGGGATTTGTTCCCCTTAAAGGGGAAAGTTTTGGACCCCAACTGGGGTGTTGATTTCACTGGGAGTTTGGGACTCACTGGGAGGGGTTGCCTCACGGGGAGGGGTTGCCCCCTGGGGGGTTGTTGGACTAAAAGGGGGAGTGTTGCCTCACGGGGGTGTTGCTCACTGGGAGGGGTTAAACTAAACTGGGATTTGTTGACTCCCCGGAATTCCCTTTTTGTTAAATTCTTTTTGTTGCACCTTTTTTTTTTCTTTTTCCCTTTTTTTAAAAAAACATTGCTTTCTTTTGTTTTGTTTTTCTCCCTCCATTCTTTCCTCTTTTTTTTTCCCCCATTTCTTTCCCTTTCTTTCTTTCTACTTTATCTTTTCCCTTTTCTTTTTATCATTATTAAATTCGTGGGAGGGGCTCAAAAATTTCCCGGCGTCGGGGGTTTCTTTAGTTTCATGAGGGCATTTGGGGGCGTTGGGGGTTGGGGGATGGGGTTTTTTTTATGGGTTGTGTCTGGTTAATTTTTTTGGGGGAAAAATTCCCCCGACACACAACGGGAGAGAAAGAAAAACAAATCCAAGTGTCGGGCCCTTTTCGTCTTCAGTCGAAAATCGTGTAAAGTGTAAAAACTTTAATTTGGGGGGCCGTTTTGCACCCCGGACCTTTGAACGCGGCTTTGGAAAAGGGGATCAAACGGCAAATGGGATGGGGGTTTTGCCCGCCTTTTTTTCCCCCTGAGCGCACGTGTGCGAGAGAGTGCGGGGAGGGAGGGGAGAGAGGAGAAGAGGGGGGAGAGGGGGGAGAGGAGAGGAGTGAAAAGGGGAGAGGGAGAGAGAGAGGCTGGCGGGGAGACTGCTGGGGAGAGGGGAGGAGATTGAGAGAGAGAGAGAGGAGAGGGAGGGGGGGGGGGAAGGGAGAGGGGGGAGGGGAGACATGAGCGAGAGATGCGGGAAAGAGAGAGGATTTCATGAGCGAGAGATGTAAAGGGAGGAGGGGAGAGAGGAGAGTGAGGGGAGGGGGAGAGAGAGAGAGGAGAGAGGACAAAAGGTCCCCCCAACAGGGCCCGGGAATTTGTCCGGTCGCACCCGTTTGGGCGAAGTGGGGGGAAAAAAGTCCGGCTTTTCCCTTTTTTCCCGGCTTTAAAAACGGGGGCCCCCGCTTTTCCAACCCCCGGGACACTTTTCCCCGAAAATCCTTTAAGTCCCCCTTTCTTCCCCCTTCTGTGACTCCCCTTTTCACTGCACCCCTTTTTTCTTTCTTTCTGCCCTTTCCCCTTCTTATTTTTCTTTTTTTTTCTTTTTTTTTTCCCCTTTTTGAAAACCCTTCCCTTGTTGTTTTTTTTCCCTTTCCCCAAGAAATTTTTTTTTTTTTCTCCTGGGGTGGGAAACGCCCAAAAATTTTTCGCGCATTTTTCCCCCTTAGAGTTTTTTTTTTCCTTTTCAGCCCTTTTTTTTTTTAAAAATTAACTTTTTAGTTTGCCTTTGTTTTGGCAGGATCTGTTTTTTTTCATTCGTTTTTGTTTTCTTTTTTTTCCCCTTCCTTCCCCTGTGTTTTTTCCCTTTTTCCCTTTCCTTTTTTTGGGACTGTCAGTAACTAATGGTAGTGATCGGTTGCGGGACGCGGCTCTGTGAGTCAGGGAAAACCCGTCGGTTCCTTTGTTGGGGTTACCTAAAATGGAAAAAGGGACGGGGTTCGAACCCCCTTCAAGCCCAAGGTTTAAACCGTCATTTTAAACCAGCATCCTCTTGTTTTTGCTGCGTGACTCTCTCCTCTCTCCTCTTTTCTTTTCCTCTTCTCTCTCTTTTTCTCTTCTCTCTCCTCTCTTCCCCTCTCTCTCTCCTTCTTTTCTCTTCCTCTTGTTTTTCCGGGTGTTCCCCGTCTGTTTAAAACCACGCAAAACAACACACCCCACACACACCCCAACAACACCAACACCCCACCACAACACCACAAAACACGGGCGCGCACCGAAAACTAAACAAAATTCATTTTGGTCAGTTTAAACCCTTAAAGGGTGGAAAATTCCAAAACACACACACAACCACCCCACCACACACCCCAAAACACACACACAAAAACACCACACCCCGGCCCGCGCGCGCGCGCCCCGCATGTTAAGTTCATGAAAATTTCCCTTTTCCCCCACTTTTTTTTGTCCTAATTTTCATTGGTTTGGGGCCCCCCCCCCCCCCCCCCCCCCCCCCCCCCCCCCCCCCCCCCCCCCCCCCCGTTTTCCCACCCCCTTCCTCTCTCTCATCTCTCTCTCTCTCTCTCTTTTCCTCTTTTCTCTCCCCTTTTTTTCTCTTTGTCTAATAATGTTTTTTTTTTTTCCTCTCCCCTTTGTCGTCTGGTTCACTTGTAGATGGAGACTTTTGGCGGAAAGAGGGGAGGGGAGAGAGGGGGAGAGGGGGAGAGGGGAAAAGAGGAAGGGGGGAGAAAAGAGAGGGAGAGAAAAGGAGGGGAGGATTTTTGGAAAACTTTAATTTTTTTTTGTCTTTACCAAAGGGTCTTTTGACAAGCGCCAGCGCCCAAAACCCAACTTTTGAGGCAAATTATAGGAATCTGTGGAAATGGTACTCTGGGGTTGAAATGCAAGCCAGTATTAACTATCTTGGGAACCCAATCCCAAACCCTAGTTTAACTTTCGGGAAAAATAAAGTAGAAAAACCCCCTTTGTTTTTGGGTTTTAAATTTACTTGAATCCCCCCCAGCTTCCTCTCGGGAAGAATTTGCAATTTTAAAAAAATTTGGGGAAGAAAAACCCTTGGAGGCTCGCCAATTTAAATTGTAAAACTTGGGGGGTGCCCGGTTGGAGGGGCTAGGCACGGCCCAAACCCAAAATACGTTGTTAAAATTCTCTTTTTTAATATTTCATGCATTGGAAACTTTCAAAAACTTTTTTAATCTTTAACTTTATTACAAAATGATCTTTAGAACAAAACATCAATGCAAAAGGGAAATCAAACAAAAAAAAACCCTTCTCTCTTTCCTGAAATTCAAAAAAATTTCCTTTTTCTAAAACATCAAAAACAAACCCCGGGGTTTAAAATAGATTTCTATTTTTTCCCGGGCCCGGGTTTCCCCCCCCCCTTTAACCCCTAATTCCCCCCGAAATTCCACCCCTTTTTCCCCCTTTTCCCTTTTTTTTTTTTTTTCCACTTTTCATTTTCCCAAAACATGACAAAAACTGCTGGCAGGGGCAAGTTGGGAAACTGCGGGCCACGGTCAGGCTGGACCGTGGCGTTGGTCAGGTTGGATGCCGAAAAAATTGAAAAAGGGGTGGCCAAAGTATGATGTCCCCCCCCGGTTCAGATGGGGAACGTGACTTTAAACATCGAAATGTTATCCTTTTTTTCTTTGCTTTAACCGGTTTTTCCTCTCTCTCTCTTTTCCTATTTCTGCTCTTTTAAATTTGGGCCCATGGTTGCTTTTTTTTTCCTTTTTTCTTTTTTTTTCCTTTTCTTTATTATTGGGAACTCTTTTTAACCCCCCACAATTCTCTTTTTAAAAAAAAATTTTCCCCCCTCTGAAAGACTTTCTGGTGCAAAATTCCCCCAAAATTTTTCGGTTCTCCCTCCCCTCTCATTTCCCGGGTTTTTTGTCAGACCCTACAAAAAAACCTTTCTCTCTCGGGTCTCCCCTGTTTTTTCCCCTCTTTCTCAAAAACCACGCATTACTTTACCCCCCCAAAATCCGTATCCAAGGGGGGAAAATTTCCCTTGGTCACTGGTTTTTTTTTACCCCCTTTCTTTCCCGAATTTAAATTCCCCAAAAATTTTCCCTTTTGGATTTTCAAATCATGCCAGTCCGCCTAAACGCCTTACCTTGTGGGGGTTTTTTTTTGGGTTTTTAAATTTTTTTTTGGGGATTTAAACCCCCACCAATATCCCTTCCCCCCCTCCCCCTTTCCGGCGACGTCGTAAATTGGCTAGAAGTCGGGGCCCCAGAGTTGTTTAGGTGGGCCCCAACTTTTGGGACTTTGGTCAGCCACTCGATTTGTTTTCCGGGGAAAGATTAGGATTACCCTTGCCCTGTAAAATTTGGGCCCGGGGAAAATGAGTCTGATCCGGGATTTCGAGACTCTTTTTTAAAAGACTCGGGCGACGGTCGGGTACTTAGCCCGTTTGTTGCGGGCCCGTCTCGGGGAAAGCCCCCTCCCCTTGCTTAATTGGTGGATCCGACAAAAGGGGCCCGTTTTTCGGGAACGAAAGGTTTTTAATTTGCTTTTGGAGCTTAGCCCAAACCAACCCTAGTGGCGAGGACAAGGGATTTTTTTTTTGGGGTTTTTTTTTGGGCCCTTGACAAATTCCCCCTTGAAAAAGATTGGCACCGTTTGGGTCTCAAAAAAAACGGTAAAAAAAAGGACAAAACCAAATTTTGCGGTTACACAGCTACACGTGGAAAGTTTTAAAAAAAATACTTTCCCAACCAAGGGTTTTATAAATTAAAAAAATTTATTTAGTGCCCCCAAACCCCAATGAGTTATCATTGCGTGCGCTCTTGCGTTATTTCAACTCATTTTTTTAAAACCTTTGTGCGAATTATGAAATTCCCTCCCTGCGGTTTTGCCAAAATTTCTCTTAAACTTTTTTTAAGGGAAAAGCCCATAAAATTAGGGTTTCACGACCCCGGGACACTTCACTGGGGGAATTCTTTCCCCCACTTATTGAAAATTTATGCAAAAACTCCCCAAAGCGGATGTTTTGCCCAAGGGATAATCATTACCAGAACAAGTCTCCCCAAAAAAATTTATAAACAAGTCTCACAAAACCAAAATATGAAAAATACCCAAAGGGGGAATAAACCTTTTCAATCAAATTAAAGGAATCAAACATATTATAAACAAAGCCCGGAATGTTTATTTCCCTCTGAGTTGTGCAGCTTCCCTAGCCTTCACGATTTAAAATATTTCAGCTTGACTTTCGTTGCCTGGAATTTTTAAGCACCCCGAACCGGGTTGGGCTGCATTTGCCTTTTCCCAAACGCAGACCCTGTTTTTTTTCAGTGTGCCTTGCGGTTTTTTGGTGGTTGATGATCTGTTCTACCCGGGAACTTTTCCCATTCAAGTATTTTTGGGAAATTCTGCCCGGCCCCCGGGACAGCAAAACACCCCTTTTCTCTCCCTTTGGGGTACCCTTTTCAACTTTGTAAAATTTCCTTTCGTTACTCAAGGGAACCCTGACCCTTCTGCCCCTGCAAAAATTTCTGCCCCTATCCACCGCTTGCATCTTGCCCGCAACAAAAGGGTTTTGGACTTTTGGTAGCTTCAAGATGGGACGGGCCCAAGTTTTTCCGCCCCGTCTGCAGTGCTTGCTCTGCAGGGTTTGACCACTGGGACCACTCCCGGGTTTTCCCTGCCTTGCCCAAAAATTCTGAGAGGACTCTTTGATTGCGGCAAAAATTTGGAACAAACCCCTATAAAAACCCAAAAAAATAGCAGACTCCGATTCTGTTTTGGTCTTTGGTCTCTTGAATTCATCATCTTCTCCCCCCTTTTCCCTTTTTTGGCCCGCTTTTTGGGGTCGCCTCAAAAAAATTTAAAAAACCCCATTTCTTTTCCTTATCCCTTTTTACATCCCTTTATTACTTCTTCTTTAAAAAAAAAAAATTTTTTCCCCCTTTTTTTTCTCCCTTTTTTTTTACCTTTAAAACAATTTTTTTCTCTTTCCTAAAAAAACCCAAAATCTTTAAAAGAAAACTTTTATATTTGGGGGAAAAAAAAATTCCAATGGAAAAAATTTTGTTTTCCCCTTCACTTCAAAAACCCCTTCCCTAATCCACAACCCTTTTCAAAAAAATTAAAAATTTCCTTTTCCCAAAAACCCCTCACTTTTTTTTACCTACCACCCCTCCCCCTTTAAAATTTTTCCCAACCCTTTTTCATAAATTTTTTCTGAAAAACCCCAAAAAAAGGTTCTGCAATTTTTTTGAACCTAAAAAATTTTCAACCTTCCATTTAACCCCAATTCCCCCCCCAAACAACCCAAATTCCTTAAAAAATTTTTCCCTTAAAGGGGTTTTAGGAAAAACCCTTTTTCACCCTATTTTTACCTTTACACAAAACCTTTCCCCCATGATGGAAAAGTTTGATTTCCATTTCCTCCAATGAAACAAATTTCTTCCCATTTTTTTAAAACCCGGCAAAGCCCCCTACCCTCTTTCGTTCACAAAAAACTTATTTTTTAATGAGTGGAATTATTTCTTCCCCTTGGGGCCTCTCCCAACAGGGCACAAGGAAAATTTTTTACCTCCCCCAAACCCCGTCTTCTTTTAAACCTTTTTGGAAATTTTTTGATTTAAAGGGGTAGGGTTTTTTTCCTTTGGCTGCCTTAAATTTAAAACACCCCCAATTTTTATCCTGCTTTTCCTTTTGCTTTGGGGAAGGGTTTTCGGTTTATTTTTAATTCTATTCCTCCCCTTTTGTCCTTTTTTTTTTTGAAATGCTGCCCCCCCCGGGAGCAGTCCCAAAAAACTTGGAAACCCCCGGAAACCCTTTCACCTGGAAAATTTCCAAAAATCAAAACATGAAGGGGGGTTTTCCCCCCAACCCAAAGCGACAACCCCCGATGGAAGGAAAGGGGGAGTACCTTTTTTTTAGCAAAATGGAAAATCCTCACAGTGCCCTTTGATTTGAGTAAAAGGGTCTGGATTTGCCCTGTCAATTCCCCCTTTTTCGAAAAGCCCCTTGTTGTTTTACACCCAAAGAACAAACCCGTGTCTCATTAAAACCCTTTTACCCCCCGCGGCCCAAACCAAAAATTTTTCCCCTGGTTTAAAGAACCCCTTTAGCCTAGTGCCCCCCCATCCCTGGCATGGCTGCTGGCCAGTGCTAGCCATAGGGCCCCCTCTACCCCCTTTTGATTGGATCCCGGGGGGGGTTTCCCCTGAAGGGGCGTTTCCCCTTTAAGACCTTTTCCCTCCTGCCAAGGTGCTGCCTTTTGGAATCATGGAAAACCCTTTGCCCCAAAAGGCCCCTTTTTGTGGGCAAATTTAAACACCAAAAGTTTCCCCTTTTTCCCCCTTTTTGGGCCCCCCCACTGGGGTTTGCAGATGTGCAGAAAACCCCTAGTTCCTGGCCCCCTTTTTCGTGTTTCCCCGGGGACCTGTTTCCCTGAATTTAGTGCCCCCAAAAGTGCCCCTCCCATTTTTCCCCTGCGAAATTTTTCCCAATTCCCCCGCTGTTCTGGCTGGGCTTCTTTCTAAGTATGGTTAAAACCGGGCCCCCCCTGACAAAATCTGTTCCCTTTTAAAAACCCGCTCTTTTTAATTTAGCGTACTCCTTCTTCGTTTCCATTAACTTAAACCCTTTATCAAAAAAGTGATTTTAAACGTGCACCAAACTGAGTGTTTCGTTTACCGGCTTTCAATCTAGCGGGAAAGAAATTTTTTTTCTGAATTCTTCTCTGTGGGTCAAACCCTTCATTTAACGACCCTTCACAGCCCCAAAATCAGTTGTTGTTCTCCGGTTTAAAGCAGTTTAAAATTTTTAAAGCCTTACCCCTCCAAACGCTGACAAAAGGGGTGCCCAATTTCTGAAAGGGCCCAAACCTGACTGGTGGGAAACGTTTCGAAACGGGCTGATGGATGATCAATCGAAACTTTTTTTCCTTCAGAGAAATTCGGCAATTTTGGGCGGGGGGGCCCTAACTGCGCACAGAGCACGGAAAAAGAACTCCCTTCCCCGGTTTGGGCTCCCCTTTTTTTTTTTCACTCGTTAATCTTAAATTTGGTTCCCTTTGGTTCGCTAGCCTGATTTGCCTGAAATTTTTTAATCTTTCTGTTTCCGCGTTTTAAACTTTCTGGTTTTTCCGCATTTCGCTAGCTTTAAACCTTTTTGCATGCTTTTCTACTGCGAAACGGGTTTTTTCGCTCGTTCATCAATTTTCCCTTTTTGTTGGTTTTAAAAGAAGCTCGCGCTCTTTCCCGGAAAAAGCCCAAATCACGAAACGACGTCACGAGTTGTTCAATTTTGGGGGGGTTTTTTTTCTTTTCCCCCTTTTATCTCTTTTTTTTTTTTTTTTTTTGAACAAGATTTTAGTATTCGGCAGGGAAAAAAGGGGGGTTAACCCCAAGAGTGGCCCTGATAGCACAATCCCTTTTTTTTGATTTATTTTAGCTTGGGGCAAGTTAGGGTTTGTTTTTTAAGAGCCCGCGCCTGCCCAACTTGAGAGCGAATTATTGGCATTTGTGCGGGAAAAAAGTACTCGGGGCTGAAAAAGCCCGCCTTTGTATTAACTAAACCCTTTGGGAAACAATTTCCAAGCCCAGTATTTTAAAATATATTGGGGAAATTTCAGTAATAAAAACCCGGGCTTTGGATTACAAAACTTTTAATCCCACCCCGCTTCTCTCTGGGGAAAAAGTTTTAACAATTTTAATAAATGGGCCCGAATTTTCCTGGGGCTCGCCAATTTTAAAAAGTAAAAACCCTTTGGGGGGATGTTTGTGGAAGGGGAAAGGGCTAGCGCCAGCCCAAACCATCACAGTTGCTTTCAATCTCATTCATTTCTTGCATTCGTCACATCAAAACCAAATAGTTTTTGTTTTAAACTTTTACACTTTATCATTGCGAAAATTTAATGATATGGAAAAAACAAAATTTTTAAAAAATTTTCTCTTTCCGGAAAAACAAAAAAAATTTTTTATCTAAAACATCATTAACTAAACGGGGGTTTTTTTAAATAGATTTCTACTTTAATGGCCAGGTCTTCTTAAATATTCAGAACCCCTGTTTTTTTTTTCTTTTTTTTTTTTTTTCTTTTCAAAATGTCATTTAACAAAATGACACAACTGCTTGGGATTGGTCAAGTTAGTTTTGGCACGGTCAGGCTGGACCGCTGGCGTTGGTCAGGTTGGATGCCCATTTAAAGGGGCGTGGCCCGTATGTTTTCGAAAACCCCCCTTCCGATGGAACATGGGGCTATCAACAACGATTTTTGTTTCCCTTTCCCTTTTTTCCCGGGATTTTCGCATTGCACTCTTCCCCTCTCTTCTTTGTTGCTCAAATTTAAAAGGGGCATGGTTTTCTTTTTTTTTTTTCCTTTTCTTTTCTTTTTTTTCTTTCATTAGTTAGCAACTTTTCCCCCCACCTTTTTCTCTTTTTTCCCCCCCCCTGCAGGGCTTATCTGGTGCTAATTTCCCCAAAATTTGGTTCTCTCCCCTTTTTCATCTTTCCCGCTTTCTTTCGTCAGAGCTTTCACCCCGAAAATCTCTCTCTCTCTGGGCTCTTGTTTTGTTCCTCCTCTCTCTCTCCTACGCATTTTCTTTTTTCCCCTTTCCCGGACCCAAAGGGGAGTACCATTGGTCGTATTTTTACCACCCCGTACCCGAAGTTATTCCCCCCAATTCCCTTTTGGTATTTAAATCATGCAGTCCGCCTACCGCCTTTCTCTTGTGGTGGGTTTAATTGGTCCTTTTTAAATTTATTAGCTTGATTTCACCCCCCCCCAATTTTTCTTCTCCCTCTTTCCCCTTTCCCGGGGCATCGTAAAAAATTTGGGTAGTTTGTTGGGCCCGGCGTTTCAAAAGGGGGGGCCAACAATTTAGGCGTTGGTCAGCCACTCCCACGTCTACGAGGAAGATTAGGATTAGCCCCTCCCCCCTGCTCAAATTGGCCCCGGTTTGGGTTTTTCCCGGGGTCGGACTCGTTTTGGGCCAGGGCCCTCGAGGGTCGGGCAGCTCTTGTCCGGGGCTGGCTAGACAGACCGTCTCCGTGGAGCCTCCCCCTTTGCTTAAATTTGGGTTTGGGTCCGAATGGGCCGTCTGCCCCGACGCCCCCGAATTTTTTGGTTAGAGCTTATGTCCAAAAAAACCAAATGGGGGACGGACCACGACCCTTTTGGGTTTTGTTTATTTTTTGACCCTGAAAAAGCGGGGAGGGTTTAAAAAACAATAACTTTCCCCCCTTCCTTTTTGGGAACAAAAAGTACAATTTTTCCCATTTTGCCCCCCAAATCAAAGGTTTTTTTTAAAAACAAATAAATTTTAAACTTTTCCTTATGGCCTCAAGCACGGAGTAATGCCCAAATTTGAAAAAAACAAAAAAAATTAAAAACCAAAAAAACCCCCCAAGACTGACTCGACCATCCTCCCTTTAAAAAGTGACAAAGTTTTTTCTGATCTCTTCCACTTTCGGTGAAAAATTTTTCATTCGATATCTTTTCCCTGCAATTTTTTTTAGTTTTTTTATCCCCCCTGGGTTAAATTTTCATTGCTTCTGGAGGAAATTTTTCAACTGATTTTATTACAAATTTTATTTGATGATAACGCGACAGCAAAACATTTTGTTTTTCGCTTTTTCTAAAGGGGGAAAAAGTGAACCCAAATTTTTCCCCACTTCCCTTATAGCAGTTCCGTGGAAAAAGGAAAAATTTTTTTTCGTCATCAAAAATGTGTCTACATGCGGACAAGGAGGGGTTATGTGGGTTGGGTTTTACATTCAATTTTTTTCTTTTGTTCGCATTTTTTAAACCCAAAGTTCCCCAACCCCTTTTTGGTAATTTTTTTTCTGTGCAAACTGGTTTTTATGGGCATTTGGAAAAAATTTTCGAAATGAAACACTTCTTTAAAGGAAAAACCACCCCTTTTTTTTCTTTTCTTTCCATATTGAGTGCCAATTCTGTTTAAAAGAAAAAAATTTGCCTTTTTTTTAAATTCCGTGAAAAGAGAGGGAGAGGAAGAGGGGAGAGAGAGGGGAAGGGGAGAGAGTGGGGAGAAATGATGTTCCCACGTTGGTATTGTCATGCTGCTGACAACGGGCAAAACTAAGATTAGTGCTATTGGTTTCTGTTGCTATTTTCCTTTTTGATGCCCTTTTTTACAAATG
>CM031600.1:15303278-15328278 GCA_018398815.1 Conus ventricosus | reverse complement strand
CTCCGCTACCTTTAGAACTGCCATAATTTGACACTGAAATATACATGACAACTTCGTTACACCCGACACTGTTTTGGTGCCTCCGAGATCTCTTCGTTCTTTGTACTCGGTCACATAAAAATTCCATGGCGTCTTATTTCGCGACGAAGGCTGCACTAATCGAGTGTCTGCTGAGTTGTTTGTTTATGCTCCTCTCTTTGTTTGCTGCCTGTTGTTTCCTTTCCTTTCCGTTCTGTCTTTTGTTCTCTCCGCGTTGGGTTCACTCTCGGCGCTTACACAATGAGAGAAACAGCGGTCGGGAAAATAAACATCACGATAATATTCAAAATAAAATTCAGTGCTGTGATTATAACCCCAGTTTATCCGTTCTGTCATTAACGGTATCCACAAGTTAGGAGACAGTCAAGATAAATTGTCACGCCTCGACTTTGATGTCAGAAAGGTGCCATTGACTGTGTATCCATTGTAGAGACGGTAGCAAGTGGTTGTGTAGTTGGCTAAGAGTCCGGATTTCAAGACATCCTCTTTCGGTTGTCTTTGTTACGTCAGCCAAGATCGTTAATGTTTTCATCCGCATCCGTTTGTCCGCAGGATTACACGAAAACCGCCGAACCTGTTTTTAACTAAACTTGGTCTGAAGTTGTAGCGTAGGCCGGGGACGAAGTCATTTCATTCTGTGCGAACTCCGAACAAACGGTAGACCCAGGATCGATCCGCAGGATCATAACAAATCTTCACACACACACACACACACACACACACACACACACACTCTACATCTCTCTCTCTCTCTCTCTCTCTCTCTTCTCTCTCTTCTCTCTCTCTCTCACACCACACACACACACACTCTCTCTCTCTCTCTCACACACACACACACACACACACACACACACACACACACACACTCTCTCTCTCTCTCTCTCTCTCTCTCTCGCTCGCACACACACACACACACACCACACACACACAACACACACACACACACACACACACACACACACACTCTCTCTCTCTCTCTCTCTCACACACACACACGCACGCATGCACGCACACCACACACACACACACACACACACACACGCACGCCGCGCGCGCACACACACACGACACACACACACCGCACACCACACACACACACACACACACACACACACACACACACACATCTCTCTCTCTCTCTCTCTCCTCTCTCTCTCTCTCTCTCTGTCTCTCTCTCTCTCTCTCTCGCTCGCTCGCACACACACACACACACACACACACACACACACACACACACACACACACACACACACACTCTCTCTCTCTCTCTCTCTCTCTCTCTCTCTCACACACACACCACACACACACACACACACACACACACACACACACACACACACGCACGACGCACGCGCGCGCACACACACACGCACGACACACACACACACACACACGCACGCACGCACGCACGCACGCACGCACGCACGCACCAACACACACAACACACACACACACACACACACCGCGCCGCGCGACACACACACACACACACACACACACACACACACACCACACACACCCTGCAGACCGGATTGTACCTGGTCTTTGGTTGAAATTCGGAACGTGCCCCAAGGACGATCTGTCGGACTGTGGCAGGGTCAGGTGGTGCGGCTGTGTATCAGATAGTAATGGGTCCAGGCTCTGATGGCATTATTCGTAACATTCATAACAGATTTTCTGCGGAACCTGAACACTGTGAAGTTAATGTTACAAACTGGTAGCTGTCCACGAAGTTATGTATTTTCATGTAATATTAAAAGTTCCTCGTGATATCAAATTGACATTTAGCGTTTATGACCTTCTTTTTTTTTGGAGGGGGGGGGGGGGGGGGGGGGATACATAGGAAGTAACTCCTGTCCCTACCGACTATTACTTTCCTTGGTGGGAAAATAGTTTTGTTTCCATACATGATCTGGGGGGGGGGGGGGGGGGGGTGTTCCCAGGTAACTTCGGCATTGACGGGTGTCTGCGCTCTCTCTAGCGCCTTTGTTGCTTCCAGTAGAAAGTGGCCAGACTTCCTTATTCCCTCCAATGGAAGGGACAGACAACTGCATAAACCCGATAAAATGGGCTGAGCTATACAAGTCACTTCTCAGCTCTTTTGGCCAGGGTACGAAAACAACAACAACAACAACTTCTCAGCTTGACATTGCAGAATTCGGATTGCACTTTTCTTTTTCAGAGCGATTTCACGGAACAGGAAGGGTGAGGGCTGGTTGGGAGGGTGGGGGGGGGGGGGGGGGGGGTTAAGGGGGAGGGGGAATGTGGTTATCATTAATTAAATAAAAGAAAAACCCTCTTTTATTGTTTTAGTAAGAAATTCAGGACTTAAACCGTTTTGCTTCGGCGCTCTCGGATTCGAACCAGGTGCAGAACAGGCAGCTTATCGGTGAAACGTTAGCCTTGACAAGAAAGCTGCAAATTGCGTCCCTTAGCGACAACTGGGGAAGAGCGAGGGAGATTTACTCTTTGCTTATCTGCCCCTTTCTGGGCAGCCTACCTGCTCCGCTGTGAATGGGCGTCTCTGATCGCCGGCTGCTGCTCCCTTCCCTTGACCTTCAGACGCACCACGAGCGGCCTGAGCAGACCCACTGCTGACTGGTTCATTGATAGTGTACGACACGTTGTTCACATTAGTTTTGTTCTCTGTACCTTCCAGTTCTATGTAATCTAGGCCAAGACTGCACAGAGAGTCTTTGGTCTGTATGTTGAGAGCGCGGGTTGGGGTGGGGGTGGGGGTGGGGGGCTCGGTTCGTTAGAGAGCGCGCGGGGGGGGGGGGGGGGGGGGGGGGGGCTGCGGGTCGTTAGATTGCCACTGCTGTATTTTGTGTGCAGCAGAGTTGAATGGCTTGTCAAGCGGTTATTGTGCATCTAGTATTTTTTTTTTCTTCATGATTTTCCTCCCGTAAACACGCGCTCCAGTTGCTTTCCGTTCTCGATGTTTTGCTGTTGATGTTTTTTCTTCTTTTTAAAATGCTTACTGTAACATCATCTTTATGTGTTCTTTATTGATTGGTTTTGTTCGTTCGTGTAATAAAAACTGGAAGACTGGAACGAATGAAAGGTCTTTTTGCACTCTAGTGATCAGTTTCAATGACGAGTCTGAGTTAATTTCTCATTTTTAGATGAACGTTATATTGTTTGCTTTCTTTTCACACACACATACTGAAAACGCATGAAATGGTAATGGATTTTTATTTGATTCTTTACTGGGAAATGGACACTTTCCGTATAATACATTTTTTGCTTTCTTCTGCATGCAATCAAAAGTTAAAGAAACACCATACAATCGAACAGTGTTTTAATCTGTAATGCATTTTTAAAGAGACATTATATTTTATCATCGAACTTCTGCTATATGTGTGAGCATACATTGAGCTTATAATGTAGAAGTTTGCCCATATTCTTGCACATACTTCTTATTTATGTCCGTTGTAGGAATGCTATGCCGGTTTCTAAAATCAACACCGAATTTCCTGTGCCAGTGACATCACAATATGAACAAGGACCCCAGCAAAAATAACAACGTGTTGAATTATGAGTTTATGAAGAGCTTTATGTGATTTGGCTGTGTATAGTGTCGGTTTTCCATGATTCTATTCTCTGCATTTAGACTTTAAAAAGAAAGAAGAAAAAAAAAGGTTTTCGTCACCAAGGTCACCTTTGTAGATGGCATAACTCCCGAAACACCAGAGATGAACAGATTTACAGCCTATAAATCCATGTCAGCTGATGGCCGCTTTGCTGCAGTGGAGGCGAATGCACGGTAGCGATGACAACATCCCAGCCAGCATCTTTCTCCCGGAAATATCCAGATCAAGATATTTGTCCCAGAAAACGAGCCCAATCAATAAGTTTCTCCGGAAACCACAAAGCTAGTTCCGATGGCAGAGGCTTTGGCCATGCAGATTGGTCGGCATTGGGAGGGGCAAAAGGTTGTCCCTCAAACCACTTCCCCCTGCTCACGCGCTCTACTTTCCGCTCATTCAGGCCTCAGAAAAGGGCTGACACTTAAAAAGCAGCGGCAGTTGTCCCGTTCCTCGCCTGGTGGTGGCGCTGCGAGCCGAGTTCCTGCAGCGTCCTGCGGGCCTTTTATGCACCAGGAAATAGTTTGATGGGGTCAGGAAGGCGTTCAGGGCTGACAACTGGAGTCAGACTGTTTTATTGGACCCTAGAGTTCCCGCGCACGTCACTCCACAAGGGCCGTAACCGCCACACGAAAAGAATTTGGCCTTACAATTCAGTGGTCATTTATTATCCCTTTAACCTTCTTCTTTTCCGCTTCCTTCTTCTCTCTTCCTCCTTTTTCTTCTCTTTCCTCCTTTTTTTTCCTGTTTTCTCCTCTTTTTTTTTTCCCTTTGTTCCTCCTCGTCTTCATTCTGTTCCCCCCCCGCCTTTTCTGTATTCCTCTCCTATTTTTCCTCCATTTTCTCTCCTTTTTTCCTGTCTTCCCTTTTCTCCTCCTTCTCTTTTCCTCGTCCATTTTCTTCCATCTTTTCCTTCTCCTTTACGCTCTTCTCCTTCTTCTGTTTCTTGTCTTTCCTCCTTCTTCACTTTACCTCGTCATTCTCCTTCTTCTCGTCTTTCCTCGTTCATTTTTTCCCAGCTCCTTTTTACTTTGTTCCCATTCTCTTTCTTCTTTTCCTCTCCACTTTCTGCTCCTTTTCTGATACTTCTTCTCTTGTCCTGCTTTGCTTATTTTTGATATTCTTCGGGCTTTATATGAAGCACAGTCTAGCAGGTATGAATGACGCCGTATACTTCGCTGTCATTTTGTCAGTTCTGCTAACCATTTGTTCATTTTTTAAAATTCCTGAATCCCTTTCTTGATATTTTATTTGTTCTCATTGGATAGTCTTTTTTCGATTAAAGTTTCCAGAATCACCCCTTTCTACAAACAGAAGGGGGAAAGAAGGGACCGTGGTCACATCGGCAATTCCGAATCGTCGGTCTGCTTCGTAAGCACACACACTTCCAGAGGATAGAGACTGATAGAGTTCTTTGGCAGCCACTTGTGTGGATGAGACTCCAACAAAATCCCCTTGAACCCCCACTCAGTCACCGCAGACTGGGAGTTGATCCCTCCCTGACCTCTGCCTGGGCATGTTGCTGCCGGGGAAGGTGGCTGAGATCGAATGCTGATGGATTTGTTCTATTTCGGTGATGTGGCCGACGTCTGAACCCCTTCGCGCCTGAATTACCAACTACAGTGTGGGTTTTTGCGAGTCCTCACATCACATGCCACTCCCTTCCGTCTGTACAGGACGGCCGCTAAAGGGGATTCCTTCCATTACTTGGTGGTTCGATGCTCGATGGAGAGAGAGAGAGAGAGAGAGAGAGAGAGAGAGAGGAGAGAGAGGAGAGAGAGAGAGAGAGAGAGACAGACAGACAGACAGACAGACAGACAGGACAGAGACAGACAGACACACACACACACACACACACACACACACACACACACACACACACACACAGAGGAGATGTGTTCCATGCGTTACTATCCTTTTTTTTTAATTCCTGATTTTTCATCATTTTTGTTCCGTCTTAGACGTTCCTGTGCTTGGTTTTAGTATTGTTTCAGTATGTTATTGTCCCCTCCCCCACCCCCACCGTCACCTCCTCCTGTGTCGGCAGAAGGGAGTGTGTCTGTGGACACCTGCTTCTGTTGTCACCCAGCAGACGGCGCAATGATAATACATCTCTCTGTTGACCCTCCACACAAGATCTTTAGTCCTTTGTGTGTGTGTGTGTGCGTGTGTGTGTGTGTGTGTGTGTGTGTGTGTGTGTGTGTGTGTGTGTGTGTGTGTGTATGGTGTGTGTGTGTGTTTTGTGTGTGTGCGCGTGCGTGCGTGCGTGCGTGCGTGCGTGCGTGTGTGTGTGTGTGTTTTGTGTGTGTGTGTGTGTGTGTGTGTGGTGTGTGTGTGTGTGTGTGTGTGTGTGTGTGTGTGTGTGTGTGTGTGTGTGTTTGTGTGTATGTGTGTGTGTGTGTGTGTGTGTGTGTGTGTGTGTGTTGTTACATGTGTGTGTGTGTGTGTGTGTGTGTGTGTGTGTGTGTGTCGTGTGTTTTGTGTGTGTGTGTGTGTGTTAGTGTACCATGGGTGGCATGTGGGTGTGTGTTGTGTGTCTATCGTGATGGTGGTGTTGTTGTTAGATGCAGAGGACTGGACACTTTTCCTGCTGGATCCACCCGGAGGGGGTGTCTGAAGGCAGAGGACTGCCGCCTTCCAATGCTGGATCCACCCGGAGGGGGTGTCTGAAGGCAGAGGACTGCCGCCTTCCAATGCTGGACCAGCTGGTGGGGAACAGTCTCCACGCCACCTGATGTGACCCTCCTCACCGTACACCCTTCGTGCTGAGCAATGGCAGGTCGGTGCAGCTAGAGCGTCTGTCTAGAGACCTGCGTAGAAGACTGCCCGCGCTTGGTAAGGCCCGACTGCCTGCGGAGGCGAGGAACGATTGCTGTGAACGGGGTGTGGGTCTTCACGTGAGCACAATGACGCTGTGGCGGAGGACATCCTCATGTTCGTCGTCGTCGTCATCATCATCAGCGACGTTTTCGCTGTGGGCGTTCGTGTTGGTGGGCGTGGTGTCCCCGACCTGGGGAAACCCGCTGCTGCACACGCGGGAGTTGAGTGTGAAGGTGGGCAGGGCGGTGTACCTGTCCGGGATGACTGCACATCGGGCGGACCGGAGGGGGGAGGACTGCAGGGTGGAGGTGGTGATGGCCGACCCATTACACAGCGCGTGGGTCACATGGACCCTCCGGTGAGTACCTCGATGTCGTTGCGTTGGTCGTGCGTGTGTGCTTCATTCTCCGTAGAAGTTGTTGTCCGTTGGTCTCTTCTTTGTGGTCGTCGTTGTATTTGTTTACGTCTGTGCGTTGTGCCGATGTTTTCTGCGTTGCCTTGCCCTTTTCGAGTCGTCATGATGTTTATAGCTGAGCCGACCTCAGAGACCACGTCCTGCCTGCTTAGCATATGGTCGTCCTTGTGTGCCCTGTCTCGCAGTGTCGTGTCGTGGTGTTAAGTTGGCTGGTACTGCAGTGGCTACTGTAGTCCATGTCAGATGTTGTTGAAGTTGGTGTCGTCTTGATAGTGAACCCACGTGCCTTGGTCAATGTATGTGCTCATGTGCCTTTTAATCTTTAGAAATCTACAGTAATTGCTGATGAAGTTATCAGTGTCTGTCAGTTATCCTGGTACCTTGCATTCTCTTGATGGTGTTAATGCGTTTACCTCTGTGACTTGTACTGGTCTCGTTTGTGGTGAAGTGACGAGCCAATCGTCTGTGTGGTGGTGATCTTTATCCGTGAGGATGTATGGCTCACAGTTTTGCACGATGATGCACTCCCCAGAATTCGTTTCGAGTGTGTCGTTGACGTGATGGTTGTTTGGTTTTTGTTTGTTTGTTTTTCTTTTTATCTCCTTTTTAACTGGTCTTGTTTTCGTGTTATTTCGTGCTCTTTGCACTCACACATTGGTTTTTTTTTGTTTGTGTGTGTTTTTTTTATTTTATTTCACTTTCTCTTTATCGGGACATTGTTTATTGATTTTATGTCACTTTCTTTTTGTCAGTGTGCTGTATGATGGTAGATCTTCCCCACGTTGCGTCTTGCGCTCTTTCGTTCCCCATTTTGCCCAGCATTCGACTTGTATTTATTTCATACGTCCCCACTTTGTGATTTCGATCTCTGCTCATTGACTCGGGGTGTGTGCTGATGCAAGATAGTTTTCTGCGGAAATATTGACATCCAGCTGTGTCATATTGTTCATTTATCACTCTTTTTTTCTGTTGGTTGAGAACATAAGATGCTGTAGATCACAATACTGTGCCGTAGTTATATGTATTGTGTGTTGTTCCAGTACTGTCGCCCCATGTTGTTTGGCATTGTTCTTTGTAGCATGTACTTTGTGGCTTGTTCTGTACATCAGTTGCAATGTGCTGTTGTGTGCCACATTATACTGTACTGTACTGTACTGTACTGTACTGTACTAGTCTGAACTGCACTCAATCTCTTTTATTCCTTGTATTGTTCTGCAGTGTATCCGTGTTGTGTTCAGATCTTCCTCCCTAAGGCCGTGTTCACTGTGACATCAATACTTAGGATTGTTCTCTCTCTCTCTCTCTCTCTCTCTCTCCCCGCCCGCGCGCAACCATTCCACAATGCGCCCAAGTCAGCTACATACCACAGTATTTTATGACGGTTGACCACTGCACGTGAAACCAGTGATTAGAGCACAGTGTCTTCAACTGAACTCCTACACTGATCAGACATATGGTGCATTCCTAGTGCCACAACTTGCATTCATACGGAATCCATATTATGTATCGCTTCATGTCGCCTGTTGGCTGGTGATAGAAACACTACGAACAGCTTGCATGTGTGTGTGTGTGTGCGTGTCGGGGGGGGGGGGGGGGTGGGGGTGGGGGTGGGGGGGGGTCTGTGTCTGTTTGCCTGCCAGGCTCTTGTCAGTCTCTCTCTGTTAGCTTTGATGTGTGTTCTAGTGTTTCTCTTTTCGTTTGTGTTTACATGTACTTTTTGCCAGTTGATTATTTTCACATTTTGTCCGTCAGTGGCGAGGACTTGATGTAAAAACAACAACAAAACATTAACTTGCGTATCTATCAGCCTGGTTGACAAAGATTCTCTCTCTCTCTCTCTCTCTCTCTCTCTCTCCGTTAATCGGTTTTATGTCCGCCGGTCTTGCTCGCTCACTCACTGGCTGTCGCTTTCAAATACCGTTGTATTCTCCGAAGTTTAGTGGAATTCTGGATCGAATTCTCGATGTTGGCCCCCACCCCCTGTTCCTGTTCCCCCTTTCTCTCCCTCCTCCCATTCCCCACCTTCTACGTCCTCAAAGGCCATTCCAGTCGTCTACCCCCTTCCCTTTCCCAGTTTGATCCACCAAGGTTTCCCCATGGGAAATAGCGAACAACTACTCTCTTTAATGTGGCCGCTTAGGCCGAGTTACCAGCGCTGGCAGACCGGAAGAATAGATGCTGCCAGACTGTTGATTTGCGAGTGGTATTAATCCGTCTGTCTGTCTGTCTGTCTGTCTCTATGCCTGTGTGTTTCTCTGTGTTTTGTCTCTATGCCTGTGTGTTTCTCTGTGTCTGTCTGTCCGCCTGTTTCTGTGTTTGTGTGTGTGTGTGTGTGTGTGTGTGTGTGTGTGTGTGTGTGTGTGTGGTGTGTGTGGTGTGTGTGTTGCAGGCTGTGTGTGTATGTGTATATGTTTGCGCGCTTTGTAGTCTCTTCTCTCTCTCTCTCTCTCTCTCTCTCTCTCTCTCTCTCTCGTGTGTGTGTGTGGGGGGGGGGGGGGGGGGGGGGGGGGGGGGGGAGGGAGGGCGTATACGCTTGCAATATGTATGTTTTTCGCGCCCCCCCCCCCCCCCTCTCTCCTCCCTCTTTTCCTCAAACCCCTCTTCACCCCTCTCTCCCTATTCCTCCTTCATGTCAACATGAAGTCAGATGCCTTTCAGTGAATCGCCTGGGGAAGGGGAAAAAAGGAAGGCGAAGAAGAAAAGAAAAAGAAGGAAAGCTTTCCGCTCCAACTGTTGGGGGGTTTCCTGTCTCCCCCCCCCCCCCCCCCCTCCCCTGTCCCTCCTTTACCGGAAAGGACAGAAGAGCGCTGACAACACGTCCACACAGTGGCAATCTGATGGAAATGAGGCGATTGGGAGGAACGGGGGGGGGGGAGGGAGGCGGGGGGGGGGGGGGCGGCTGAAGTGGCTTTATGGGGAGGGGAGAGGCGGTTCGATGATCCTTGAGAGAGGACAGGGAGGGGAGGGGAGGGGAGGAGGAGTGCGAGGGAGGAGAGCAACTTGTCGGGAATGATGGTGGATGGAGTGTTCGATGATCCTTGATTGGGAGGGAGGGGGAGGGCCGCAGAGAGGTTGGGGGTGGGTGAGGGTTGGGGGAGGGGGTGGGGACAAAGTAGCGCTGTATTGATCGAGGCCTGTTGGGCAACATGCATGAGCACACTCCTCGCCCCCTTGGCCCCCAGAGCGAGATGCCAGCCCAGGCAGACATTGTGCACGTGCGAAAACGTGCATGTGTGTTTGCGCGGCCACACACACCACACCACACACACACACACACCACTCTCACACCCTCCTCGTCACACACACACACACACACACACACACACACACACACACACACACACACAAGCGTGCGCGTCCGCGCTATTTACACACATAAGTGCGCGCATAAAAACACACGCGCTCGGGCGGTTTCGGATCGGTTTAGACGAGAGAAGAGTGCTGAGACAAGAGGACACCGGACAACTGCTCACTGCTCACTATTTCCATGTGTGGAACAAGGCTGACATCTCCTTAACACCCCCTCAACGCCGCCCCCCCCCCCCCCCCCCCTTCCGCTCCCTCGTAGCACTTATTCTTCTTTTCCCTCTTGCCCCTCCTTCAAAGCTGTAAACCTGGACAGTCCTACAAAAAAAAAAAAAAACACACAAAAACCCCCCACTTGTTTTTTTGGATTGCGCGTTTGTTTCCGAGGTGGTACCCGCAGGCAAACAAATCGTGCGGTGTTTGCGGGTGGGGTAATAAGGGAGTCAGAGTGGGGTGGCAGTGAGAGTAAAGTGCAGATTGGGAGGAGCATGAAGGGGGGGGGGGGGGGGGGGGTGAGTTGCGGCACTGACTCCGCGTGGGAGGTGGGAGGACTCGGCTGAGGGTGGGTGGATGTGAGCCGGGGACAATACGTTGCAGATGAAAAAAAAAAGAGTTGCCGCTGCATAACAGGAAAGATCATTATTTCATCATCAGCATTGTTATTGCACCTCCGCAGGTTATGTTTGTCGCGCGCCTCTGTCCGCCTGTCGTCTGTCTGTTGTACAGTTCAGCGATGATTACGCAGATACTGAGGAACTGATCGGAACAAAACCGTGGGGAGCGGGGAGCCAGGTGGGCAGAGGGAGGATTCAGGATCGTTCTGCAAGTCGCGAAAAACAGTGTTGTCTGTTGAAAAAGAAACATGCAAACGCATAGAAACTCCAGTCAGTAGTAACCAAAAAAAAAGTAGTTATATAAAAATATAATCAACATATTAGTATCGACTTTATCCCATTTATTTGGTATATATAAATTTTGTATTTAAGAAAAAAAATAAGATATTTTTAATACCCCTCCTTGGGGAAATTTCTTTTTTCATATTAAAACCACAACCCGCGGGATGACCCAGTCTCCGCTGCGCGACACTCCCTGTATACCAGGCAGTGGATTTTGTTGTATACCTTTTTTATCCCGCCATTAAGGCAGCCATACTCCATCTTCGGGGAAGGTGCATGCTAGTTGTCACGTGTCATCCATACCAACGGCCAACAAGGCCATGTCTTCCGAAGGTTGGGGGTGGGAGGGATTTTACGTGTTGCAAGATGTTGTGCGTCGTTCACACACGGAACCTCGGTTTATAGTCCATTCGAAGGACGGTTATGGGAATTGAGATCAGAACCAATGTTACTCCGTGGGAAAACAATCCCCCTATAATACCGAAATTTCTGAACCCCAACCCCATGATTCACAGATCCGGCAGCTCTACCAACTGGAGCTATCCGGCCCCAGGGGAAATTGAATCCCAGTCTCCCGCATTTAAAGGCGCGGATACAACCACCAACTACCGAGGAGCTAACCAGATTTGGTTACACATATATTATAAACTGTGATTGCTGAAACTGTACATCACAAAATTATTCATTTATAGCCGCTAGTAACGGCTTTCGTGAAATAAAGCATCGGACATCATCCATGACCCATAATGAACATACCTACAAATTTTCAGACTAAACATTTTGGTATCTGTTATTCCAATAACGAAGATTTTGTATCTACGGACTAGGACTCCTCATACAGTACATTTGTGCATCATACGCGCAATGAAATTGCCAAATATATTTCAAAATTGCCAAATATATTTCAAACTTTCAGAGGGTAGAAACACGTAAAAAAAATGTTTGTCAGTAAGTACATATACGCATCACTTCAACTGGGTACTTCCATTTTTACGGCTGACGTGGGAGCTTGAAACTAGACCTAGCTCAGAAATGTCCTTTTTGTATTGCGCCCGCAGCAGTAGAATACTGCTGACTGCATTTGTGACAAAAAGTTTTCCCTTGCGTGCGTCATCGATCTTGAACGAAGCTATTTTAGGAGAATTCACTTTCACACACACCATCCACACACACACACACACACACACACACACACACACACACACACACACGGCTGGAAAATGACAAGCTTCTCATCAGACAATGACACCGTTTCCAAACCACTACCAAGTGCAATTTCTTCATAACGTCAAAGATGAAGGGATTTCCTTGGTTAGGGGAAAAAAAAAAAAAAGGTCGATCTGTTGAAACTGTGGCAGCCGATACAAAGTCTAGCTGCGAAGCCCAAAAGAGGAAAACACTTTCATCACATTGACAAACTTTCAACATTCGTGAATGGCAAGTTTGGGATTTTCTATACACTCTAAAAAGTTCAGTTGATGTATAAATACACTTAACAACCCCCCCACCCCCCCACCCCCACAACTTTGTTGGGGAGCACTGCGGACATTTTAGGTTTTTGACGGCTGCTAAGCTTATTCCAACAGCCATAGTCTGTGGAGGCGCGGAGAGATGTCTTTCATTCCAGCAGCGATAGTCTTGGTATTATGGACATTGTAAATGTTACACATCTCTCTCTCTCTCTCTCTCCTCTCTCTCTTCTCTCTCTCTCTCTCTTCTCTCTCTCTCCTCTCTCTCTCTCAACGATAGAGATTGTAAATATTGAACTCTCTCTCACTCTGTCTGTCTCTCTCTCTCCCTCAGCGATAGTCTTAGATTGACGGATGCTATACATTTTTTATATCAGCCATTCCGGCAATAATAGTCTGATACTCCCATGACCCTAATGTTCACGTGAGGAAAAAATCCGAAAGAAAATGTTTTAATCACACCGGAGTTACCTTTTCATACCGACAAATTCACGTGGTACAGAGGAAGAAGAGACCCATAGGTTCCGTACTAGCTGCACCGATGGAGGTTTCTCACCTTTGCCTACACCTGTTTTTATGTCCTTGACAGAAAGCTTAGCTTTGTGTCACTGTTTTGAAGTAAGGACATGGACGGTTTCATATTCCTATCACACGGACACAGACGCGCACGCGCGCACGCACGCAACACACAATATTACACACACACACACACACACACACACACACACACACACACACACACACACACACACACACACCTCTGAAACTGTTCGAAGAAATAGGTTACAGATACTTTAGAATACGTTTTAGACAGTTGTAAACCTCTGATTTTATGTTGCTGTTCGTGTTGTTTTGATGACATTAAAAGAGCGGTATAATGCAACAATAATAACATTAAAAGAGCGGTATAATGCAACAGTAATAATAATACGTAACGCGACCTTTCCACTACTCAGTTCAGTGTTTTACGTCCAGCAGTATCCTTCTGTGCAAATCAGTCCCCAGAAATGCGGAACAGACCAGGCATTAAAAAAAACATTGACAACATGTTATTCCTCCGTCTTATTGACCGATCTGACCTTTGCTGCTCTGTCTTTCGGTAATCTGAGTCTGGAATCAATGTTTGTTGCACAGTTTTATACAGTATCGGGAACGCGCGGCGCCGCACGCACGTTTGTTACTAAGGTGAGTTAAGTTTAAAAGTGTTGCATACGTAGATACATACAACCTTTAAAGGTCTGTTGAGACCATTTGAGGTACACAAAGAACAAGGACAAGAACGGGGTTTCACTCTTGTTCGGGGCCGGAATAGCTCAGTTGGTAGAGCGCCGGACTCGTGATCCTGGAGTTGCGGGTTCGAATTTCAGTACAGGGGGATTTTTCCCTCGGAGTTAACATTGGTTCTGACTCCATTCCCCATACAGTCCTTCGAATGGCACTATAAACTGAGGTTCTGTGTGTGAACGCACGCACAACATATTGCACACACGTAAAAAATCCCATCACCAACTTCCGGAAGAGAAGGCCAGTTTGGCCATTGGTATGGATGACACGTTACACATAGCATGCACCTTCCACGAAGATAGAGTATGGCTGCCTTAATGGCGGGATTAAAAAAAAAAAACCGGTCATACACACAAAACTCCACTACCTGTCTATACAGGCAGTGTTTGCAGGAGTATCAGCCTGCTTACGCAGAAAGAAAGAAAAAAAACTCTTGTTCTTTCGCTTGCCTCACACGTGTGTGTCCACATACAGCCCAGCTAATCATATAAAGCGTGGGAAGGGGGTGAAAAGAAAGGGGGAGATGCTTGGTTGGGGGAGGACGGATGGTTGGAAAGGGGAGGGGGAGGGGGTAAGAGAAGGGGGTGAGTGAGAATCGTTGCTTATCAGGCAGTATTCAGTTACATCCGTGTGAATGGGAATCGGATCTAGCGATCTGTCCTTGATGTCACCGTGGCACACTCGGAATGATGAATTAGAAATCAGGTCTAGCGTTCTGTGCTTGTTGATGTCACTGTCGCACACTTGGAATGATGGATACGCCGCTCCTGGTTGTATTTTAGGAATGGCATTTTTGTTCTTCCTCAGATCGTTATCTTACACATCGCTCCATAACACTGGGACGGTACAGGTCCCCCACACCGCATTGTTCCTTACATATCACAGAAAGCGTATGTATGAGGAAAACCTAGAAATGTGAAAAGCCTAGACGGGTGGACTTTATCAAGCAGTAATAAATAAATCCTAAACAAATGGAAAAGAAAAGTTATCGTTGGAAATTGACGGTGCCAGTAGACAGATAATGCATGGAAGGCGAAGTCAGATCGTACCTGCCTTTTCAGCAACAAATTTGAAGAGGATTTGGCAAAATCTAGATTAATACGTGGACAGTGAGACTACCCTTGGAAAGGAATTGTTTTTTTTTTTGTGGCTTACAGTTGTCTGAATCTTGCGAAATTGTCGAAAGCAATTATGCCAATTCAGACATTTCAAGGGATGTGCTTTTCACGCGTCTTTTCAAAAACGAGACTTAGATTTATTTTATTATTGTTTTTATTATTTTTTTTTTTTAGCTAAGGAGACAGGTTGGAAGTGTGAAGTCTAGACCTATGAATGTTGCAACAGACTGAAATATAGGTTTCTAATAGCATCTGGTTTTAGTAAGGCAATCTGTATTAGAAATATGTAAACCACAATTTTGTGTACGTTGAAAGTCGGGTTCAGTTTTTTTGACAACCCCCCCCCCCCCCCCCCAAAAAAAAAAGGAAAAAAAAAAGGAAGAAAAAAAAAAACAACAGAAAATAGAAAGAAAGAAAAACCGGAAACTCTGGACTACAGTAACCCAATGCTTTCGTGTCATCTAAGTTAATGACTGCTCTCCCCTGCCCGTCTCGAGTCAAACAGCAGAACGCCTACTGCCGTAACGGAAACAGTATCACCCTGACACAAATCTGATTTGCTTAAATGTGACACGAAGAAGCCATTAGGCGACAGGCTTGTGACACTGCATTCATTTTTTTCTTTCACCCCTCTTTCTGCGGAGCTGCTTCCCCCTTCTGAGCGCGACTTCTGTGGCTTGCCTTGTAAACCGAGACCCGAGTTCTGAGTCAACACGTTTCGTCTCATGAAATTCGTTTCTTTCTCTTCTCTTTTTTTTCTTTTTTTCTCCCTCTCCAACACTCCTCTGTCCCTCCTTCACCGTTTTCCTAACAGGACGCACTCCTGACGTCATTTCCCCTTGTTCTGGCTGTGTCAACTCCAGTTGTTGCCGTCTGTCCCACATACAGAGGGGAGGTCGGGGTCCGAGGTGTCAATATGTCCATGTCTGGCAGTCCAACTAGCATGGCCGTCTTACATTTTGTTCAAGTCCCTTTTTCTGACGTTTTCAACCGGCGGAGTTTCCAAAAGTTACTTGAAAGGAAAAGTGCACGCACTTGCACTCGCGCGCGCGCGCTTGTGTGTGTGTGTGTGTGTGTGTGTGTGTGTGTGTGTGTGTGTGTGCTCTGAAAAAAAGAGAGAAAGGTTATAGAGATAAGAAAGGGAGAGTGACAAACTGACTGAAAAGACTCGAGAATCGAAAACTTTATTACCAAGGATATACGGATTTAGGCAGTACCTAGTCCTTCTATCTGTCCTTGCTATTCAGCTATGCTGTACAGAAACGGCAACTGGTTGCTGGAACGCAACAAACTAAGGAAAGTTACTCTTTCCAAAAACCCATAATAACCATTTTCTTTGTGAAAAGTCATCTTCCAGAAAACAGTGGTAATGGTTGCTTTAACACAGCGCGACCGTAGCTATATTTACCGATGAAGTTGCGCCATCATATGGTCCTTACACGTAATCAGCCCAAAACAGTAATTATGACTCATGGAAAAAGATGATCATTACATTACGATGATTAGAAATGATACCCTGAAACACAAAATAAATGTCCATCAGTAGAAATTTTACTCTCCATGTTCATTACAATTGCAAAAAAAAAAAAAAAAAAAAAAAAAAAAAAAAGTTGAAAATTTCATGACTGTATGCTACGTGATGTTCATTGTTACTAATGTTCGTATTATGGTCGAACAGAGCGTAGAAATTAAGGGTTTTTTTAATGGATGAATATGTGGTCCTGGTTATTGCATTTCTTTCACCTTTCAAAAACTCGGGTATAACATTCTTCGTCCATACAATGAAAATGTTGTGCGTGCGTGTGTGCGTGCGTGCGTGCGTGCGTGTCTACTGATGTGTGTACGGAAGTAGCACAGTCTGGCAGCACGCTCTCGTGCCAGTTTTGTCATGATCCACCTGGCGGTCTCAGTCTTTGATGCGACCAGGTAGAGTGGGGGACTGGGTGGAGGAAGTCGAGGAGGGGAGCGGAGGAGCGGGACCAGCTGCTCGGCGGTTTGGGGAGAAAGGATTGGGTGTTTAGGTGAGCGGTCACGTCCAGACGGAAAGGGAAGGGGAAGTAATTATATAAATGACTTCAAACCGTGCACACCCCTTTTGTTGATGACCTACCGTGGCCAGGATCACATTCATTGAAAGCGACAGGCACTGTCTTGAGTTCGTTGTGCCTTACTATATCATGAGTGTGAAAAGCTGGCCTTGTGTCAAGTGCTCTCGTCTTTGAAGTGAGAGAAATCTGCGTCTGTTGTCTGAGCATTGCACTATATAGGGCGGATCTGTTCTTCTCTTGCCATCAGATCTTAGATGGCAGTCCGAGTGCGGGTCTTTCCGATAAAGGCCAAAAGTTATGTATGATGAATAGCAGTGACCACTTTAGTTTGTCTGTCTTGATTTGCAGTTACATCTTCTTGGAATTTTAACCATAGCAGTCAGCAGAGAGCGCGTGTGCATGTGTGCTTACGTGCATACTAGCATGTGTATGTCCAAGCTCATATGTGTGTTTGAGGTTTTGTGTGTGTGTGTGTGTGTGTGTGTGTGTGTGTGTGTGTGTGTGTGTGTGAGAGAGAGAGAGAGAGAGAGAGAGAGAGAGAGAGAGAGAGAGAGAGAGAGGAGAGATTCTAACACAGTATCTCAGTCATTGACATGTTTGAATGTCGATGGTCTCAATACAGTAGCAAGACGCCCCTGATTGTGGCTTGTCATCACGCTCTAATAACCTTTACTCTTAAGAATGGTTTAACAGACTTTTCACGCAGCAGGATGTGTTTTAACGCTCAGTATGTCCAGTGACGAAGCACAGGCTGACAGTGTGTTAGAAGGAAAGGTATGTGGCAAAGGAGCTGTTTACAGAACGGCGCTATTGCAGTGTAGTGGTGTCAAACAGCTGTGTCAACAACAACCAGGATGAGGTGTGTGTGTTTGGAAGGGAGACAGATGAAAGAGGCTATAGTCACAGACTGCTGGTCTTGCTGAACCTCGCTGCCTCTCACCGCCATGGGGTCCATATGTGGCCTAGAAGGAAAACCTCTCAGTTTACTTGACACTGAAAAATGCTTGTCACTGAAGTATGAATAATTCATCAGTCATGTGTTACCAAGGAACACATCACTTGGGAATTACAAGCCGTAAAAGGGCCATTGACATCTGTGAAAGTGTACATAAGCAAGCACAGACTCGCACCACACAGACATGCGCAGACACACACGCATGCCCAGACACACATCATGATGTAATAGTGATCCATATAATTGTCATATACCGGGCAGTTAACGAAAACTCGGAGGAGATCAGCAACTTGTTTATTTCCCAAATCGCTTGTTTTGTCATCATTTTACACGTTCACTCAAAGTTCTTGCCAGTTTTCTTAGAATCATCTACAGGCACAAGTATTAATAAAGCTCGTCGGCTTGAAAGTTAACGTGTGCAAAGAGAAGGTTTTCATACATTTACCAGTGTGTTGACAGTAAACTTCTATCGTGAATAAGTATTGGGCCAACTGCAAAAGATCCTCGTTACTTCGTTATGAGCGATTGTAGTGTGTGTGTGTGTGTTGTGTGTGTGTGTGTGTGTGTGTGTGTGTGTGTGTGTGTGTGTGTGTGTGCGTGCGTGCGCGTGTGTGTGTGTGAGAGAGAGAGAGAAGACACACACACACACACACACACACACACACACACACACCACACACACATGCGCGCGCGCGCGCTCACACACGCACACACACAGAAAGGAGAGCTGCATTTTGACTGAGCTCCATGATCAAAAACTCCTTCTCTCCAGTGGCAAATTAATTAACCAACAAACCTAAACGTGCATATTTTCATTTTGAGGTGAAGTTTCCAGATCAACAAACCTCGCACACCTTTTCAACTGTGGTTTCCTGTGTTATTCAGAAATCAGTCCAGAGAGAACGGAGCAGGAAGGGAGTGGAGAGGGGTGCGAACGATGACAACAAGGTGGGATTTCACACTTGAAAAGTTTCAGCCTGAGCAGCACCATTCGTTGTAGGAAATAGTTGAAGAAGAAGAAAAAAAAAAGAGCAGAAACCCTGCCAGTAGTGGCGTGTATTGAAGAATGTGAAAGAGTGTACCCTTCACTAGCACAACCCCACCCCCTTTCCCACTCCTACCCTTTCGCTCCCTCTTCCCACCCCATTACATTAGCTCTCCCACCCTTCTTCTCTCTTACATTAGTATCTCTCTACTTGACGCACGACTTTCAGGCAGTTCACATATGAACACTTGTCCCGCTTCATGTAAGGCAAAGAGAAAAAAAGTTGATTTCCAATCGGCGATTTGCTCGTAGAGTGTTCGAGCAGTGCAGAGTCGGTGGGGATGGGCGTGTGGAGACAGTGGGATATTTCCTCTGGTCGAGCGATGACTAGCGGTTCATCACAGTTGACTGTGAGTTATGGCCTGTGAGAACTAAGATCGATGCATCCTTGTATACTGCTGGCATAAAGGATTGGTGCTGTGGATATTTGGTAAATTTTGATGGCGTAAAAATTCTGCTATCACTGCACAGGAAAACGGCCCTCATCTTCCCGCTGTTTCTTCCAGCCCCTCTGTCTCCCTGACTATACTCCCTTCAGCTCTCTCTCTGCTGTCTCTGCCTGTCTTTCTGTCTGATGAGAGGTTAAGAAGGGTGGGGAATGAGAGGAAAAGAGAATGGATGTGCAAACGACACTTAACACGTACACTACAGACACGTACGCACTGATCACACACACACACACACACACACACACACACACACACACACACACACACACACACACACACACACACTCACACATGCATACATACATGAACACAGACAAGCAGAACACACAGAACACATGAACACATAAACACGCCAATGCATGAGCGTGCGCACACACACACACACACACACACACACACACACACACCACACACAACACAACACAACGCCACGCCACGCCACGCCACGCCACGCCACGCCACGCCACGCACATGCACAAAGAGAGAAACATTTTTCATCGGATTTAAGATTTAACAGAAGAAAGATTTCACAAGAATGTCCAGTGTGTGTGTGTGTGTGTGTGTGTGTGTGTGTGTGTGTGTGTGTGTGTTTTAGAAAAATCAATTTGATTGAGTTGTGTGTGGTTTGTGGATTTTTTAAAATCCTTGTTAAGAGTTGAGTTTGACGATTGTGACAGCCCCGACATGGCCCTTTGAGGTCAGCTGGGATAAAGTGACATAAATTGAATTGCACTGGAGTCAGCTTTTCCAGGTGATAAATTAACCAGGCACAGAGAAAGAAGAGACTCGTACCTTCCGCACTAGCTGCACTTATGGGGGCTTTCTTACCTTGTCCAACACCTGTTTTATGGTCTTCCAGAGTGCTTAGCTTTGGTGTCACTGCTTTGAAGTGGGGGACACAGATGGATTCATATTGCTAATAACAGACAGACAGACAGACAGACTACACACACACACACACACACACACACACACACACACACACACACACCACACTCACACCCACCCACCACCTATCCACACACACACACACACACACACAACACACACACACACCACACACACACACACACACACGTATTCCTACAGTTTTTTGTACACGCACGTCTGAAACTCTTAGAAATTAGTTACGGATAAATCAAGTAAACTTAAAAGAAATTGTAAACTGTTTACATTATGTTGCTGTTCTCATTGTTGTGAACCGAAAGTGTTACTAATTACAATAAGTAAGGCAACCATTGATCTACTAAGTTTACAAGGCTACATTTTACCAGGAAAACCCTTCTGCGCAAATTAGAACCCAGAAATACGAAACAGACAGCTATTAAGAACCACTGACAACAGAGATTAAAACGTGTTGCTGCTCTTTCTTTCAGTCATCAGAACCTGTCGCTAAAGTTTTTGCCACAGTCATGCAGTATTGGAAACACGCAGGCGTGTGTGTGTGTGTGTGTGTGTGTGTGTGTGTTTGTGTGTGGTGTGTGTGTGTGTGTGTGTGTGTGTGTGTGTGTGTGTCCTTGATGTCACTGTTGCACATTTGGAATGAGGGATACGCTCCTGGTTATATTTTAGAAGTGGCACTTTAGTTCTTAGTTCTTTATCTTACACATAACTCCATAAGATTGCAACACATACGATTCCCTGCCACAATTGTTCCTTAAGTATAACAAAAAATGTATGTATGCCAGACATGAACAGGTTTCGTTCTTACGCCACATTGCATCTTTCCACTAAGTTTCGTTAAAATCGGCTATAGTAGTTTTTGACAGATACTCGGGCAAACCAACAGAAGCAGGGAACAAGCATAACCTCCATGGTTTAAGTTAGTAAGTTTTTAACAAACTGTCAGACACAACAATAGATACATGGTGAGTTGGTAAGTTTTTAACAAACTGTCAGGCACAACAAGAGATACATGGTGAGTTGGTAAGTTTTTAACAAACTGTCAGACACAACAATAGATACATGGTGAGTTGGTAAGTTTTTAACAAACTGTCAGGCACAACAATAGATACATGGTGAGTTGGTAAGTTTTTAACAAACTGTCAGGCACAACAACAGATACATGGTGAGTTGGTAACAAACTGTCAGACACAACAACAGATACATGGTGAGTTGGTAACAAACTGTCAGGCACAACAACAGATACATGGTGAGTTGGTAAGTTTTTAACAAACTGTCAGACACAACAATAGATACATGGTGAGTTGGTAAGTTTTTAACAAACTGTCAGCACAACAACAGATACATGGTGAGTTGGTAAGTTTTTAACAACTGTCAGACACAACAATAGGTACATGGTGAGTTGGTAAGTTTTTAACAAACTGTCAGACACAACATATATATATATACATGGTGAGTTGGTAAGTTTTTAAAAAACTGTCAGGCACAACAATAGATACATGGTGAGTTGGTAAGTTTTTAACAAACTGTCAGACACAACAATAGATACATGGTGAGTTTGGTAAGTTTTTAACAAACTGTCAGGCACAACAACAGATACATGGTGAGTTGGTAAGTTTTAACAAACTGTCAGGGCACAACAATAGATACATGGTGAGTTGGTAAGTTTTTAACAAACTGTCAGACACAACAATAGATACATGGTGAGTTGGTAAGTTTTTAACAAACTGTCAGACACAACAGATAGAAGAAAGGGAACAACAAACATGGAATGGAGCCGAAAACAAAATGTACTAGTTGTTTTTTTTCCAGTGGTTGTCCAGATGGCTGTAAAGAAGAAACAAGAAGAAAAACCGACGAACTAGTTAACGTATAGCCAACTACCAAGCAGCCATTTAACTATCCACTTATTTAGTCCACTAACCAGTCAGCAACTAAGAGCCAACCAACCCACCAATCAATCAGTGAGCCATCCAGCAGGCCAGTCAGACAGGTGGCCAATCAAACAATATTAAAAGTCAATGAGACAAAAAAAAAGGGTGTGATTTGTTTGCACCAGTACAAGAGGATTGTGGACAAAATCAGCTCTTACTTAATCTCACTTTAACATACACTAAAAAACACACACCCTGAAACAAAATAAACATTCATCAGATAAAATTGTACCTTCCACTTTCATTGCGATTGTAATCAAAATGAGGTTGAAAATGTCGTCACTGTCCCATGTGGTGTTCATTATATCAATGTTCATTCTGATCACGGTTGAAGTGTGCGTGGAAATTAACGTTTTTATGGATGAACAATAATCAGTTATTGCGTTTCTTTCATGCATCAGCAAATCTGGTGCAAATACCTTGCCCCTAGAATGAAAACGTGCGTGCATGCGTGTGTGTGTGTGTGTGTGTGTGTGTGTGTGTGTGTGTGTGTTGTGTGTGTGTGTGTGTGTGTTGTGTGTGTGTGTGTGTGTGTGTGTGTGTGCGCGCGCGCGCGCGTGCACTTGCGCGCATGACTCCTACGTCTGCTGATGTGTGTAAAGAAGTAGCACAGTCTGGCAGCACGCTCTCGTGCCAGTTTTGTCATGATCCACCTGGCGGTCTCAGTCTTTGATGCGACCAGGTAGAGTGGGGGACTGGGTGGAGGAAGCGAGGAGGGGAGCGGAGGAGCGGGACCAGCTGCTCGGCGGTTTGGGGAGAAAGGATTGGGTGTTTAGGTGAGCGGTCACGTCCAGACGGAAAGGGGAGGGGAACTAATGATACAAATGACTTCAAACCGTGCACACCCCTTTTTGTTGATGGCCTACCGTGGCCAGGATCACATTCATTGAAAGCGACGGGCACTGTCTTGAGTTCATTGTGCCGTACTAATGAGTGTGAAAAGCTGGCCTTGTTTCACGTGCGCTTGTCTAGGAAGTGAAAGAAGTCCGGGTCCATTGTTTAAATGTCTTTTCTCCACTTTCCCCTTAAATGGTAGTCTGAGTACTTGTCTTTCGGATCAGGGCCAGCAGTTATGTTGAGGAGATGGCAGCTACCGTTTTATTTTGTCTGTCTTGATTTGGAGTTCCAGCTTCTTCCAAATTTGGAGATTTGGAGTTCCAGCTTCTTCCAGATTTGGAGATTTGGAGTTCCAGCTTCTTCCAGATTTTACCGTGGCGGTCAGCGGAGAGCGCCTGTGCCTTTGTGCTTGCACACATTTTGGAATTGTGTGCATGTACCCTTGTGTGTTTGTAAGTGTGTGTGTGTGTGTGTGTGTGTGTGTGTGTGTGTGTGTGTGTGTGTGTGTGTGTGTGTTGTGTGTAGAGAGAGAAGAGAGAGAGAGAGAGGAAGGGAGGGAGGGGAGATTTCAATGCAGTGTCCCAATTATGGCCATGTTTGTATGTTGATGGTCTCAACCATACAGTAAGCAAGATGATGTGATTAATCGTACCTCAGCATCGTGCTCTAATGACCTTTACTCTGAAGGACGGTTTAGCGGATTTGTCAGGCAGTAGAAGGATGTGTTTTAACCCTCAGTATGTCCGAAGACGAAGCACAGGCTGACGGTTTGTGAGAAAGAAAGGTGTGTGGCAAAGAAGCTGTTTACGGCACGAAGCTACTGCAGTGTAGTGGTGTCAAACAGCTGCGTCTACAACAACCAGGATGAGGTGTGTGTGTGTGGAAGGCAGACAGATGAAAGAGGATGCAGACAGACGCGCTGCCCGTGTTCCTAAACTTCGTCGCCTCTCGCTGCCATTGGTTGTAACAGCCAAAAAAGAAAACCTCTGAGTTCGCTTGACGCTGAAAAATGACTGTCATTGAAGTGTGAACAGAATTTCAGTCATGTGTAGCTGAGAAGCACATCACTGGAGAGCTAGCAAGCCAACAAATACAGCCGTTGATGTCAGACGAACTGTACATACGCAAGCATGCACACACATACACACACGCGCACCCACGAGCAAAGTACCATGTAATGATGATCCACAGATTTATCATATGGTAAAGAAGAGTGCGAGACCGATTAGCGGCTTGTTTATTTCCCATACCATTTTTTTTTTATCATCATTTTACATATCCGCTCGAATGTCTCGACAGTTTCCTTTCATTCAAATATTGGGGGCACGAGTATTGGCATAACACGTGAACTGGAAATCTGGCGTGTACAAAGACAAGGTAGAGTACATTTACCATTTCTTGACAGTGAACTTCAACAGTAAACAACTTAACTATCGCTGCAGCTGTAAAGGGTCATTATTACCTAGTTGTTAGCAAACTGTGTGTGTGTGTGTGGTGTGTGTGTGTGTGTGTGTGTGCGAGTGGAGAGAGAGAGAGAGAGAGAGAGAGAGAGAGAGAGAGAGAGAGAGAGAGAGAGAGAGAGAGAGAGAGAGAGCTCAGAAAGCTGTAATGTTCATCGGCCTTGGGCCACAATACGAAGTATACTGAGAGGCAAAGAAAACGCAATTCCATTGTCAACTGACAATTTTATTGAAATGAAACAAACACACATCAAAGCAAATACGTGTGACAAAAGTGCGACCACTGTACATTAGTTTGCCCATAACAGGTGCACATTCGCCTGAAGTGAAGCCCATTTAGGCGCGACAGAAGGAATACACTGTCAATATCTGTGTGGGCCCCCTTGAGCACGAACGCAAGCTTGCAAACGTCGGGCATTGAAGCGCACAAACGAC
>CM031600.1:15258278-15298278 GCA_018398815.1 Conus ventricosus | reverse complement strand
GGAAATATGAGGAGACCTATCTATTTTCTTAATTCAGACCGACGTTTTAACAAAATAGTCAGACCATACAATATTTTGTTTTGTCAAGCGCGCGCGCGCGCGCATGTGTATGTGTCATTCGCCTGTTCAGGAACTTTCAGTGCAGGACCTCGCAGGTTTCTAGAACTATGAATTTGCATTCAAATACAAAGTTCGTGGTTCAGTCAGTGCTCTGTATTTTATGACAGTGTCGTCGTAACTTTGATTGTGTTCACTCTGACTGGTTCACATCGCTTGGCGAGATGGACACAAAATGTCATGCTTGATTTGTAGGTGAGTGCCATTGGTTTTGTTGAAACTCAGTTTTCAGAACGCATTCCTCGCCATTTTACAGAATGAAAATTTTTGCTCAGTGCAGTTGCTTATATGTGACAAAATACAATTTGTGGACTGACGTTAGTTTTTAGATGCATCACTTAAACTTTTAATTGATAACTTTAATTGATTATACTTAGCCAAAATATGCGTGCGCCCGGCCCCCGAAGTATGACACATTATAAAAACAGTTTTGAGAGAGAAAGTTTACCCGGGGAAAACGACATTGGTGCTCTAAAGGAAAGGGAAGGGGGGAAGGAGGAAGGGCCAGAGAGGAAAAAAAACGAGAGAGAGGAGAGAAAAACCAGGGGGGTTTGGGAGAATTTTTGAAAAAAAGCCCCAGACGGGGGGGGGGGGGGGAAAAAACCCCGGGATCTTTTTTCCAAACCCTTTCCCCAAAGGAAAAACAGGGGGGTGGAAAAAATTTCCCCCCCCCCTTTTTTTTTTTTTTTTCCCACTTTTTAAACAAAAGTAAACCTCCCCAAAGGAAAAAACCCGGGGGGGGGGGGGGGGGGGGGGGGAAATTACGGCCCCCATTTTTTCTGTTGTTTTGAAATTAAACCAAAAATTTTTGGGGTTCATTTTGCCCGAAAATGAAAAAGGTGTCGTAATTTGTTTTTCTATTGTTGGTTGCCCCAAATGCTTGGCGAAAACCCCCCAAATTTCTTTGTTTTATTTTTTTTTTTGGAAAATTGGGTTGATTTTTTTCAATTTCAGACCATTTTCCTTCGCCAAATTTTTGTTTGTAACCCGGCCCCCCGGCATGTTATTGTAAAAAAAATTTTCAAATTTTGTGGGCCCTGCGGTTTTTAAAATTGCTTTAAAATTAAAGTTTTTAATTATCTTTTAAATTTTATTTGAACATGCTTTCGCCCCCCCCCAAATTTTGTTCACTTTGACTTTGGGGAAAAATTTTTACCCCCCGGGAATGGGCCAAAAAGGAGGGTTGTATGGGGGTGGGGCCTTTGGTTTTTAACCCTATTTTAAGCGAACCCGAAAACGAAGAACTCCAAAGGCTTTTTGTGAAAAAATTTCCCCCTTTTGGTGGGATGACTTTTTTTGACCCCCAAAAAATTTTTTTTATTAAGGGGAAACCCCAAATTCCCGTTGGCAAAACCCCATCAATTTTGTTTTTCCTTTTAAAGCACGCCGGGGTGTTTGGGTGCCAAAAAAGCGGGGGGCGGCAAAAAAGCCAACGAAAACGAAAAGGACCACAAGGGGGCCCCCTTCCCCCCCCCCAGGACGAACCCAACCCCCCACCCCCAAAACCCCAATTCCTCGGATCCACACCAGGGCTTTTCCCCACCTGGCGTTTTTGGGTCCCAGCTTTGGAGCCCCTCCCGGCGGCACACCCCAGGGAACAGGGGGAACACGCACCCCGCCCCCCAGCCCAAACCGGGGGCCGCCAAACCAACCACCCAACCCTAGCGGATACGTTGAAATAAACCGGGAAAAGGGGCCCGCGTTTTGGCCCTATCCTGGCTGCCATAAAAGGGGGGGCCCCTCGGGGCGGGGGGCGACTTTTACCCCCGGTTTAAAATTTTTTTCCCGCCAAGTGTTTTAAACACCCCACCCGGGGTCAAGCGCTGCGGGAATGGGGGGGGGCCATTCCCCTTTCCCCCGCTGCCAAAAACGGGCCCCAAAAGGGGCCCTTTTAAACAGTAACCCCTCAAAAAAACGGACCAGGTAGTTTTGGGGGGGGGGGGGGGGGGGAAAAAAGGGGGGGTTTTCCTCGGGGCCCCCGGGCGAATGGAGACCGGGGGGGGGGGGGGGGGGTGGGGGAGGAGAGAAAAAAAAAAAAGTGCGAATGGGCACCGAGGATTTGTTGGGTATATATCACCCCTTTTTAGGGCCGTAAAAAAAAAAAACGTAGTGAAGGGGGGACCAGAGGAAGTGTTGGGTGTATATCACCCATTTTTAGGGGGGCCCCGGTGTTCGTCAGTTTTTGGGCCGCAGGGTTTTTGGTGGAAATTAAATCAGCCCGTTTTAAAATTTTCCCCCTGGGGAGGGGTAGCAAGCCCCCAGCCCAGCCCCTTTTTTTTGACCACGAGAAACATGACTCCGACCTTTTAAAATTTTAACCGAAGAATGGGGGGAAATTTTGCTTTTTTCGTTTTAAAGGCATGGAGAGAGGCTTTTGGGTTTGAATTTTAAAATTCAAAGTGAATGAAGATAGGCATATAAAATCGGGCGAAAATAAAACCCCACTTAAAAGAGGGTTTGGGCACACATTTCCGGATCCTTTAAAACTGTATGGGGGTTACTGAGGGTTAGTCGGGTTAATTTTGAAGAGGGTTTGAAAAGACTGACTCGTCGGGAATTTTTTGAAGTTGCTCAGCAAAATCGTTTACAATGGGGTCGAGATTAAAATTGCTTTAAAACCGGGACAAGTCAGGGGAATCGGGAAGAAAAGGTGAAATTTTAAATCGGCCCGAGTTGAAAAAGAAAGGAAAGCTCCTATAATGAAAAACCGGAGAAAGGGCTAGGGTGGGGCCCTTTTTCATTAGGGATAAAATTAACATTCAAGACCTCTTTCTGCTTTGTACCTTGTCAGGGGGGGCATTACTCTTAACTGGGGGGCCTCGATAGCGAAAGGGCCCTCCCTTTTTAAAAAGTCCCATGCTTTAAGGGAAAATTTTTGTTACAGTTTTTTGGGCCCCGCTTTGGTTTTGGGATCGTTTCCTTTTACCCTTAAAAAAGACAAATGAGGAAAAAATAAACCCTTGCATCAAAAAAATTCGCCATTGCTGTTGGTCCATTTCCGGCTTTGCGTTGTTGGGGGCCCTTGCCCTTAGTTGTACCCCGGGGCCTGGTGGGTGTGTGTGTGGTGTGTGATTTTTTTACGTTTTATAAGCAAACCCATCTGGTACAGTCGGGGGGAAAAGGAAATGAGGGGGGGTTTGTGTGACATGAGAGTATTTTTTTTAATCTAATGTTTGTTTTAAAATTTTTTTTTTTTAAAATTTTAAAATTGGGGTTTTAAAGATTAAATAGATGTGTTCGATTTTGTTCAGATCTTATCTTGTCCATTTGAAATCCCAAAATAAACCCAAGGGGTTTTTGTAAAACCCAAAAAATTACGAAAAGCCCCCCCTTTTGGCCTTTTTTGTCACTTTTCCTTTGTCGTCGTAAGCCCGACTCTTTAAACCGGCAACGGCTTTTTTCGCCCGGGTTTTTTTTTTTTTTTTTTTTTTTTTTTCCCAAAAAAAACATTAAATTACATTGAGTCGCGGGTTCTCTTCTCCTCCCCTTTTCCCCCCCAAAACACACATTTCACCACCCCCAAAAAACCCCAAAATTCGGCAGTCCCCAAAAACCCAAAGGACGAGGACTGTTGGGGCCCCCGTTCCGGGTTCGTTAACGCTGTGTTCCAAAACCCTCGTTTCCCCTATCACGGATGGCTGTCCCCGGGGCCCCGGGGGCCCCGCGGTTTTTCCCCGGGACCGTGGGGGGGAAAGGGGTCAGTAATGGTGGACAGGGGACACTTGCCCTTGGGTTTATTGGAAAACTTTGGGATGCGGGCCCGGCGTCCTGTCCTGTCCCGCTTGTGAACCCAAAGTCTGGGCTGTGCCGTTACACCCCCGCCCCTGGGCAGCCCCCCCTCGGGTGGAGTCCCCCTTTTTTCTGTCTGTTTCTTTTTTCCCGGGTTTTTGGGTTTTGTTTTGTTTTTTTTTGTTTTTGGTTTTGGGTTTTGGGTTTTTGGGTCGGTTGGTTTTTTTGGGGTTTACAGTCTTTGTTATAGTTGTTTAATCTTTTTTTAAATTGGTCTTTTTTCTTCTTGCCCCCTGCCCTTTTTTCTCCCCCCCTTTTCCCCCCCCCAGGGTTTTTTTTAAAATATGTTTATTTTCTTCTTAATTCTTTCTTCTTTCATCACCCCTTCTTTTTTTTCTCTCTCTTTTTTCTCTCTTTCCCCTTTCTCGCATCCCCCCCCTTCCCCCCCTTTTTTTTCCCCCCCCCACCCCCCCCCCCCCCCCCCCCCCCCCCCCCCCCCCCCCCCCCCCCCCCCCCCCCCCCCCCCCCCCCCCCCCCCCCCCCCGCCTTGCAAAAAGGAAAAAGAAAGTGAAGTTGTGAAGATTCCTTGGTGTCGATCCCAAAAGAACTTTAATTATGGTTGCCCAAACCTTGGAAATGAAGGACTTAATTTCTGGGGGCTTTTGTTGATTATGCTAAATCGGGGATCCCCCCGGCTTTTCAAGAATTTTTTCCCCAGGGGGTTTTGGGCCCGGGCCGAGACCCGTGTGCACGTGAAATCACGTACCCAGGGAAGAAGGCCCACACACCCGCCTTCCCCACACCCCACCACACCCCACACACATACATCATTTTAGTAAAGGTGTTCCCCGGGCTGCTCATTGTAAACCCTGGGTTTGTCTTGGGGGAAGGTTTTGCGCAAAAACCCCAAATCCACTAACAGTTTGCTTACGATTCATTCATTTATCATGCATTGCCCAATAAAACCCTAGTAAAGTCTACAACTTTACTCACATGTTTATAGAAGGGAAACCCCCAAAAGGGCATATGGAACCCAAAAAAAATTTAAAACTTTCCCCTTTTTCCCTGATTTCCAAAAAATCTTTTATCAAAACCCATTTTTACAAACCCCGGGGAAAAAAATTTGATTTTCACTTTCCGGGGCCAGGTGATTTTTAAATTTTCACAAATTAAATGTCTTTTCTTTCTTTTTTTTTTTTTTCACTGCACTTTCCCCGCACGAAAAATGTTGGCTTTGGGGTTCGGGTTGGGATTTGCTGGCGCGGGGTTTGGATGGGCATGGTGGGTTTTGGCTGGGGCACTGGCTTTGGTTGGGGGTTTTCTGCTTGACAAAGGAAAACGCTGCCAGGTATGGGTCAAACCCCCCGGTTAGAGGCCCGGGGTTTAAACCACCCAATTTTTTCCCCTTTTTCCTTCCTGAAATTAAAAGATTGCACTCTCTCTCTCTTTTTTAAAGTCTGCTCTTTTCAAAAGGACAGGGTTTTGCTTTTCTTTTTTCTTTTTCTTTTCTTTCTTTTTCCTTTCCCATTAGTTAGAAACTCTCTCTCTCCTCTCTCCTTAGTCCCCCTTGCCGACTTTCGTGCAAATTTCCCCCCTTTTTGGGTTTTTCTCTCCCCCTCTCTCTTGCTTTCTCTCCAGCGACCCCCCAGAACTCTTCCCCCTTCTCTTCTTTGTCTTTTTCCCCTTCTTTCCCCCCCCCCCTCTCCTCACTCCCAATTATTTTTTCCTTCCTACGTGTAAAGGGTGAGTACCATTGGTCCAGTATTTTTACCCTCGTACCCGAAGTTATCTCCCTTAATTCCTTTGGATTTTCCCAAATCATGCCAGTCAGTACACCCCCCTTATTCCCGTGGGGGCCCCAATTTGGGGGTCTTTTAAAATTTGATTGCTTGGTTTTCCCCCCCCCACCCCCCTCCCCCTTTCCCCCTCTTTTTTTTCCTGGGGGTCGAAAATTTGGGCCCTAGATCAGTCTGATCCAGGGGTCAGACTCGTTGACCAGAAAATTGGGAGGCGCCCCGGTCAGTTCTTTTTCTGTTGGCGGGAAAGGACTGTCCCCTGGGAGGATTGGATTAGTCTACTCGCTGTCCCCAAAATTGGCTGGATGAGTCTGGTGGGGCGTCGGGACTGGGTTTGCCCCAAAAATCGAGGGCGGTCAGTACTTAGCCCGTCTGGCTGGCGCTCAGAATATTGATTTTGAGCTTATGTAACAAAACCCTGGCCCACTTTTTTTTGGGTTGTTTATTTTTTTTTTTCCGTGAAAATTTCCCCCCTTGAAAAAGGGGACTATGCACCGCTTTTTCCCCAAAACCCCGGTCCCCAAAAAAAGAAACCCCAAATTTTTGTGAAAACCAAGCAAACCGTGAAAAATTTTAAAAAATTTTTTACCCCCCCGGGTTTAAAAATTTAAAAAAAATTTATTCATTAGTGAAACCACTCCAAGAGTTATCTTTGCCGGGGCTCTTGCTTTATTTGACTCATTTTATAACGACCTCTTTGCCGCCTATCCCAATTTCCCCCTACCTGCGGATTTGCCATTTCTTTTCCAAATTTTTTATAAAAACCCAAATAATTGATACGAAACCTTTAAAAACTTCACTGAGGGAAATTTATTTCCCCACTTTTTGCAAATAATGCATCACTACCCAAGCGATGTATGCTCCAAGCATAAATTCCTTCACATGAAAAGGGCTCCAAAAAAAATTTGAACAAGTTCACACAGAAAAATTTTTTCCCCCAGCCAAAAATGGGTTGAACCCCTATCCCCTCAAATAACGTTAAACAACCCATATTAACAACCCAAAACACCCCGGGTTTTGATGACTTTCTGAGGGTTTCGTTGCTAGACTACGGATTAAAAAAGTCAGTCGACATTCTGTCGACCTGGGAAAGTACCACCCCCCGGTACCGTAGGGCGCAATTTCCATTGCCCCCGCAAAAACTCTGCCGGGTTTTTAATGCGGGTTGCAGGGAAATTTTGGGGGTTGAGATCCCCCCCCCTCTTCCCCCCAAAAATTTTTCCCCTTAAGTAATTTTTGGAATTTCTGCCCGGCCCAACGCCAGGTTAAACACTCCTTCTCTAACCCGTTGGTACCCTTCTTACACTTTGTCAATTCCGTAGCATATCTCACAGGAAATCCCACCCCCCCTTCCCTGTCCCGGGAAAAAATATGCCCTCCCCCCCCTTTATGCTTTTGTCCCCCCAAAAATGGTTTTTTGGGGCATAAATTTTTGGTAGCTTCCAAAATTTGGGCCGGGAACCTAGTCTTTCCCAAAAACCCCTGCAGTGTTGGCCCGCAGCGTTTTGCCCCTTTGACCACTTTCCCTTTCCCCGCCTTGACCCCCAAATTCCCCTGCAGGACTGTGATTGTTCGAAATTTGGAAAAAAAACTCCCTATAAAACCAATAAAACCCCAGGACTCCTTTCTTTTGTTTTGGTCTTTTTGGGCTCTCTGAATTCCTTTTATCTTCTCCCCTTTCCCCTTTTTCCCGGTGGGTCGCCCCCCCAAAACCCCCGGAAATCCAGGCCCGGAAAAACCCCCCCTGGCACTTTTTTTGGGCTGGCTGTGGGATTGGCTTGTCTCAAAACCCCTCTAAAAAAACTTCTAGGGCCTTATATGCTCCTTTCCCCGGGCTAGGTGCTTTCGAAGTCCCCCCCCCCCAAAATTTCCCGCCTTAAACCCCTCAATTTAAATTCCTTCAACCGAGGGAAAATGCCCGGGGGCGTTTTTCCATCCCAAAAAGGGGTACTCGCCCCTGGTTTTTAAAACCCATAGGAGGGAGAATTTCTGTGATTCCTTTGAGGGAAAACTCAAGGGGTATCTGCCAGTAACCCTTTCTCCCGATCTATCCTTTGGGGAAATACTGGCTCTTGCTTGTGGCGGGTCTGGCGAAAGGGCTTCCAAGTTCGGGATGGGCTTGCATCCCCTTGGGGACCCCCGTTCAGAGTCTATTTGTCAAAACAGAAACGAAAGCTTCACCTGAATTTTTCCCCCCCAAAGAGAGGGTTTCACTATTCGAGAATTTTTCCCGGTTCCCCCCCCCCCCCAAGGTAACCCCCCTTTTTTTCCCCCCTCCTCGATCACTTGCTTGGTGGCATATGGGGGCGGGTTAAAGGGTTTCCATGTCCCGGGTTTTTTTTCGGTGTTAACTCCACCGTCCCCGTCTTAGAGTTGTTTCCGGGGCCCGGTTTCTGTCAGGGCCGCCCTTTTTAAATGTTTCGAGCCCCCCAACTTCCTCCTGTCTCCTACTGTTAGCCCTTCCTCCGTGCCAAACCCCGTTTGACCCCTTCTCCGGGAAATCAGGCAAAAAAAATCTCCCCTTTTTTTCTGCTGGGGGCCCTTCACCTCCCCCCCCCAAGATTTTTGCCCGCGCCAGTGTGAGTCTCCCGCTGAATTTTATTTTCGGGGCAAAAATTTTCAGGGAAAAATTTTTATTTCCCAAATTTACATGAATTCCCCCGGGAGTCCTGATCTAACCTTTTTAAAGTTGGGGAATGGTTCCCCTTTCCCAAGCTTTAGCAGCTTGTTGTTTATCGTGGGAAGCAGTAACAAAGGGCTTGATCTCCCCCCTTGGGAATTGCTTTTTTCACCTTCCGTATATTTCTTCTTCTGAACCCCCCTAGCCTCCCGCAAAACTCCCCTTGCGAACCCTTTAAAGTTCCCCTTGCCCTTTGGGGGTCCCCCCAAAACTGATAAGTGGTTTTTTTACCCCTTTTGACTCCTGTTCTCCCCGGGGCCCAGCTCTTTTTAAAAGCACACTGGTCCCGAACTGTCCGCCCAACAGCAGCTCAAATGGTGAAAAGCCGGGGCTTTCCTGAGGGGGTTCCCCCGTTGGCGAAAAAAGTTGCCCCTGGTGTAGCGGTCCAAAACGCTGGCCCTTTTCCTCAAGGCTTCTTTAAAAGATGCCCCTTTCCCGCACACCGTTTAATTTTCCACCAAGCCTTGCTTTGGATGGTTTTGGGGTGGGGGAAGCTTGTGATCCCCCAGCCCCTGTTGCCCCCTATTTCCCCTTGAGGTGAACTGTGACCCCCTGTATGGAATTTTTGCTTTGGGACACCCCACGCGAGGAAAAAAATTTTTCTACCAGCCCCTTTGGGCCCCGTTTGGGATCTACGCCCCTTTTAATGCAAAGGGTTCTCGGTATCTGGTCGCGTAGTCACCCCGGGGTCAACCCTACCTGTGCCCAACCCTTTTGGAAAAAGGGGCGAATTGGGGCCAAAAGGTTCCCCCAGCCCCCCCTCCCGAAAAGGATTTTTCCCCAAATTTAAAAGGGGGCGTTTAAGAGGCGCCCTTCCTCTTCACCCCCCTTTTTGGCTGACTTTTGACACACGTACATGGGCATGCAGAAAAACTTGAGGGCTGCCCCTTGCCCCCCGGCCAATGAAAGTCATCAAAGATTCGGTCACCCTTTTTGCTGGTGCCCAGAAGGGCCCGCCCCGAGGGGACTTGTGACCCCTGACATGACGTGTCACGATAACCCTGTGGTACCCCTAAATGATGGTCACCCTTTCCTGCTTCCTTGGTGAACACTGGTACAACACCCGCCTTTACCAGGAATTTTGTTTCACCCCCTCTAACCCCCTGTTTCTCTTTCCCCCTCTTGCCCAAATCCCAAGATTCCGAGCGAAGGGCTTTTTCTGCGCTGCCCTAAAATCATTTAGGCGACAATTATGCCGAAATCTTCCTGGAGACCTTAAAAGGTTTTTTCAACCTTTCCCCCCCCTTTTTTCTCCGTTTTTTGAATTTCTGCCCTGTTGCAGTCAACAAAATCAGGATCCCTGGATCCCTTGCACCTGGAATATTTTCCCAAAGATAAAAAATAAAGGGGTTTCCCTTTACCGCCCCAGGGCCCAATCGCCGAGAAGTAAGGGGTACTTTCTTTTACTTAGCAACTGGGAACTCCCCCCACCGTGCCTTTGGTTAGAGTTCCGGTCTGGATTTGCCCCGTCCCAAAACCCCTTTTCCGGGCCCCCCCCTTGTTCGTATAAACCGCTGAACAACCGGGGTTCGTAAAAACTTTTTCCCCCCTTTTTGGGCCAAACCCCCTTCTTCCCCTGGTAACGAACCACTCCCGCCCCAGTGCCTCCCTCCCCCACCTGATGTGTCCAGTTTCTAGCCCTAGGCCCCCACTTTCCCCCCTTTCGATTGGATCCCCTTTTTGGGTTTCCCCCAGGTCGTTTCCCCTTTACGACCCCTTTTTCCCCCCCCCTCTTGAAGGTGCAGCCCCTTTGGGGAAACCCCCCCTGCGACAATCCCCGCACATGTCCCCCTTTTGTGACAAAAGAACCCCCCAATGTCCCCCCTTTTCTCCCTTCCCCCCCCCCCCCCCTGGGTTTTTCCGACTTTGGAAAACTCCCCCCGGGTTTTTGGAAATCTTCTCACCCCGTGGCCTTTGGGACCGGGTTTTTCCCGCACTTAGTGCCCAAAAGGGGCCCCCTCTATAACCTTGCGAATTCAAAAATCCCCCGTGTCTTGGTGTCTCTCCCTTTTTTAATTTTTTTAGTTAACTCGGGGGCCCAAACCCGACAAAAAATTTTTCTTTTAACTAGCTCTTTCAATTCAGCGAAATCCTTTTTGACCCCCCCCCAAACCCAACCCTTTATCCAAAAAAGTGATCAACCCCCCCCCCCACCAAACCCGGGTGTCGTTTCCCTGCTTGCCAAACTGCTTTAACGAAAATTTCCCTTTTGAAACCTTTTCCCCTTTTGAGGTCAAAAACCCCTTTATCCCAAAGATTCTTACAGGGGGCCGAATTCCGACTGTTGTTTCCTTTGGTAACGCAGTGAAAATCTGTAATGCCCTTTCCCTTTAAATAAAGTGAAAAAAGAATGCCCCATTTCGAAGGCCAACCCCGGGCGGTCGCAAACGTTTGAAAAGCCCGATGTAGGATCAATTTGGGAAACGGGTTCCCTTTAGGAAAATTTTGGGGAATTTGGTGGGGGGGTCTGCGCACTGGTCACTGGAAATTTAAAAATCCCCCCCTCGGTGGTCTCCCCTTTTTATTTCAATTTCTCTAACTCTAATTGAACCTTTAAAACTTTCCGTTTTGTTCCCTTCTTTCTGTTTCCCGCGCTTCCCTTTTTTTTTGTTTCCCGGTCTCCCCTTAACTTTCCCGTTTCCTGCGCTTCGCTAGCCTGATTTGCCTGAATCCTTTAAACTTTCGTTTTTTCTTTAGCCCTTTTTTGCCTGCTATTTCCCAAAGCGACCGTCGTCTTTCCGCCGTTTATCTTTTTTTTTATTTTTTTGGTTTGGGTTTTTAAAGAATGCTCCCCCCCCAAATTCCCTTTCCCGTTTTAGCCTAAAAAACCCAGGGGAGCCACAAGTTGTTAAAAGGGGGTTTTTTTTTCCGCCATTTTATCTCTTTTTTTTTTTTTTTGAAAAGGATTTTATTACTACGCAAACCAAAAAATGGTGGTTACCGACCGCGTGCGTTAAAAGCCCAATCCTTGAATGATAATATTTTGTTGGGACAACGTAGTTTGTTTTTTAAGGGCGACCCCCCTGACCCAACTATGGAGCCGAATTTAGGGGAATCCGGGGCGAAAAAGTATCTGGGGGAAATGGCCCAAACTAGTATTAAAAAATCTTGGGGAAAGCAATTCCCCAAACCCGTAAATTTAAATATCTTGGGAACATACAGTAAGCAACCCCTTTTCTTGGATTACAATTTCTTGAATTTCCCCCCAGCTTCCTCTTGGAAGTTTGAACAATTTTAAAAAAATGGGCCAGAATATCCCCGGAGGCTCGGGCCCAAAAAATTGTCCAACCCCGGGTTATGTTTAGTGGAGGGAAGGGCTAGGCCCCCGCCAAAACACACTCACGTTGCTTACGATTCATTCATTTATAAAGCATTGTTTTCCCCTTCCCAACCCCCCTGTAAATTTCAACTTTATACACATGACATAGAAAGAAACATCAATGCCCTATGGAATCAAACCCCCCCCCAAAACATTTTTTCTTTCCTTTAAATTCACAAAATCAATTAAACTAAAAAAGCATTAAAAAACCTTTGGGGTTTTTTAGATTTTCTCTTTACTGGCCCGGTTTTCTTAATATTCACGGAATCAAAATGTCTTTTTTTTTCTTTTTTTTTTTTCTTTTCACGGGCACTTTTTCCCAAACACGACACAAAATGTTGGCATTGGTCAGGGTTTGGGTTTCTGGCCGGGTGGGTTTGGGCTGCCCGGGATGGTAAGGTTTAAAATGCTGGCCCCCTGGCGTTGGTTGTGGGTTCTGCTTGACGAAGTGCGCTGCCCGGTTGAGGTCGAACCCGGTTAAGTGGGAAAAAGTGAATTTTCAAAATCCCATTTGTTTCTTTTTCCCTTTTGATTAAAAGCATTGCACTTCTCTCTCTCTCTTCTAGTTGCTCCTTTAAATGGGGCATGGTTCTTTTTTTTTTCCCTTTTTTTTTTCTTTCTTTTTTCCCCTTTTATTAGTTAGCCAAACCCCTTTCCCCATCCCCCTTGTTCCCCTTGCGGGCATTGTGCTAATCCCCAAAATTGGTTCTCTTCTTTTCCTCCCCCCATCCTTGCTTCTCTCTCCCGAGACCTCCCAGGAAACCTTTTCCTTCTCTCTCTCTTTCTGTCTCCGTTCCCCCCCCCCCCCTCTTCACCAAAATTTTTTTATTCCCCCCCCTACGTGTCCAAAGGGGTGAGTACCATTGGCAGTATTTTTACCCCCTCGTTTCCCGAAGTTAAACTCCCTCTATTCCATTGGAATTCAAATCATGACAGTCAGGGCCCACATGCCTTACTCTCTGTGGTGGTCAATTAGTCATTTAATTTTTTAAACTTGATTTCCCCCCCCACCCCACACCTTCCCCCCCCTCTTCTTCCCGCGACGTCCCTTTAAAATTTGGGAGAAAGTCTGATCCAGGCCCTCGGATCGGGCTGGGCCCCCCCCTCGAGGCGTCGGTCAGCTAAATTGTCTGTCCTGGGACAGACCGTCTCCGTTTTGAGGATTGGGGTTAGGGCTACTCGCTGTGCCCAAATTGGGGGATGAGTCTGGTCCCGGGGGGGGAGGGCTCGTTGGGCCAGACATCGAAAGGGGCGGGCGCTTTCTTAGTCCCTTGGTGGCGCTCAGAAAATTTGAGTTTGAGTTTTTTTCCCCACCCAAAAAGGCCACGACTTTGGTTGTTTTTTTTTTTTTCCGTGACACTATGTTGGGGCCCTTGGGGAAAGGCTCCCCACATCAAACATCCTCAAACGTTGGAGGTTTGGGGCCCGCAGCGGGGTGACTTCCATCGCGTCAAAAACAAGGGGGGGAACGTTTTTATAAAACCGTTTAGATATGGGAAAGTCATCTGATTTTGTCAACCCCCCCCCCCCCCCAACCCCCCAAAACCCCCCCACACCAAAAAACCCCCACCCCAGGCCCGTGCCGGGGTTGTATAAAGTTCAATTCAGAGAGCCCCCGTTTCGCTCCAGCTATCGTTGAAAATTACGGCCGGGCCTATGGGTTTATGACGACGTCCGGCCCGAGGTGTTGCCCCCTAAAAGGGGGGTTTGGGGCGACACGAAAACCCTTGTGAAATTTGGTGTACACAAGACCCGGCCCCCTTCCCCTACCCTTTTAAAAAATCACCCCCATTCTTTCCCCCTCAGTGAGTCCCCGGCCCCCCCCCGGGAAAGATCTTGTTTTTTTCATCCCGACTAGTCAGTTTGTTTACCCGTCTTCCTGTCGGACGTATAATTCTGTTAGGGTCGTGGTATCTCTTCAGTTTCGGTAGCTTGCTGAATGCAGGGCGGTTTGATTGTTTTATGCTAGTCATTTTATGCTAGTCATCGTTATGGGAGTGTTTGACACATCAGCATCGTGCGAAGTTATCCCAGAGCCTGTTCACAAATGTTGCAGCGTTTTCTTCTTCGGTCGGCTTATCTCACAGGCTGTTATGAATTCATCGGCTGCTTTTTGTTGTCCGTTGATCATTTACAGAAGTGAATGATGATTCGATTATAACGATTCAATCGGGACCAAACTTTCATTAAAACTCTGTGGTCTGGTACTGTGTTGTATGAGTAATATGTAATTTAAAGAAATAATTAAACGCTGAATAGACGTACGGGTGTTAGGTCAGGCCGCAGAAAGGTGGAAGCAGTTTTCGATATGGGTGGCGGCATGTTTGAATTTGTCTGTTGGAATGGGCCGGGTAAGCCCGGGGCACTTGATTGCATGGCACCAGACGGTCTGAAAATTGGTGTCTCCTTAAACAGATTGTTAACGAGCAGAAAGTGCTAAGAAATCAGGGAAGAAATTTTATTAGCTGATGTCGGGGGTGGGGGTGGGGGGTGTCTCTGTCCCTGTTTAGTTAAATAGTTAGGCATACCTCTTCCCTTCCTTTCGTTCTGATTGTCTGTCTGTCGGAGGTCTGACTCACTGAGCTATTTGTGTGTGTGTGTGTTGTGTGTGTGTGTGTGTGTGTGTGTGTGTGTGGTGTGTGTTCATTGCTATCGTAGAGTTTCACATCAACCGGCACTAATGTAAAAAGCGAAAAACATAAAGTATGAAATGCGTATTCCGTAAGTGTCCTGGTATCTTTCTCTCTCTCTCTCTCTCTCCTCTCCTCTCTCTCTACTCTCCCCCCCCCCCCCCCCCCCCCCCCCCCCCCCCCCCCCCCCCCCCCCCCCCCCCCCCCCCCCCCCCCCCCCCCCCTCTCTCTCTCCTGTTCTCTCCCTTCCTCTTTTCTTTGAGTGAGTGACTACGTCTTTGCGCGCACGCCTGCGCGTGTGTATGGAGGGTGGGGAGGGGAAGGGTTGATGTGAAGGAGGGGGAGAAAAGAAGGAGGGAAAGGAAGACGTGGCACGTGCACGTGTACCTGTATCTCTACGGGTGGTTTTGCAATTACTGCAGCTTTTTGCGTAGAGCGAATCAAGCGTTCACACATGCAGAAACTACGTACAGGCTGTTACACCGTCTTGTTAAATATGACGTTCTTATGTCTGTCCAACCTCGTGAAAATGGCCTGGAAAGCGGAAATTTGGGGACCATGAGTGAAAAGAAACGCACACGCACACACACACACACACACAACACACCACACAAACACACACAAGCCCCCTACACACACACCACCCCCAACCCCCCCCCCCCCCCCCCCCCCCCCCCCCCCCCCCCCCCCCCCCCACACACACACACACACAACACACACACAGACACGCGCGCGCGCGCGTACGCACGCGCGCGCGCGCGTACGCACGCGCGCGCACACACACATGCACACACAATCCGCATTCCCCCTTTGCTCACTTTTCCACGCATACGAACACGATTCAAAGCTAACAGGACACACGCACGCTCACGCGCGCGCACACACACATGCACACAGAGCATTATGGATACTGATGTTACTAGATGTATAATGATTTGTTTTTTATTTGTGTGCCTGCAAGCCAGCGCAAGGGCGGGGAAGGAGAGAGGAACATGATGACGTCTTTCCAGCAGTTTGCCATTTATCTTTGAAAAAAAGGAATGAAGAAGTGCTTGAAGATATATTGAAAAAACAAATCTGATATTTTGGACAACTTCTTCAGCAGCTTGGCGCGTCCACTGTATCAAAGGGTTTTGTTTTTTTTAATTTTTTTTTAATTTTTTTATTTTTTAAAGATGTCGATGAAGCTGTTGGGGGCCGGAATAGCTCAGTGGTAGAGCGCCGGACTCCCAATCTTGGTGATCTGGGGCTGCGGGGGTTCGAATTTCCGCGGGCCGTTTCGGTACGGGGGGGATTTTTCCTCGGAGTTAACATTGGTTCTGACTCCATTCCCCATACAGTCCTTCGAATGAGACTATAAACCGAGGTTCCGTGTGTGAACGCGCGCATAAGTCTTTGCACACACGTAAAATCCCATTACCAACTTTCGGAAGAGAAGTCCAGTTTGGCCGTTGGTATGGATGACACGTTACACATAGCATGCACCTTCCCCGAAGTTGGAGTATGGCTGCCTTAATGTCGGGATGAAAAACGGTCATAACACACAAAACTCCACTCCCTTTGTTGGGTAGATGGGATTAGGCTAATCTGGCCTGTCTCTATAGGGAGTACCCGCGGGAGTATTTGCCTGCGTACGCAGAAAAAAAAAGAAAGAAAGATGCAAAGCATATAAACATACCCCCGTTTATCTTGAACACGCGTGGGAGGGGGGGAGGGGGGGGGGGGGGGGGCGGGGGTGGGGGTGGGGGGGGGCTGAAAAAACGTCACAATCAAAATGCGTCATAATGTATTTTCGTCACCCAGATATTCCATAAAGATGAACGTCACGATCAAACATGCGTCATAATGTATTTCGTCACAGAGACTCAGGACAAACAGACAGCATTTCTTCGTTCCATTGTAAAGTATTCCCTATTCAAAAAGAACTGGGAGTACAAAAAGAGAGAAAAAAGAAAAAGAAAAGAAAGAAAAAGAAGCTGTTGACGGTAAGTTTTATCTAACATACGTCACGAAAACATGACGTAAATAATCATAGGGTTAACATTTTTCGTCAATCCTTCACTTTCACGTTGTAAACTTCTTGTTTACCTCTAGTGTAGTCGTCTGTTTCCCCAAATCGGCTAATACTTGATCTGCCTGCTTGTTGTCTGAGAGGCTGCGCACTACTTCTCACTGCAACTCGGTCCCGTCGTCCTGAACACTGGTGGTAGTTTGGTGGTTGGTAAAGCATGGGATCAAAAGATCATTTGGCGCTAGGCTTAGCACGTTGCTCGGCTTCATGTCGGTGACAGGTGGCTCCCTCACTGTCAAATGGCTTTCGAACTTGCAGCCACTTGCACGTATTCCTGCATTTCTTGTGATCAGTAGATTTAGGCTTCGCGTACAGTTTAGCAACACAGTTTAGTCATGCTGTGTCTTGAATTTTCCGAGGAAGCGACGAAATTGGATTGATTAGATTTTGCTTAGATGGTTCGAAAGAGAATCAACTCTAAAACTATAGTAGTCGGTTAATTAGGTCAGAAGAAATCCCGAGGCAGTCTCACGCCAGAAAGGGGCATACTTTTGATTAAAAAAGATTACAGCTAAAACTAATCACAACTGATTTCAAAATACAATAATCAAGAGGAATTCACTTCTTTACCAAATCTTGCAATCTTGCTTTGTCTGAAATTCTTAATGCCGGTAAGATGCTGCTATCAGAAATAGAGGAGATTCGAGCTTGAAAAACTTACACCTCACGCATGCGCGCGCGCGCGCGCGCGCACGCACGCACGCACGCACGCACGCACGCACAACCACACACACAACACACACACACACTACACACACACACACACACTCGGGAGTAGGGTTCAATCTAAAAGCTGAAATGTAGCGTTAAGGAACACTCAAAACTTTTTCATTCCGTTTAAACAGAAACATCAAGGGTCGAATTTGCTCGTTTGAGAATTAAAGTACACGTTTTAACAAGTTCGAATGGACCAGTGCCCCCTCTCCTTCCCGCCCCCTCAAACGAGAACATCCTCGTTTTGTTTTCGGTCGTGAAACTCCAGTGTGATTTACGGCCATACTGTTGGACGAATTCCATGGAAACCAAGGAACGACTTTTGAAAGAGAACGGCTTTTGAGAGATGAGAGAGAGAGAGAGAGGAGGGGGTGGGGGGGATTACGCTGCATCCATATGTATATGCAGGTGTACCTCCTCTCTCTCTCTCTCTCTCTCTCTCTCTCTGTGTACGCTTGGGTCAGACAAAAGCAGCAGGGAGCAAAGGTCGGCCGAACAGAAGGATCAGAAGTCGGATGAACTGGGGTGGGCATTTTGTGGCTGTGCATTGACAATGATCGTTTGCATTGAATCGATAGATTTTACGCCTCACTGGCTTTGTCCCTCCTGTCTCACACGCTCCATTCACTCTTAGAGAAAGTCACTGAAAGGTCAAACTCAGGGGAAGGAGAGAGAGAGAGAGGAAAGGAGGGGGAGGGGGGGGGGGGGACGGCATGGGTGGAGAAGGGGGAAAGATTGATTTGCTCTGTCACCGGCAGCCACTTGCAATGCATTCCTTTTCCGATCATTTCCCGCTAAATTGAGATAAATTACAAAGGCGTGATGGTGTAGCGCTTTGTGCGTATGACCTGTTAGAGAGATACCATCTTGTAAAAAATCTCACAAAACCACATGTAAATTGTGAAATTGAAAAATAATTGCACTTAGATGTAGTGAACGGTATTTGTTCAGCATAGATCAACTGAATGTGATAGTGTAACATTTTGGTGCGTATAAACTGTTCCAAAAGTTCTATATTACACTTCATTTTTTCCCTTGCTGAGTGTATGATTTAGAAATGTTAAGACTTTTTTTCTTTTCTTTTCTTTCTTCTTCTTCTTCTTCTTCTCTTTTTTTTTTAACAAAAAGCAGCAGAATAGATGGTTGTAAATGAATGTCGCAGAGGAAACGGTGACAACTGACAACATTTAATGCTGATTGAAATGATTGCAATCAGTACTCCGTCTTTGTCCAAAGCAGTTTTTTTCTTTCCTTTTCTATCCACTTTTCTCGGCTTTCTAGTTGTTGTGAAATGTATGGCTCTGTCTTTCAATGCAAACGTGATACTAATTTATAGCTTGTGCGATTGTCATCTCTTTGAATATTAATATTTCTTTGGAACGTGGAAAATTGTCTGGGGAGGTACAATGCCTTGCGGAAAGGCGCATTTGAATGTCTTGATAACATGATAGCGATAACAGCCAAGTTCATTCAGAACCAAGTCCCACAAGAAATGCGGGGTGTCCTGTGAGCATATTTTACACAATCATTTTGCATGTTTTGGTTATTTAGTTGTGTTAAAATACGAGCGTTGTACTTTTCATCTGTATTCATTGGCTGGTTAGGTGTTTTTTTTGTTTTGTTGTTTTTTGTCTTTTAGCAGGATTATACAAAACTGCTGTACCGATTTTAACCAAACTTTGTCAAAAAATTGAATTTGGCCACAGAACGAAGACGTTTGATTTTGGAGCAGATCCGTCGTGCGGAACTGGATTAAACGACGGGTCCTGGATGGTTCAGCAAGATTATCATGCAATTCAGAACGAAAAACAAACAAAAATGTGAAAATGAAAAAAGTAAAACGTCACTGATGTTAACGAAACTTGATGGAAAGATTGAATATAGCCCGAAGACGAACTTATTAAATTACATTTGTGTGGATCCGTTGTGAGGATCCGGTTCAGACGGCGGATTCATGATCTGTCCAAATTATTGACAAGATGATTACAACTTTTCCTCTAAACATGAACAGTGTGAAGGTACTGTTTCGAATTGATAGCTGTCTATAAAGTAGTATATTTTCATAGAATATTAAAACTTTCTAATGTTAATAACGTTGAAATTTTGTATTTTGCATGTCCTATTAAAAAAAAGTATATGAGAAGTAACTCCTTCAGTCCGTGCAAGTACGACTTCCATGGTGGATAATAATTTTGTTTTCGTAAATGAATTGACTCAAATGGCAGATCCCAGAAGATTCCTTTCCAGAGTGCCTTTTAGTCGTATAACAACAACGTCGACATTGCAAGATGTAGTTGTATCTGAATGACCAGCCGCCGTTGAGCGGTGCTTAGTATGGCGGGTTGCGGGCGTAGACATTGTGGACTGAAGTCCCAAATACATTGATGAGATTTTCGGCCCTTAAGCCGTTACTAACGGCTATAACGGCCCCAAACGGTTTTTCTTCTTTATGGAATATCTCAGAAAGTTCATGGCCGATTTATAAGCGGTTTGGATGATCTTGTGACAAATCGGAGCCTCTTTCCATATGTAAGTGATGTAATGTACACGCGTATTCAAGATAAACTGGGAGTACGTTTACATGCTTTGCATCTTGTTTCAATTTCCTTTTTTGATCCGTGCCCATGGTCGCAGTCAGTTCGTATCAAGTCATCGGCACTGGCTCGATAATGTGAAGTGTGGTTTGATGACCGTGGTGGCAGTATCCGTCTAGAAGTGAATGCTTACTCCCACTGGTTTGGCAATTAAGCGAGTTCTGTCGGTAGAAATTTTAGTGGACGATGTCTTGTGTGTGTTCGGTCAGAAAGGGCACCACCGAATACCACTGAAGTGACTCTTCAGCAGGGCAGTGTCTCTTCAAGTCGGTTTGCCGGCGCGAATTGCTGCTCCCTGTGAACCGCGTTGCTGAAGCCTGTACTGAACGAACCTGTGTGTGGTTATGTATGAATCCGAATGAGCGGTCCGAGAATAATGCCACTAAGAGGTCTTGCAAAGGGAAACAGAATTAAAAAAAAAAAAAAAAAATCAAGGCGAGCTGGCGGTACCATCATTGCAAGAATAATAAATACGTTAAGGTTGTGATAGTACGGGTAGTCACTACGTTTTGCGGGTTAAAAGATCAGGAGACGGGGGAAATGAGATAGAAGGGGAAGGAAATAGGGCGGAGGCAGATACCATGTCAGTGAATGGCATGAAAAAACAAGCCGCGAATACTGAACAGACCACCTCCCACGCAGTCAATCTACAAGACCTCTCGTGGCTTTGATGCGAGTGGTGAAAGATGAAGACGTCAACCTGAGCCCTCCTCCTTGGCTCCTCGTCTTCCTGACGGGAAACCTGGGAACTGACAGGCGAAACCTCAACGACCCAATCCTCTCTCTGCCCCGCATCGTTTCCCTGTCCTGCCCCTTGCCCTGTTCAGTTGGCCGTGAAGCGGGGAGAGAGGCCGGGTATCGGGTGGACCAGGAGACAGTCGCCAGGTGGTCCAAATTACCTGGCGGCACGGACACTCGTTCACCGATCCACGGGTTCATCGGGGTGGCAGGACTGGCAGGAGCTTCTGATGACGATCCTTCATGGCGCTCCGTGGGTCGCTGTTTCCAGTGGGGGGACGTTTCTGTAAAGCCGCCACTTAGTGCCCCACCCCCCACCCCTGATTCTCTTATTGCTGTCACGGCCAATATAACAACCGTTATGAACTGCTGTTATTACTGCTGCTGTTGTTAGTCGAACTGACTTGGCCGTGTGTGTGTGTGTGTGTGTGTGTGTGTGTGTGTGTGTGTGTGTGTGTGTGTGTGCCAGTGCGCGCACGCGTGCGTGTGTGTGATTTGCATTTGTTGTCAATAATAGTGTATAATAATTACTGTTACTCCAACGTTAGTTTCATTATATCAAGGAAACAGCGTCCGAGAAGGCACCGACAGCCTCAGCGCTGGCTTGTATCACTCCTGCCCAAGCACTTTCTCGGGATGTCTTTGTTATTTCGCTCGCTTGAAACGGATTTTCCAGGCATTTTTGCCAGTGTTGTACCTGGAGACCTGGCCATTTTGTCAGTGTTGAACCCAGAGACCTGGTCAATGTGTTAGACTTAGTGTTGCACCTGGAGACCTGACATTTTGTCAGTGTTGAACCCAGAGACCTGGTCAATGTGTTAGTGTTGCACTGGAGACCTGGCCATTTTGTCAGTGTTGAACCCAGAGACCTGGTCAATGTGTTAGTGTTGCACCTGGAGACCTGGCCATTTTGTCAGTGTTGAACCCAGAGACCTGGTCAACGTGTCAGTGTTGCAGCTGAAGACCTGGCCATTTTGTCAGTGTTGAACCAGAGACCTGGTCAATGTGTCAGTGTTGCAGCTGAAGACCTAGTCATGTTGTCAGTGTTGCAGCTGAAGACCTGGGCATGTTGTCAGTGTTGCAGCTGAAGACCTAGTCATGTTGTCATTGTTGCACCTGAAGACCTAGTCATGTTGTCAGTGTTGCACCTGGAGACCTGCGCATTTTGTCAGTGTTGCACCTGGAGACCTGGGCATGTTGTCAGTGTTGCACCTGGAGACCTGGGCATGTTGTCAGTGTTGCAGCTGAAGACCTAGTCATGTTGTCAGTGTTGCAGCTGAAGACCTGGGCATGTTGTCAGTGTTGCAGCTGAAGACCTAGTCATGTTGTCAGTGTTACACCTGAAGACCTAGTCATGTTGTCAGTGTTGCAGCTGAAGACCTGGGCATGTTGTCAGTGTTGCAGCTGAAGACCTAGTCATGTTGTCAGTGTTACACCTGAAGACCTAGTCATGTTGTCAGTGTTGCAGCTGAAGACCTGGGCATGTTGTCAGTGTTGCACCTGAAGACCTAGTCATGTTGTCAGTGTTACACTGAAGACCTAGTCATGTTTGTGTTGCACAGGAGACCTGGGCATTTTGTCAGTGTTGCACCTGAAGACCTAGTCATGTTGTAGTGTTGCACCTGGAGACCTGGCATTTGTCATTGTTGCAGCTGGATACCTGGGCATTGTTGTCATTGTTGCATCTGGACTATCTGTGGCATAGCTAGTCATTTTGTGTTGCACCAGGAGTACCTGGGCATTTTGCAGTGTTCACCTGAGACCTAGTTTTGTATTGTTGCACTGGAGACCTGGGCATTTTGTCATTGTTGCATCTGGAACCTGGGCATTTTGTCATTGTTGCACTTGGAACCTGGGCATTTTGTCATCGTTGCATCTGGATACATGGCATTTTGCCAGTGTTCACCAGAGACCTGGGCATTTTGTCATTGTGTACTGGAGACCTGGGCATTTTTATTGTTGCATCTGGAGACCTGGGCATTTTTCATTGTTGCACCTGGCGACCTGGGCATTTTTATTGTTCCATCTGGAGACTGGCGTATTTTGTCAGTTGTATCACGTAAATCCTGGGCATTTTGTCATTGTTACTGAACCTGGGCATTAGTTTGCCAATGTTTTCTTTCTCTGAAGACCTGGGCTATTTATGTTCCAGGGCCTGGATTTGTCAGTGTCATTGAGACCTGGGCATTTTGTCAGTATTTCATCTGAAGACCTGGCATGTTGCCAGTCTTTCATCTGAAGACCTGGGCATTTTGTCAGTGTGTCGCATGGAGACCTGGGCATTTTGTCAGTTTTCATCTGAAGACCTGGGCATGTTGCAGTCTTTCATCTGAAGACTGGGCATTTTGTCAGTGTTATCTGAGACCTGGCATTTTGTCAGTATTTCATCTGAAGGACCGGGCATGTTGTCAGTCTTTATCTGAAGACTGGGCATTTGTCAGTCTTTTATCTGAAGACCTGGGCATTTTGTCAGTTTTTATCTGAAGACCGGGCATTTTGTCAGTATTTTATCTGAAGACCTGGGCATTTTGTCAGTATTTTATCTGAAGACCTGGGCATTTTGTCAGTCTTTTATCTGAAGACCTGGGCATTTTGTCAGTCTTTTATCTGAAGACCTGGGCATTTTGTCAGTCTTTTATCTGAAGACCTGGGCATTTTGTCAGTCTTTTATCTGAAGACCTGGGCATTTTGTCAGTCTTTTATCTGAAGACCTGGGCATTTTGTCAGTCTTTTATCTGAAGACCTGGGCATTTTGTCAGTCTTTTATCTGAAGACCTGGGCATTTTGTCAGTCTTTTATCTGAAGACCTGGGCATTTTGTCAGTCTTTTATCTGAAGACCTGGGCATTTTGTTAGTATTTTATCTGAAGACCTGGGCATTTTGTCAGTCTTTTATCTGAAGACCTGGGCATTTTGTCAGTCTTTTATCTGAAGACCTGGGCATTTTGTCAGCATTTTATCTGAAGACCTGGGCATTTTGTCAGCATTTTATCTGAAGACCTGGGCATTTTGTCAGTATTTCATCAGAGGACCATGCTTTTCTCTGCGTTCAATCTGGGCATCGTGTCAGCAATCTGCAGAGAGACCTGGGCATTTCTCCAGCGATCTGGCTAAAGACATGGGCATTTCGTCAGCATTTGACCCAGAAACCTGGCATTTCGTCAGCGTTCTACCTAGAGACCTAAGCATTTTTACTCCAGTGTTGTGCGTAGAGACGGACCAGGGCATTTCATCAGCGTTCTACCTAGAGACCTAAGCATTTCTCCTCCAGTGTTGTGCTTAGAGACGGACCAGGGCATTTCATCAGCGTTCAACCGAGAAACCTAATGTATTCACTTTCTGCTTGAGCGAAGTTGCCGAAAAAAAAGTATGAACTGAACCCCAAATACTATTCTGTTGTCATGGCCTCATTTGCATGCAGTGTAACCATATATTATATTATATTATATTATATTATATTATATTATATTATATTATATGTTATGTTATGTTATGTTATGTTATGTTATGTTATGTTAATTATGTAATATTTCATATATTATATCATGTTATATTATATTATATATGTATAGTATATATAGTATAGTATAGTATATTATATTATATATTATATTATATTATTATATATATTATATTATATTATATTATATTATATTATATTATATTATGCATCCAAGTGCAAAGACTACCCAACAAAACGTCTGGCTTTGTCCGAAATTTCAACTCGATAATATTTTATTTTCTGCCCTTAGCATCTTCTGATCTCTATTGTCCATTTGAAGAAATCGATCAAAATACATCGATTGAAAAAATACAAAATTCGAAAATCAATGGGCACATCTGTTCAAAATGTAAGGTGTGTTAGGTGCTATAACTTTTTTTCAATGGGATGACCCGACTACTGATCAGTGCTGTAGGTTAATGCGTTGATCGTGTGTAAAGACTGTCCCCCTCGTCCCCTCTCTCTACCACCTCTCCCCTCTCCTTCCCCGCCCTCCTGTCTGCCGTATTGAATGCAATTCTTGCATCCCAAATTGGGTCTGAAGCAGAATCAGTTTAGTTCGTATTCGTATGGAAAAGGTTAGTAAATGTTTTCAAAACTGTTTTGATGGAATGGAGTACAGTGCCCTTGCAGGTCAAAGTGTCATGGCGCCTCGACGACCACTGGCAGTCGTTGGCCTGAAAGGAGTCCGCGCGTTCAGCGCCAGCTAATGGTCACTGAGGGACAGCTGTCCGAACGTGGTAAACGTTCTTGGTCACAGCCTGCCAGTTCGGCACAACTCCGGACGGACCTCCCCGGACTGCCGGTGGTACTACTGTGCGCTTGTACACAGGGCACGGGAGGATAGCGATATTGATGGACTAATGACACAGCCTGGCCCACACAGGGCCTGGCTATTGACAGCTCGTCAACATTCCTCAGCGGCGCTGGCAGCCAGGAGTGTGATTTAAGAGTCATCCAAACCACAGCGGTGCTTTTCTAAAGACAAGCGAGGTGTCCGGGTACAGGGCACTCGTTTGAGACACAGCCTCTCCGGGCTTTCGGCTACCTGGCCCAAACAGCGGAGAAAGCGGGTGCGGACAAAACGACTGTTTCCACCCGATTTGTACCGCCTCCAGCAATTTTCTGTTTCTCGCCCACCGATTTTTTTCAACTGGCTTTGACATGGAGCGTTCCCCTTGTGTCTGCGTCAATGGCCTCGCTGCGGGTTAGTGGGCGAAACGAGAAGAAAATCACAGCCAACCTTCGCTGGAGGGAAGAGGAGGGGCGATGGTGAGGTTGGGGATGGGGGAGGGCCAGGGAGGATTGAGGAGAACAGGGTGGAGGGGAGTAAGGATAATGGTGGGTCATGGTAGTAAACTCCTTTCACAAGACCTGACCCCCTTGATTTTGTTGTTGAAATTGTGTGTGTGTGTGTGTGTGTGTGTGTGTGTGTGTGTGAAGGAGAGAGAGAATCAAATTTGTCAAAACCATAACGTAATCATAGAAACTGAAACATGCTGAAACAATTTACAAATCAATGATTATGAAGTAAATGAACAAATATGCGCGCGCGCGCGCGTGTGGTGTGTGTGTGTGTGTGTGTGTGTGTGTGTGTGTGTGTGTGTGTGTGTGAATATACTTGTATCCCTAGCATATTGAGAGAGAGAGAGAGAGAGAGAATAAGGTATAGTGATGAATATGTGTTCTCCTTTGTGGAGAAATGCTTATTGTTGGAACTCTTTTGAATTTTTGTTATGCTACCATCTGCGAAAAGTACAGTTACATCCTAACCTCAAGCGGATCAAGCCACTAAAATTCACCAAAACGAAATTTTGAACAAGTTTTTTGGGGGAAAAAAAGAGTTACAGAAATTAAATAGAAAAGGAACAAAATGGACTGTTAGAGAAACAACAAAGTAAAAGATAAACAGAAAGACAAAGCGAATGAAATAGCTAAGAAAAGAAAAAAATGAATAAAGGATTTTTTTAACATGAAGAAAGGCAATAGAAATGGCCAGGAAAAACCTTGAAGGGAAGACCGAGAAAAATAGGAGGGGAAAATGAAAGAAGAAGAAAGGCAAAGACTGCCCCCCCCCCCTCCCCACAACACACACACACACACACACACACACACACACAAACACACACACACACACACACACACACGCACACACACTGACGAAACATAACAACAATAACAAAATAAATCAAAGAGAGAGGGAGAGAGAGAGGTAATTGGTAGAAATAGCAAACGAGAAAAGGAAAGTCGCAGACATTAAAAAGAAGAACGAAAATTAGGAAAGAGCGACAGAAAGACGAAATGACTAACAAAGAGCGACGACGAAAAGAGCAAAGAAAACAAATACAGAAACTGACAGAAATAGCCCCAAAAGGAAAATGGAAAAAGAAACAAAATAGTACAGAACAAGGCGACAGAAATAGCAACTAGATATAAATTAAAAAAGGGACTGAAGTAGGAAAAAAAATTGTGGGGGGGGGGGGGGGGGGGGGAATAAAACTGGACAGAGCGACAAAATAGCAGGAAAGGAAAAGACGGAAAGGAAAGGGGGAAAAAGACAGAAATAGGCGAAGGACAGAGATAGGAGACCTGTGGGAGAGCAGACCCCACAGTTAGGGAACTGGTCACATTACGCTGCACTACCTTTCCTTCACTCTTCCTGTCCTGGAAAAGGAATCAGCGACAGACACAGCAAAGGAAAAAAAAGAGAGGGGGGGGGGGGGGGGGGGGGGGGGGACAGCGAAAGTATAGCTAAAACAAAACAAAAAAAAAGAAACAAACAAAAAAACCTACAGATCATCAAAGAAAGCAACAGAAATGGGTTAAAATCAGAAAAACAAAAAGTGAATAAGGAAGGAAAGAGCGATAGAAATGGCAAAGATAAAGAACAAAAAAGTAAACGGAAGGGGTGGGGCGGGGGTGGGGGTAGGGGATAGAAAGGGCGCCAGAAACAGGTGAAAAAGAACAGTCAAGAGCGACAGAATATACTCCAAGGAAGGAAACGGGGATGGGTGGGAGATTAGACCCCTCGGTATTGAAACCTCGTCACTCCACACCACACCCCTTCCCCCCATCCAGTTCCCTTCCCCTTTCACCCACCTCTACTCACTTCAGCGTCCTTCTCGTCCTTCCCTGCGGGGAGATTTACCGACCCAGACAGGACAGAAAGGAAACTGCCGGGGTCGTCCCCCCTGACTCTCCCCACACTAATGGTCATCTGTGACGACCCGACACCCGGTGTAACATCGTTAGGGACCTACGTGACGTATCCAACAACTGATCTCTGGCTTAGACGTCTGACCACTGAGTTCTGTGTGTGCGTGTGTGTGTGTGTGTGTGTGTGTGTGTGTGTGTGTGTGTGTGGAGAGAGAGAGAGAGAGAGAGAGAGGAGAGGAGAGAGAGAGAGAGAGAGAGGCAATGTGACGACCTTAGAGCCATGCACCGTTCTAGAGATGTGTTTCTTTTGAACATGTCCTGTTGACTTGCTCACGTCATGACTAGACTGCAGAGCAAAACGGGATTCTGCGTGGCCTGTGGTGAACAGAACGCGTGGCGTGACTTCTTGTCATAATGCATTTCAACACGCGACGCGCCAGACAGAAAAATATTATTTTCTTGCTGGACTGAAATAATTAGCGAGCATACACATACGCACGCATAAGAGAGAGAGAGAGAGAGAGAGAGAGAGAGAGAGAAGAGAGAGAGCGAGAGAGGGGGGGGGGGGTTGAAGAAGAGGGAGAGGAGTAGGGGTAATTCATGGATGGTGCTTCGAGGCGCGAGCTGATTCCAGTCCTGTAAGATAGTAAACCCCGTTACTGGATACGAACCCAATCATGTGAAAGGTGTTTTTCATACGTGGAGCGCGGCAGGCCAGGCGGAGCGGCCGATAACATTCCGGTATTCCGCTCTCCTGGATGGTCAGCCGGTCTATCTGGGGGATTAGCTGACAAACAGGTTGGCACGGCTGTAGCTCACAGGCTGTCATGGCATGGAAGCTAACGAACGTCTGCTAATGTTTGTGGCAAATTTTCTGTCCCGGCACAGATACCGCGCTGACGATTTATGTCACTGACACGACGTCAAGACCGATAGTGTGGAACATCACGAAATGTGGGTACAGCCACCATTTTTTTTCTTTCTTAACTCTTTCGTTACTAACGGCCGGTGTGCTTCTGAGTGATAGTGGCTTTTGGTCTTAACGGCGGGGCTTATCGCGGGCTGAAGGTGCGAGTGATTGTGTATGTGTTCTTGAGTCTGATAAGGAGCTGAAGTTGAAGTGGTCATACATCTTTGTTACTGGCCAATGGGTGGTAGGAGATATTAGGATTCACCGCGCGAAAACAAATAAAAGTCGTATATTGTTTGTTTCTTTCTTTAACCGTAGATTCCATATGCTGCCGCTTACTGGAAGGAAAAACAAGTCTTATCATCACGCAGAAAATGTCAATTGAATCATCTTTACCTTTAATAGGTTTTATCACTAAAATACCTAAGGCTTCTAAGTTTCCTTCCAAGCACAGGACGAAAGTCCATGTGAAATAAAGCATAGATGTGAGCGCTTGTCGGCATCTCTTCAGGAGGTATGCATCACGAGCATTGAAGGGTGTCCTTTGGAGACCCGGCCTGCTATTCATGTTGAGCTGGCATAGCAGACAGTGACCCTTATGGGTATACCATGTTCATGGCCAGTCGACAGGCGCTGGTCTGCTATCAGTCCAGGAATTCTGGCCCAGGTGTCTACGTATATAATTTACTTCGTCTAGTATTCTTGGTCTGTGGCCAGTGTGCTTACGTCAGTTTTGCTCTGGCATGACGAAGTGATCTAGTATCTCTAGAATGTTCGGCTAGAGTGATAAAGCCATGCATACCTTTTTGGTGCTGACATCCAATGTACTGTTGGTACCCGTAACCGTCGCCGTCCGACCACAGAAACTTATCATATTCATTGCATAGAATCACTTTTTGCTGGAGATCGTCTGCCCCATCGTCCAGCTTTGGCATCTGCACAGAAAGGCGGCTGCCACGCGTGACTTGTAGGTTTCTTCACTGGGAAACCTACGGAGCGGTTTTTCAGAAGACGTAGAGTATGGAGACAGAGGACACAGCTAGGCCGATCTTGTGTGGACTTTCTTTATCAGACTGCTTTTCCTTACAAACCCGAGACTCCCTGACTGGCTCACGTTTTCCGTTGTCTTTCCGTTCAGTATGATGTTGACGATTGGTTTGGGTCAACATCTATAGAATGCTTTTTTTTTCTTTTTTTTTTTTGTTCTTTTTAAAAAAAAAATTTTAAATCTGAGTTCGTACATTCCTGATGCTTTCTTCAGTCTAGTGATAAGTTGTGGAATTTCTGCTTCTCGAGAAAAAGCGAAAACCAAGGCATAAATGTTCAAGACAGCCTCTCCGCTTGTCATACAGGGAAAACAGGAGCATGTTGGCTAGCAGCCCACTGCCGTCAGTTTGCTTTGTACTGCCATGTATCTTTTCTGTGGTACCACTGCAAGGTACAGTGCAGAACTGTGAAGACCGGCAAAAGGCGTGAATGAGCAAAGTGAAGAACTGAAATCGTTACAGTGCCTCTGCCGTGCTGAGCACGATGGAGAACCGAGATCTTGGAGGTCCCTGACTGCCCAAGCGCTCGTTGCCACCACTCGACAACCTACGGGTAAATGCAAGCGCGAACGCTTATTTATATCACTACTAAGTTTTCACATTCCATGCAAGTATGTTTCTTTCCAGGCAGTGATCAATTCGTAAATACTTATTTTTTTAAAAAAAGAAAAGAAGTATATTGGAAGAAACTGTCAAACCCTACGTATTATTACTTCCCTGACTGTGAAATAATTTTGTGAGGTGGCGATTTGCAAACTCCTGCCTGCCTTTCCAGTTACCGTTCAAAGGATATGAACGTTAAGACAGTGAGATGTCGGAAGTACCTAGATTTGACACCACTAAAATTCCCTTTCCATCCCCTTGTCACTGATTTCCCCATTAAGAGATTAATTTGGCAGTCTGTGACCTTGATGGAGTTTACGGTGTTAGATGCACTCCTTTTCTCGTTAATGCTTCACCCCGTGCCAGCGAGGACCATCAGTGTTATCACAATGTGTCTACACTCACGTTATCTGGGGAGAGTGGACGAAGGTCGTCGGGGGGAAGGCCAGAGAAGCTGCTTTCCCGCGCTATCTCACACCCCGCGCCATCTCATTATCATAACTTAGTTGTCCTGTGAGCGAAATGGGCGAGTCTGGCCCGACAGACTAATTAATTTACAGTGTTCGCACGGTGGAACGATGTTGACCAATTAGTTTTGTGTGCACAGTGCACCCAACTTCACCCCTCCGCTCTCCTTCCTCACTAACAGACTTAATGACCTGTTCGGAGGCTTCTGGCACGTCCAGATGCATCCGAAATTTAACTTGTACCTTTGCTACACGGAGGGTTTACAGAAAACGTTGTATACAGGTACAGGTGCAGTTTAACTTACACATTTGCTACACGGTTTGCTCACAGAAAACGTTCTGTACAGATAGAGGCGCAGTTTAACTTATACATTTACTTCGCGGTGGGTTTACAGAAAACGTATACAGATACAGCCGCAATTTAACTTGTATCTTTGGTATACAGTGGGTTTAAAGGTAACGTTCAATATAGATACAGACACAATTTAACTTTTGTCTTTGTTGCTAGGTGGATATAAAGGCAACGTTGTACACAGATACTGACTCAACTGAAGTTGTACCTTTCCTACTTGGTTGGTGTTGAGACTTACCTTGTATGCAGATACAAGCGTAGTTTAACGTGCACCTTTGCTACTCGATGGGTATAAAGGTAACATTGCATACAGATACAGATTCAGTTTAACTGGTCTTTGCTACTAGGTGAGACTTACCTTGTATGCAGATACAAGCGTAGTTTAACGTGCACCTTTGCCACTTGATTGGTATAAAGGTAACGTTGTATATAGGTACAAACTCAATTTAATCTGTGCCTTTGCTGCAAAGTGGCTGTAAAGGCAACGTTGTGTAGATACAGACTCAGTTTAACTTGTACCTTTTATATTTGGTGAATATAAAGACTGCGTCGTGTACAAGTGGAAGTAACTTGCAGTTTTGCTACACGGAGAGATTAAAAACAACGTTGTAAACAGATACGGGCACAGTTGAACTTGTACCTTTGTTACACGGATAGTATAAAGGCGACATTGTACACAGTTACAGGCGCAGGTAATTTGCACCTTTGCTACATGGAGGGTATAAAGGCGACGCTGTGAACAGCTACAGGCGCAGTTTGCTGCACCTTTGCTGCACGATGGATGTAATGGCTACACAGTATACCACACATGGCTACAATTTTTTTGCTACACTGTCAATATTTTTAATAAGTAAAGTGTGTGTGTGTGTGTGTGTGTGTGTGTGTGTGTGTGTGTGTGTGTGTGTGTTGTGTGAGAGAGAGAGAGAGAGAGAGAGAGAGAGAGGGGAGATAGAAATATTTGTGTGGATGGGACGACCTGAGCGTTCAGGCAACATCTCCAAATTGAATCATGTTTTTCCAGCCTCGGAATTTCTTTCGTTCCATTAGAAATTACCAGTGGATAACAGGGAGCGAAGCAATATGGCCTTATCAGTGGAACGGCATTGCGGAAATCGTACTGCTAACCAAACATATCGAGTTAACGGACCAGGAGCACTGTTCCTTTCATCTTCTAAATGTGTTGCTGAGACTGGTATGCGGTTCTCTCGCTAGCTCCCTCCCCCTACCTTGCGCTGCCACAGATAGAGAATATAGCTTCCAATTCCATACCAGAAAACAGGGTTCGTGTTTGGCCTCCCTCCCTCACTCCTACGCGTGGGTTTTAGTTCGCCGCTGCTGCCGCTCCCCCTCCCCTTCATTTACTCTCGTTACAATCCTCCCCGCCTCCCCTCCCACATACACATACAAACAGACGCAGGCACTCCGTGCCCAAGTGTGTGTTCTCTATCATACCTTCTGGAACAGCCGACAAAGCTCGGCAGTCAGCCGGGTGTAAAAACTGTTGAAGTATTGTTTGTCAGGAAGCCACTCCTATGTCCAGTGAAGTGTGGAAAGCTGGCATTGATCTTCAGCGGGCCGACGTTGACCTCCAAACATGTGCTGACGGTGCCGTTCAACCGTTACAGGTTCCAGACCGAGCTGTCGTCGTGGCGGAAAATGATCGGCACTGTCGCAGAGAAAACCCTCGTCTGGCGGCGGAATGGGACCAAGGCGGAATGCCAGCGGATCAGCTTCTGTTGCCTTTGACTTGGAGACAGCATGGCGTAGAAACGACACTGTGTAATAGGCGTCAGCATGACTACCCTGTCGGCATTTAAAGCGTGGGGAGATCAAATAAAATAATACCGTTTACGTCCCACTGGACTGAGAAAACTTCATTAGATGGGGTGGGCGGAAGGTATGTGTGTGAAGGGATTGGTACAGAGAAAGGGAGGGAGGGGATAAAAGTATTCTGTGGGCGTTGGATTCCGAGTGTCACAAAATACTGGAGCACTGTGGTAAATGCATTTGCACTCCTTTTGGTATACCACAACAAAAGTATGGCATCTAGTTTGTCACACTGCCGCCATTCTGTTGTATGTAAATGTTGAGGTATACATATTTATCGATCGACAACCCAACATCCTGTATCTTGCAAACACATGAGTACCCATGCACACAGAAGACGAGGTGTGCGTGCGTGCGTGCTTATGCGCGCACACACACGCACGCACACACACGCACGCACGCACCACACACACACACACACACACACACACACACACACACACACACACCGTCTTCAACTGGAGATAAGAAACGATGAGGACCGGAGAAGGGGGACTGCGAAAAGCTTAGCTGGGCAACTTGGAAACCAAATTTGTCACATGTCTCCTCCACTAGAGTACCACACACGGATATGACGTCAGTAATGGCCAACGACAAGCGCACGAATCCGTGTGTAGAGATCCCGAGCTCTCATTGATCCCCTCCCTCATCTTCATCTCACTTGGCGCAGGGCTGGAGGGGTTTGGCCGAGTCCTGTCTCACCAACGCCGAACGGACAAGAGGAAAAGCAAAGCAGGTGAAGAGCCCTCATTGACCGGGTCCGCCCTCCACCCAAAGCTCCTCAGACCGTCGTTTGTTGGACGAGTTTCTGACAGCTTTTCTCAGGCTGTAACTTCGGCCAACTTTTATATATATAAAAGAAAGTTTCCCCTCTCTCGCAGCAACGTGGCTCAGAATGTTGCAGATTAACGTGAGAAAATGGCTTTATGCCATGAAGGTCGCCGTTAGCCGTTCGTCAGCAGAAGAGAAAGAAGCTCTATGAAGTTGAGCCCATCACCAACTTTCGGAAGAGAAGGCCAGCTTGGCCGTTGGTATGGATGACACGTTACACATAGCATGCACCTTCCCCGAAGATGGAGTATGGATGCCTTAATGACGGGATAAAAAAACGGTCGTACACACAAAACTCCACTGCCTGTCTATACAGGTAGTGTCCGCAGGAGTATCAGCCTGCGTACGCAGAAAGAAAGAAAAAGAAAAAGAAATCTGTTTGTTCATTGTTGCCTTTTTCCAATGTCGGTCACATGTTCGTCTTCGTTTATCGGGCAGTTTAGGTTAAATAATTGTTAAATAGTACAGCATTTTGTATGGAATGTAAAGGCTTAATAAAGATGTGCATTTTGGAATTTTTTTGACACTGATAAAAATCGATTGTGTGTATGATACGACATGTTCGGCTATTGTCCGAAAAGATTTTACTGTGATCGATAATGATGTTCGTTAAGATGTTAAGCTTGATATTGATACTAACGGGAGACGTCAAATTGATTTTTTTTTTTCGAAAAAAAGAAAGAAGGGAAGGAGTGAAGAACTTTTAGCATGTTTGTTGTTTTTGTTCGTTGAGCTATGAGCCCACACTAAACATTACGGAAAAAAGACGGTTTTATCTACATGTTAAAACTTTGAAAATCACAGAAGTTAAAGCAAAGAAAGAAGACCCGAAACAAACAAACGGACAAATACTGACGCATGTTTAACAATCCAAGAATGCAAGGACTAGAGCTAGAACAACAACACCAACGACAAAAAACAATTGAATTGAAGTAAGCATAACCTAAACACTGAAAAAGAAGTTCGAATGCGCAATCGTTTCGTTTATTTGTCGGTATATGTGTAATTTTTAACGGGTGTGTGTGTGTGTGTGTGTGTGTGGTGGAGGGGTGGGGGTGGGGGCAGTGAAAAAAAGCATGTGATGCACAGAAACAAAGAGATAAAGAAAGTGTTCCATGAGTGGCATGCAACTGAAATGCAGTGTTAAGTTCCGGCCCGTGATGTCTGTGACGGGATGAAACAATCGCCCTCACTCCACTGTAGACAGATAAAGCGACTCTTGTTTCCCTTACCAACACTGCAGGTCTGTGTTCCCGGGACAGAGGAATATGTCTGGGCAGAGAGAGAGAGAGAGAGAGAGAGAGAGAAGCTATCACGAAAATTCAGATTAATGTGGATCTCAGAATATGGCCACCTTCATCTTGGTCAGTCATGAAAAGAAGAAACATTGTCCCAGACCTTTTGCCTGTTTCACGCCCAGCTTTCTGGGAGGTGAACTCATCTTCCGCTTTGGCCTCTGCTGCCGTGTCTCTGAGGAATTTGGGCAGGTGGGGACAGCTTGCTGGGAAGGTGAAGTGACGGTCTCCAGTGGGTCTGTGCTCTGTCAGATTCTGCGATTTGTATGTCATTGACTTCAGTGGGGGCCACTTTTTGCAGTTCATCTTCCATGTCCCCTGAGTGGCGTAGCTCCCACGCCATTGCTCACTCCGGCCTCCTAACGCACATCCACACCCAGCTTGTTCAGGAGATTTGACCAACATTCTCAGAGACGCATCGATCAGATGGTGACTGATTGCAGCTTTCCATTTCTGCCCACAGAACAATCACCCCTGGATAGGAGTGGGCCGGGACAAGCCAAAAAAAAAAAAAAAAAAAGAAGAAAGAAGAAGAAAAAGGACCAAAAAAAAAGAGAGGAAAAAAACCGTAAACAAATATCTGTGAAGGACCAGCTGGGGCCAGAAAAGTCTGAGATAAATATCTGTGAAGGGACCAACTAGGGCCGAAAAGTCTGTAAATAATATCTGTGAAGGGACCAGCTAGGGCAGGAAAGTCTGTAAATAAGTATCTGTGAAGGGACAAACTGGGGCCAGAAAAGTCTGTAGATAAATATCTGTGAAGGGACCTACTAGGGCCAGAAAAGTCTGTAAATAAATATCTGTGAAGGGACCTACTAGGGCCAGAAAAGTCTGTAAATAAATATCTGTGAAGGGACCAGCTAGGGCCAGAAAAGTCTGTAAATAAATATCTATGAAGGGACTAGCTAAGGCCAAAAAAGACTGTAAATAAATATCTTGAAGGGACCAGCTAGGGCCAGAAAAGTCTGTAAATAAATATCTATGAAGGGACCAGCTAGGGCCAGAAAAGACTGTAAATAAATATCTGTGAAGGGACCAGCTAGTCTGTAAATAAATATCTATGAAGGGACCAGCTAGGGCCAGAAAAGTCTGTAAATAAATATCTTTGAAGGGACCAGCTAGGGCCAGAAAAGTCTGTAAATGTATATCTGTGAAGGGACCAGCTGGGGCCAGAAAAGTCTAAATAAATATCTGTGAAGGGACCAACTAGGGCCAGTAAAGCCTGTAAATAAATATCTGTGAAGGGACCAGCTGGCGCCAGTAAAGCCTGTAAATAAATATCTGTGAAGGGACCAACTAGGGCCAGTAAAGCTGGTAAATAAATATCTATGAAGGGACCAGCTGGCGCCAGTAAAGCCTGTAAATAAATATCTGTGAAGGGACCAACTAGGGCCAGTAAAGCTGGTAAATAAATATCTATGAAGGGACCAGCTGGCGCAAGTAAAGCCTGTAAATAAATATCTGTGAAGGGACCAGCTAGGGCCAGTAAAGCGTGTAAATAAATATCTTGAAGGGACCAACTAGCGCCAGTAAAGTCTGTAAATAAATATCTATGAAGGGACCAGCTGGGGCCAGTAAAGCCTGTAAATAAATATCTGTGAAGGGACCAGCTGGGGCCAGAAAAGTCTGTAAATAAATATCTGTGAAGGGACCAGCTGGGGCCAGAAAAGTCTGTAAATAAATATCTGTGAAGGGACCAGCTAGGGCCAGAAAAGCTGGTAAATAGATTGCTATCAGGGGCACACCAAATAGTAAGTCAAATCCTTTAGCAGACCTGGGGGCTGAAAAAGCCCGTAAATAAAGACCTCTGAAGGGAGTGTGACCCATGAGTGTAGCCCAGTCCACAGCCCACAATGTTCAGCGGCTGATGTCAGCCAGCAGGGGGCCCAGTGAGTTCTGTCTTCCAAATAGGAATCAGAACAGGCACTGCTGCACTCCATCCTCCTGGTTCTTTTTCTTTTCTCATTATGAACTGAAAAAAAAAATCACTTCTCTAAGATGGAAATTAGAACGATTTGGGGCAGAATCCAATCTTCTAATCTGCCCTCGCTATTGTGTTGTGTTCTAGAACACAAAAGTAAGAATACAAGGAACACAAAAGTAAGAATACAAGTCGGTCACAGTCGAGAGAAAGAGAGAGAGAGTGAGAGATTTGCACCAGTTTGCAGTCTCAGTCTATTCTGTATGTCCTCTTTTCAACTCGTGGATGATGAAAAAGTAATGTGTTGTCTAAAAACACTTTTGTCAGGTTTTCTGGCCGTGTTGCTTCGCGTTGAACAGATCAATCGAACGTATTTTTTGGTTCAAAGCCTGTATGAGTGTTAGCTGCTGAAGAATAGCAGCCTAATACTGACAAAACCAAACCTGGGCCATACTTGGCACTCTTCAGATACTTTTTTTCTTTTGGGTGGCAACAGAACACTTCAACTTGGCCCATTCCCGCGACCAGTTCTCTCTGTCTTGAACTGTCACGGCAGAGCCACAGCAAAAGCATGACAGGGCAAGAATGGTCCAGAGCTCAGGACCACGGGCATGGATGACTGGCCGTGATGGTACAGACCGGCGCCATCCTCTTCAAGTGCCATTTAGCACGCTTAGTGTCACCAGTTTATCCAACAAAGTCAGGGGTTAATCGTACGGAGAGAGGTCACCCGGTCTGCCTGACCCTGCATGGCAGGGACAAAAGACATAGAGTGACAGAAGACTGGCTGTTTGTTGACTCGAAGAATAAAGAATGGCTGGTGGAAACTTCGCTGGTACAGACTCTTCAGTGTTGGAAGGGTGTGGTCTGAACACAGGAGACTTCCAAAGACGTCAGAAGACCAATAATTGCAATGTCACCTGGGTTGGCTGTACTGTGCTCTGAAAAGCAGATCTGCCATTTAGTTCCCTTTGATTGTTTCAAGGAACAGGCTAATTCGTGGTTTAATCAACGCGGACAGTAACCCGAGGAAACGACTACTGTTACGAGCGGGAATGTTAAGCATTATTTTTGTTCTTTCTTGGTTACTTCTTTTGCGTTCAGTTTCTTCTGTGACATCGTTTCAAAGTTGTTGTTTTTTCCCCATTCCTTTCATTCCTTTCTTCAGATACTTGAATTAATGTAATTATACCCTTTTCATCAATTAGTGGGCAAATGATGCCTGGCTAGTTCAAAACTGACAGTTGTCATAGAGAGGTGGGGAAAACATTGAAAAGCAATAACTTTTGATAAATACACATTTACCATTTGAAAGATATTTGTCGTCAAACAGATCAAGTTTACAACAGGAATCCATCAGCACAGGCACGCAAGCAGTGAAGTGAGTGGCATTAAATTACGCCCTGATTCACACACTGTGCAACTCGTACGAATTTCAAAGAGTGTCCACTGAAGATCCACTGCGAAACTAATCGAAGAAATGTGTTTTTAACGAGAAATGAAACTTGTCGATCTTCTAGAGAGAGAGGGCCGCTTCTTTCTGCGGTCATGCAGCTCGTTCACACGATTTACTTCGGGTTCACTTCGAGTAACAGTGAGCGCGTTTTCAGCCTCTCCGGAAGTTCGAATCTATTCTCTGGTTTTAGTTGCTTTTTTATGCCCAGATTACCTGGCGATTTCACTTGGATTGAACTGCTTTCTGTCGGTGCAGAACGAGGTCGGCATGCACGTGCAGCTGTGTGCATATTTCGTTCGCAGAGCTGAAAAACGATGTTTTCCTTGTCAATGTAATTAGTCAAGGTAAATTGATGATAACATTGTACCCATTTTTTGCATTCCAGCCCCTAATTACCTCGTACGTCTTACACTTGTTTTACAGGATCGCCAAGCCTTGCCCCCGCTGAGCTTTACAGACTGGCGTTGGTTTGCAGCGCATTCCAACCAAACGAAATTTCGCGCAGAAACATTTAAAAAATGTGAAACTGAAAGTGTGTTCTGAAGGACATCATGGGTTAGATAAAACGAAAATAAGCGACACGAAACTGACGTTCCACCTTGTTTTGTTGTTGTTGTTTTTTTTTATTTGCTTCTTCTCTTTTCTGTTTTTCTTTAGATAGTTGGTATGCACTTGTTTCCAGTTTTACCTTCAGAGTTTGTGAGAGAAGAACCCTTTTCCCAAACAACATGCGTTGAGCTTGAACACAGAACAGTTTGACTCTGTCGGCTTACTGTGTCTAATGTTCCACCGTGTCCGCCTACATGTCTTTGACGTTTCACTGCGTCGGCTGGCTTTGTCTTTGACGTTTCACTGTGTCGGCTTACTTTGTTTTTGACGTTTCACTGCGTCGGTCTACTTTGACGTTTCACTGCGTCAGCCCACTTTGTCTTTGACGTTTTATTGCGTCTGCCTATCTGTCTTTGACGTTTCAATGTGTGGACCTACATAGTCATTGATGTTTTGATGTGTCGGCTTTTTTTGTCTTTGATTTTTTAATGCACGGGCCCATCCTTTCTCTTTTAAGTTTCACTGCATTTGCCTGTACATTCTGTTTGAAGTGACGGTGCATTTTGTCCCCACTTGATTTTTATTTCGTGCATTACTTACTAACGCACATTTGACGAGCGCCACAGCAACACCACAGAATTCACCGGGAAGGAAACACAAACACAGAGCGCCAGGTTGACCGTGTGTTGGAGCACCAAGTTCGCAGGCAGACATAGGATTCGGACCCTGCTGATGCCTGGCATAAAACTTTAGTGTTGGCTGCCCATTTAAATGAGATTTCCTTATAGAAGTATTAGCATTGATTCTGCATAGAATCATTTGTATTGGTGTCATTAGATTCGCTCCATAAGCCCACTCTCCAGAAAAGGTTATCCTCGGTTATCGTATAACATCGCTGTTCTTGAAGGTAAAACATTACTGAAGGTTACAAAACCCAGAGAAAAGCACATTTGACGTGAAAGTAGAACGAAACGAGGACTAATGTTGAGCGCCCGAACTCACCTCCACCCCCACGCCAACCCTTTCCTCCTAGTCCTTGTCCCCACCCCTGTTACCCAATCACACCTCCACCCTCCCCCCTTAAGAAGAAGAAGCAAGCTGGAGTAGCGGTGTAGCAGAAACAAAGTGAAGACGTTGAATAGTATTCCAGACGTTTGGAATCCGCTATCTGGCCCCGGTCTGGAGGGGGGGGGGGGGGGGGGGGGGGGGGGGGGGGGGGGGGGGGGAACAAAGAACTCCCCTCAGTCCAGGTCACCATGCCAGCAGAAAGGTATTTGCTATGAACGGGTTCGGAGAGCAGTAAAAAGATGAGTACAAAGTAGGGGGCTGCCAGTGACAACATTCCTTTTTCTTAGCCGCTAAACTCGGGCATTGTACTCAACAGGCTGAGATCATATCAGGGACAAGGGAGGGAATCTAAAGACTTGGAGAAGCAAGACGTGCCAGGGTAACACGCCAGGGGTCGCCACACGCAGGAAGCGTTGGGTCTGTCCAGATCACGCCCTCAAACGTGATTCTTCTCCCTTGTGGTTTCTCTCCCCTCCTGGATCAGTGTGTACACTTACACGACACACTTATCGTTTAAACGAATCCAACCTTAAAATTTGGCAAAAAGTCGCCTCTCAAAGGAAGTTAACTTATGGGTGTTTGAATAAGGGAGAGGCTCTAACAGAAAACCCTGTAAAATAACTTGCCTGG
>CM031600.1:15238278-15250778 GCA_018398815.1 Conus ventricosus | reverse complement strand
CCCCCACTCGGTTTCACTGTACTTGACTCCACTCCATTACATTACTTTCCATTCATTACATTACCCCCACTCAATTTCACTGTATTTGACTCCACTCCATTACATTACTTTCCATTCATTACATTACCCCCACTCAATTTCACTGTATTTGACTCCACTCCATTACATTACTTTCCATTCATTACATTACCCCCACTCAATTTCACTGTATTTCACCCCACTGCATTACATTACTTTCTACTCATTACATTACTCCCACTCAGTCTCACTGTATTTCACCCCACTGCATTACATTACTTTCTACTCATTACATTACTCCCACTCAGTCTCACTGTATTTCACCCCACTGCATTACATTACTTTCTACTCATTACATTACTCCCACTCAGTCTCACTGTATTTCACCCCACTGCATTACATTACTTTCCACTCATTACATTACTCCCACTCAGTCTCACTGTATTTCACCCCACTGGATTACATCCAACTCCATTACATTACTCCCACTCCTTTTCACTGTATTTCATTCCACTGTGTTCAACACCCCAATCCGTTACATTATTCCCACTCTTCTATATGACTTTTGACTTCAACACATTACATGGCACACCATTACATAGTTTCTCGCCCCACTACACTGCACCCCCACTCCAAAATGAATGGCGTTCCACTCCATCGGAAAACTTTCCATGTATCCCATTTCCAGTCCATTACTCAGCGATACAGGCCCCACACCAAAAACGACGGTTTGGTGGTGTTTTGATTACAGACAGGCCCCACACCAAAAACGACGGTTTGGTGGTGTTTTGTTACAGACAGGCCCCACACCAAAAACGACGGTTTTGGTGGTGTTTTGATTACAGACAGCCCCACACCAAAAACGACGGTTTGGTGGTGTTTTGATTACAGACAGGCCCCACACCAAAAACGACGGTTTGGTGGTGTTTTGATTACAGACACAAAGGAAACCACCACACTACTGAGAGTTGAGGTGCACCATCTAAACAACGTACATGTCTCCTCCCACACCCATCCATCCTCCCCTCTCCTACCATTATTACCCCTCTCTCTCTCTCTCTCTCTCTCTCTCTTCCCAATTCCCCTTTTTGTCTCCGCAATTTTCCAGGCTCCCAGGTTTCTGTTTGTCTTAACATTAGCTTTTTTTCTGTAATTCCCCATCTTTACCCACTAAGGTCGTCCCCCCCCCCCCCCCCCCCCAACACACGTTCAACCGCCACCACGCCAACCTCTCTCCGCCCCTCCTCCCGATTTATCTTTTTCTTGTTCACTTCACTCCTTAAATCCTTTTCCCCGCTTCCCTTCTCCGTCGTCTGTTTGCCTGCCTGCCTGCCTGTCTGTCTTTCTGTCTCTGTCTCTCTGTCTCTCTGTCTGTCTGTCTCTCTCTCTCCTCTCTCTCTCTCTCTCTCTCTCTCTCTCTTCACACTCACCCGCCATCTCTCTGTGCCCCCCTCTCTCTCTTTCTGTCTCCCCCTCCCTCCCTCCCTCCCTCCCCACAGACACGTCGTTTTTTCCTGGGTGTGTTTGATGAGGCGAAGAAGCGATTGTTGTGAAAGCAACCCCCTTGTGTAATGAAAGTCTGCGACAAGAGGCGTGGAACACTCGTCAGCACCACAGACCAAATGCCAGACATTTCACCCTGCTCCTCTCTCTCTCTCTCCTCTCTCTCTCTCTCAAGAGAGAGAAGAGAGAGAGAGAGAGAGAGAGAGAAGAGAGAATGGCCGGGGTTTGACGTCATCACATAACGCCGTTTGTACCCCATTTTATCAGGACTCGTTACGTTTGTGTGTTGTGTCAGTATTAGCGTTCCCGACACTATGAAGCAAGTCCCCATTTCTTTCGTTCCTTTTCCAAATGGTTTGCATCAATATCGTGTGTGTTGGCGGGAGGGGGTGGGGGTGGGGGGGAGGAGTGTAGATAGGTGGATATGAAAGTGTGTCACTGTGTGTGTGTATGTGTGTGTGTGTGTGTTGTGTGGTGTGGTGTGGTGTCGTGCGGTTTGTGTGTGTGGTGTGGTGTGGTGTGGTGTGGTGCAGTGTGGTGTGTGTGTGTGTGTGTGTGTGGTGTGTGTAGGTTTACGGGGGAGCGCGCGCAAGCAACTACATATAAGTGTGTGTGTGTGTGTGTGTTAGTGGCTGGGTGTTTTCGGAAGCAGACAGCTGGGAGGGAGCATGTGCATGCAGGTTAATTTCGACCGGTAATTTTACAGTTTATCTTGCTTTCTTAAAACGACACATTGGTCTGGTATGTCAATCTTAGTTGTGCTTTTGTTGCACTTCATGTCCGTTCAAGTCGCTGATAAACTCTGCAGTGTTGACAGATACAAAATGAATAAATAAACAAAATAAGCTGGCAGAGTCCATTTTGAACAGTTAATGTCACCGCACGTTTGAACCTCAGGACGAACAGGTTTCCGCAGTGCTAGGTTTTTGTTGTTGAAACATTGCACATTGTTGTGTTGGAAGGACCGCGATAAAAAGTGGCTCTGCTGGGATTATGAGATTTTCTTTCTCTCTCTCTCTCTCTCTCTCTCTCCTCTCTCTCTCTCCTACTCTACACACAACACACACACACACACACACACACACACACACACACACGTGTCAGTATGAAAACCATTTTGGAGTCGAAATAATTCAGTTCACGCAGAAACAGCATGTATTTGCTTATCAGGCGATGGAAATCACATGAGTGACAGCCGAGATTCCAAGTAAAAGTTTGGCGACTTTTTTTGCACCGTGATTCACTGTAACCGTTCATGACGGATTTAATTCAGCAAAGCCCCCCTGGATCCTCGACCTGTGCCTGTGAAACTGGGAAACTAATTATCTCCTTTCCCAGCCCCCCCGAAAACTTGTTACAACCCATCGCCTATGTGTCACGCGCTTGTCACAGCTAATCAGGACTCGATACGGGAGCGGCGAGCTCCTATTGCTTGCTGATATCTCACGTGCTTGTCACCGCCAATCAGGTCTCCCAGCGGAAACACCGGAATCTTGTCGTCCGTGAGTTGTACGTTCGTGCATGTCTGAACCAATCAACGCTTTGCGTGCCATTCTCTGCTTCACTAAAAGGCAGACTGAAGTTTTCTCCCCCCTCGCCTACTCTGTATTCTCCCTACTGTCCCAAACCCTCTATTCCACCTCCTTTCCCCAGAGTTTCGTGTTAAAGTTTGGAACATTTTAAAACCATAGTTTGGGGCTATCACTCACCCCACTGTATATTGAGAGTGTCAGACGCAATATCAAAAGTTTTTTTTTCTTGAAGGGATTTGTTTTTCACTTGAGCATGCTTTGTTTGATACACTGGCGCAGTCATTAAAAAACAACAACTTATATTGAGATACATTGTCAAAACCAGAAGAGAGGTGGCTCTTTGCTTGTGCACGCAGTAAGAGGGAAGGGGGGGGGGGGGGGGGAGGGCAGGTCGCATCTTTGAACGATTTTTTTTTGGAGGGGGGGGGGGGGGGGGGGGGTCCTGAAAAACAATGTCCATGCGCAGTGTTAAGTGTTTTTGTTTCCTCCTTGCAGTAAGGGAGCTGCAGCAGATCTTTCCAAGAACAGCCCTTTAGAAAAAAAAAAAAAAAAAATGATCATGTTACCAGCGCATCACTACAGCTCGTGTAGCCGAGGAAGTCCGTTTCTTGTTTCAGTGCGTTCTGTTTGTCTTTCTGTTTTAAATGCAGGTCTGTGTGTGTTCCGTCTGCCTTTACAGCCTGTACTCTTTGGTGTTGGTTAGACAGATCCACATTGTTCGTCTGATCTTCTCCGAACTGGGTGTGGCAAATCGTTAGCATACTGGGCAGATCAAGACTGGATCCCCCCCTTCCCCGTCCCCCCTCCCTTCCCCCCGTTCCCCCTCCCTTCCCTCCCCCGTCCCCCCCCCCCCCCCCCCCCCCCCCCCCCCCCCCCCCCCACTGCTTTCTTGTTTGTTTTTGTGTTCGTTAGAAAGTAGCATCATTCCCATTCTAACACGATTAAATGGCGAAGCGAAACGATTCCGGGATTCCAAGAGAATTAGACAGGACTCGTCGTGGGCATTCCGTTGGATTAGAAACACCCATGTTTTCTGTCAGCCGTAACAGGTCAGTTGGAAACCATTAGACTGAAGATCTAAATTAGAAACACCCACGTTTTCTGTCAGCCATAATAGTCATGGAAAACCATTAGACTAAAAATCTAAAGGTCCATGGTTCCATCGCGGTTCAGATACTTCTTTCCGTCTCCCCCCCCCCCCCCTTCCCTCCCCTCCCATCTCTTGGTTCCAGGGATTCCAAGCGGTCCAACGTAAACGGGAAACAGGAGGGGAGATGATTGGGGGGGGGGGGGGAGGTAAGAAGGAAGGGGAAGAGAGGAGAAAGGGGACGGACAGGAGAAGAAGAGAAGAGAGAACGGGGGTAGGGTAATGGGGAGGAGGGACAGGGGGAGGGGAGGAAGGCGAGAACAGAAGGAAGGGGAAGGGGGGGGGGGTGAAGGGCACTAGAAGACGTGGGAAGGAGCGAGGGAGTCAGCAGAAAGGAAGAAAGAGGTGAAGGCGGGACGGGGAGTGGGAATGTGTGTGTGTGTGTGTGTGTGTGTGTGTAAAATCCGAGTGTATTGAAGTAAGTACTGCCAGAAATTAAACGATTTATTGTCGTGCTCTTGTGTGTTTGCCTATCTCAGGTAGCAAATAGTACAACTACTTCTACTGCTTCTGCTGCTAACCACCACCGCCATCAATCGCAACCAAACCACCACCCACCACCACCACCAATTTTCTAACCGCTTGGCTAATTGAACAACTTTCGACAGAACACATTATTTGTGCATAATCAGGTCATCCCTTATCCGCACCAAATTTTTTTTTCAATGACGAAAGAAAAAAGATTTTCAGTGTAAGACATTAAATTCTTTCTTTCTTTCTTTTTCACTTTTGATGGAAAATAAGCAGTCAAAGCTCCTTGGGAGCGGGAAACGGTGGATTTATTTGCGCAACGGGAGTGGTTATGTACCTAACTCCGCGGGTGGATCTTTTGAAGGGATTTAATGATTTCTGGCAGTGAAACAGACGAAAAATCCCCAGCTTTCCCTCCCCGGTTCAGCGGGGTCGCTGCAGCATCTTCTTAACAGCTATGTATGCTGCGATCCAGCACACTCAGCAGTGTATATTTACGTCATCGCTCTGCGTGTTTTGTTTGTCTTTGTCGAGAGGGCTTTCGACTGTTAAAGAAAATGTGTTCTTCATAGTTTATTGGGAAACGTTATTTTCAACATTCAATGTTCCCCGACCTTATCTTATGAATTCCACCCCCCCCCCCCCCCCCCCCCCCATTACAATCTGGATGTTTCTTTTTTCACATGTCTCGCACTTAACGTAAATCTTGTCTAAAATGAAATTATTTCCACTGCTGTTTGTCTGGTTTCCCTGGCTGTTTCTTTGTTCATTATGCAGTCTGTTTATGTTTTTGATTCGGTTTGTGTGCACACAGTTTACCATTCTGTATGAACTTTTATACAACTTGAAGCCCCCCCCCCCCCCCCCCCCCCCTTCCGTCCCCCAATACTCTTCCTCTTTTCCCACAACCTCCTGCCCCAAAAGTTTTTAAATTTAAATCTGATGTCCCATTTTTGTTGTTTGGAACTACAACTGATTCATACTGCATACTCATGGTCTTGACTGTAGATGCGTATTGACTGGAATCATTTGCATTTATGAAGATTAAAAAAACGTATTATTTGGGACTAAAACTATTAAGGCATGTAGCTTCGTGAATTGTATATTTCCTGCTTCAGTCATTTGCATTTATGAAGATTAAAGAACGTAGTTATTTGGGACTAGAACTATTAGAGGGATGTAGCTTCGTGAATTGGGAAAATGTTCCCTGCTTCAGTCATTTGCATTGATGGTCTTTTAACGGGTGAAGATTTCGCAGTTATTTCTACTAGTCCCGAATTTGCTGCAATACTGAGGGTAAATCACACATCATTTTTTTTTTTAACTATGAGAAACTTGAGAAAATAGAGAACTAGGATACTATCTTCACGTCACTATCATCAATAGTGTCGTTGTGAATAGGGTCTAAGATCCCCGTTTTAGGTTAGTTTGTTGGCCCCCATTCAGAACCTGTTTGATAACTTCCCTTCGCAGGATTCTTTCTGTCAACTGTCCAGGGCATTCTTTTTAATGTTTTCTTCTGTTTTCTCAGCAGTGCTCTGGTCCACTTCATCTCTGTCTGTCTGTCTGTCTGTCTGTCTGTATCTATCTCGTTCTTCACGGCGACTACCTGATAAGCAATCAATCATACCCACCTGCAAGCCTGCCTTGTATCCAAATGCGAAATCTCAGTTCTATTTGTATGAGGTTTTATTTATTTGTTTTAGACATGCCAAATCTTTTTTTTTCATCCTGTTCCTCCCTCTCCCCACTCTCCCTTTGAAGGACGGTGTGTGTGTGTGTGTGGTGTGTGTGTGGCAAATTCCCAAATTTAAAGTTTTTTTTTTTTTTTCCAAATGACTGCATTTCGTCTGGAGATCATCTGCACCCCCCCCCCCCCCCCTTTTTTTTTTTCTTCTTGTTTTAGTTTTGTTGTCCGTGCAAAGAAACATGATCGTCAACTTCTCGAACTTTGAATGTGCGAGTGTGGGTCCGTTCTCAATTCAATGGGAACAAATCAGGGAAGTGAAATTACCTTCTTCTTATCACTAGAGTGCAGAAAGTCAGTATCATAGCGAATAATGGCAGGGGAGGGGAGGAAGGATATGTAGTTTGCCGCCCCCTCTTCCCTTCTAATCTTCTACCCTCCTCCCCACCCTCTCCCCACCCTCTCCCCACTCCCTTTTCCGCCCCCCCCCCCCCCCCCCCTCCACCTTTCCGACCTCTTCTTCGACAGCAGACATTAGGTGCTTTTGTTAGTTTCCTGTTTTGGTGTACATTCCCCTTGCCATCTTTTTTTCGGGAGAGGGGGAAGGGAGGCGAAGTGGGAAGAGGAGGGTCGGTTCTTAAGACATGGAGCTCGGATATTACGCATTTATTTGTTTATTTGTTTAAGCCAAGAACTGCACCTACGAATACAGACGATTCAGTTGAAGAATAACAGTGGAAAGCATCAGGTTTGTTGCAGCTTTAAATTGGTTGCTGCGCGTTGCCAGCCTCACCCCCAACCTCCTGCCTTCGTGCGCGCGTGTAAATATGTGTGTGTGGTGTGTGTGTGTGTGTGTGTGTGTGTGTGTGTGAGTGAGGTGGTGATGGTGGTGGTGGAGGTGCGCAACCCCTCCCCCCTCTCTCTCCACCACCCGCCTATCACCCGAAGTCTCCTCCCTTAGCTAAGTCTGTTCCTCCTGAAGGGACGTGTATGTAAAGCAGAGAGAGGTGGGGTGATAGCTAAGCGGGGCAGAGAGAGGTGGTTAATGTTTCATCCCGCGCCGGTGACTGACAGGGAGTGGTGGGCAGGAGTAAAGGGGGCTGTCAGCACCTGTATTGCCTCTGATGGATAGCGAGGACCCCATGCTGGGTCGGGCCTGACACACACACACACACACACACACACACACACACACGCATTTCTGGGCTCTGGCTGCCTTCATCCTTCCCCTACCCCCACCCTCCAACTCCCGATTACCCCATCCTCCAGACCCCACCCGTCTCTACCTGTCTATGCTTCCCTTCCCACTCTACTCCATCCCTGCAGTCATTCTAGTCATTCAGTCTGGGTTCCTTCGAAAACACGTCCGACGCTATCATCTGTTGAGTTCCCTGGTGTGTGAAGAAACATTCACGGGACAGCGGAAAGTTTACTACCAGCAAAAACACTTTGCATTGAACTTAGCTTTCTGGTTTTCATTCACCGCATGTAATAGCAGGACGTGTGGTGTGAAGAAAGCAAAGCTGGAAGCAAACGTAAACAATCACCCAGACTAAAACGGCATTATGTTTGTTGTTGTTGTTGTTGTTAGTAATATAAGGAAGGAGACATAAAACCATCCGACATTATGCCATATCTCTTTTTTTTTCAGGATACATTATAATTAATCCGCCAAACAAAAGGGACAAACAAATTACATTATCTCTTTTACAAAATGCTCACTGGGTTTTTTTTTTTAATGTGAGAAAGACGGGAAAGAGTCGCAGCGAAGATTTATAGTTTAGTCATGGAGGGAAGAATCGTAGTTAAGGACATGTACACTGGTGTCCTTGTTAAGGACATGTACACTGGTGTCCTTGTTAAGGACATGTACACTGGTTGTCCTTGTTAAGGACATGTACACTGGTGTCCTTGTTAAGGACATGTACACTGGTGTCCTTGTTAAGGACATGTACACTGGTGTCCTTGTTAAGGACATGTACACTGGTTGTCCTTGTTAAGGACATGTACACTGGTGTCCTTGTTAAGGACATGTACACTGGTGTCCTTGTTAAGGACATGTACACTGGTGTCCTTGTTAAGGACATGTACACTGGTGTCCTTGTTTTTGGTTCGTTTGTTTATTTATTTGTTCATTTATTTATTTAAAAAAAAAAGTCATTTGTAGGAGAGAGTACTTGTCTCTAGTATTGGGCAGAATTATTTGCAACACTGGCGTTCACCATGTTTAGTTCGAGAGGACAGGAAAATTACCAGAGGCCAAATGTGGCGAGGGACTTGTGTACCGTAGTGCTGCCACCGTGTCTCCCCCCCCCCCCCCCCTTCCCCCTCCGTGGAGAATGTAACAGTAGATATCTACAATGCATTCACAAAACGGAACGCAGACTATCAGATTACCAGATCACTGGTCCCGTAATGTCCCAGCGTGGAGAGTAATGATCGCCTCAACCTTCACACACGTCGAGATAACGGTTGGACAGTAGCTAATCCCATGACCAGTGGGCGCTGCCGTCTCTATCATGGTGTCAGAAAAAAGAGGAATTAGCCCCTCTCTCTCCACACCGACCAACGCTTCTCTCCCTTCTCTGCTGTTAGGTTGACGACATAGCAGGTGCCATTTGTCCTTTACCTATTTGTCGCTCTCTACCCTCCCCCTCTATCTGTTACCCCCCTTTCTCCCAGCACAATCTTTCTTCTCCTCCTGAGGGAGAGTGAGGGTGTAAAAGGTTCTTTGGGGATCGGATCTGACCCGCTGGGATCTGTCTGTTGCTGTGGCCCTTGTCTTCCTACCTTCCTGCAGTTCCCTGCTCAGGTTGCAGGAGACGTCCACACCGCATGCCAAACATCATGCTTTGGATTTGCTTAAAGATTCTTTGTGTTTGAGACTTTTTAAATCATTAGTTCATTTGTGTATAGAGGCTGTAGAATGATTTTATAATGATAACAGCGAACACCATATAAGTCATGAAAAGCATTCGTAAAAGGAAAGTAGGGAAAAGTAAATAGAAAAATAATTGAAGAACAGGCTGGATTCACGTCTCATTATAGTACAGTCGATCTTATTTACTTTTTATTTTTATACTTTATGGAACTATGCAGAAACAATGCCCCAAACATTAAAACTTCATGTAGCATTGTCGATTTGAGAGATGCCTTCGATTCAGGACAGAAGGATATTATGGTCTGCAGTACGGAAGACAGGATTAGTGAAAGATATACAAACCACTAAGAGTTAAGTATCTTACTGCTGCATCTGTGAGCGACGCTTTTCTTATATTCAGAATTTGTATTGCCCTATGGGAGTTAATCAAGGTTGTTTCATAACCTCTTTATTGTTTCCCTTTTCAATAATAAACCATCTTTACCCTTTTCAAAAATAATCTATCTCCAGAGGTATCATGAGCATGAAGCAGGGGCTGTTGAATTGTTGTTGCCACTCTTGCAGATATTATTTCGCAGAATCAACTAAACAATTAAAAGTTGTTTTTTTTAAAGTACAGCAGATAGTCTGTTCTTTGAAGTGAAATTAGACAAAATGATGATCACAGTTTTCGAAATGCGTAGACATTTGAGAAAACATGAAAAATTGACTTTTGGGAATTAACGTATGCTCTTAAAGTAATGAACAGCTATGCATATCTTGCATGAAGTTTTTCAACCATGTTTTTGAGGACTTTTGCAGAGAGGCCGGAAACTGGGTTATAGAAATAACGAACTCAGTGAAAAGATTAACACTCAGTACCTGTCACTCTAATCTGGAAATTTTTCAATGCTCAAAACGGTGACTACTAAATTATGCAGCAGAGATATGGGATCTGGAATATACTTCAAAGATTGAGAAAGTTCTACTTTTGCTGTGAAAAAATCCCATGCGTCCCTTTTATTTATTTTTGTATAATTATAGTGTGGAGGAACAGGTAAATATCCCTTGTATGTCAGATTTGCCATAAAATGCATTGCAGATTGATTTAACTCCCGATATCTTGAATTACCAGGCCAAAATGTGAAATGCTATTGACTCAGCATAATGATTTTCAAGACAAATGGGAAGCAAAGTAAAGACAAGTAAATGGTTTTGGTGCTGCTTGGTTGTGTCTGGCTGTACGTTGTCAAGAAGGTTTGGTAGGAATTTAAAGAAAGAATAATATTGTGTTTTCATCAAAACAAGAAAGGATAGAATTTTGTGATAAATGTCATTGGCATTTCTCTTTCAAAGATGCTTTTAGTCCTTATCAAAATAATACATCGTTAACAAACGATTTAGGAGTAATTTTTGAAGTTTTGTCAAAGAATGTGTAGTTTTATTGATTGTATACTTACTTTATGACTGAAGAGCCGGACGACAACTTATGTCCGTTTGTAAAGAAGAATTGAAGACCAATACTTGTAAATCGTATCATGGGATACGCCAAAATTTTCGTTTTCTTTTAAACAAATGTTACTTAATCAAGAGTGACTCTAGTGAAACAATTGTTGCCTTCAAATGATATATCATCGTTGTTCAAGTGATATACCATTGTTACTGATGGGCTGCTGAAGCTTTTCAAATAAACTATTTTGTTCTCTCTCTCTCTCTCTCTCTCTCTCTCTCTCTCTCTCTCTCTCTCTCACACACACACACACACACACACACACACACACACACGCACACACACACACACACACACGCACACACACACACACACACACAGAGAGAGAGAGAGAAGAGAGAGAGAGAGGAGAGAGAGAGAGTCACACAAACTTCGAGGAAATCGAGAGGGGGTTGTGAGGGAGAGTCAGAAGCACATAGAGAAACAGAAAACACATAGTCTGTATTAAAATAACGGATGGTCGCATTTGATTAAGGCGTTTGCAGAACGAAAACAAATCCTTTCAAAGGTCAGTTGAAGTAAAATTCCCTTTGTCATTGGGAAAGCAGAATGAAAGAAACAAAATGGAAATAAAAGATTCTTTTAATTTGCACAATCAAATGTTAACTTCAGCTTAGTCATCACATCTGTGAAACCTTTTAGTTTCTCACTAAAGTGCAAAGTACGGGCCAGGTTTGAAACAACTTTTGAAATTTTTTAAGAGTTGTCTTCATTGTTTTGAGTTATACTCATACAGTTTACTTGAATGCATATTCTCCATCTCACCGAAGAAGCGAACTGTACATATCTAATGAGTGGATCGTTTCTTCAATATTTCTTTTAGCAGCTGAGTCATACATCTATTTGATTTCAGTGATTTATAAACGCATGGTTGGTGTGACGTACACGTGTCGGTTAAGTCTGTGTCGTAGTGTAATACGTGTAGGAAAGAGCGCTTTGATTCATGTTTGACCATTCACACGCGTATTGGATAATTTGGCATGAGTTGCAGCGGTGCCATTCCGATGCATGCGTCTGACGAGAATGAATGTTTAAAACGTTTTTTTAAAAAAGAAGAAAAAAGAAAAAAAGAAAACAATGTTTACTCCGAACCAAAAATTCATATCATATGTAGAGATTCAGACAACCAAGAGCATCCAGATATGTCCAGGAATCGCCGTGACGGCTCCGCACCAAGACGTCACACAGCTGGCGAACAGCGGTCCGTCAATACCCGCACAACACTTCACACAGTGTCCCCTTACGTCTCTCACCCGTGTTGTGTGCAGAAGACGTTTTGCTCGGCTTGTCAAAGAACAAGGAACCAACCTGCGGAACGCGTGTACGGAGAGTGTACACTGTGTTGGTTTTGGCACGTGCAGATTTGCAGACAAAACAGCACAGCAGCTGTTTCCGTGGGGGGGTGGGGGGGGGGGGGGGGGGGGGGTTCCTCCTGTGTCCTTGACTCTTCTGAGCCGGGATCCAGTGTCTGCTGTGAGCCGCACGTGCTGGGTGAAGGCGGGGTCAACTACCAAATGAGGGCGTCGTGCCCATGGTTTGTTCTGCCCCCCTAACACATTTCTTCCTGGGAATCTATCCGTATACTCACAGATTCTGCCAATGATTAGTCCAGATTGTACTTTTTATTCCCTTTGTTCCCCCAGAGTTACTGCAGGACAACGTTGATGGTCATGCTGGTAGCAGCGGTAATATTTCGTCAATGTTCGGACTGAAGCTCTGGCATGACATCAGCGCTAGGCTGGCTGAGCTCAGAGCGGCAGGAAAATAACGAC
>CM031600.1:15180778-15233278 GCA_018398815.1 Conus ventricosus | reverse complement strand
CTCTCTCTCTCTCTCTCTCTCTCCTCTCTCTCTCTCTCTCTCTCTCTCTCTCATTCGGATCGTAAGGTTTGTTCAACGTTGCTAACCTTTGATTGAGAGACAGTGAATCTGCATGGAGTGTTAGGGAAATCAGTTCAGCAAAAAGGAATCAACGAGCTGTTAGATTGGTCCGATTTTTCTGGCTGCAGCTTCATTTTAGGTGATGATTTCGATTGGCCAGATATATTTGGCTGCAGCTTCATTTTAGGTGATGATTTCTCTCCCTTCATCATCAGGACAAAATAGGGAGATTGCGTGTGTTTTTTTCTTCAGGGCTGATGGCCCTGTAATTGCCTGTTTACTCCAGGCAAACCGTGGCGGGATTCCTTTCTTTTCTTTAGTTTTTTTTTTTTCTTCTCTTTTTCTTCTTTTTTTTTGTGTTGTTGGCCCACTTCGTTTGAAGAAGGGAGCTGAGGCTTGTATCGGTGAAAATACTGAAAGCAATATCGAGGCTGTCATCAAGATGGCTGATGATGAAAGGTGCTTTCTTCAGGAAACGGCGTTCCCGCCCTTATTTCCTCTTCCTCCATTCCTTCAAAGAAGAGCCGGTGTTGGTGCAAGCGACAGAAGAGAACCACGATCACTATCAGGTGGCTGTAATCAAAGGAAGCGTTCTTCACAGGTATGAACTCCACGCTTTTGCCAGTATCCACAAAGATCTATCCACTCCAGTGACACTTAGCTGCCGAGTTGAAAGGTACACGACTCTACCACAGTCACGGACAGATGTGGGAAGAGCATAGCCTCCGTGACTTTGTGTCATAGTTTCGCTTTTCAGGGTCAGTTTTGTCAAGAAGGCGTTACAGCGAGCCGCCCGGGCTGGTATTCGTTTAACGCCAACGCCCTGGTCAAATCATGGATACCTAGTTAACATCGTTTGCGTCAGTCTTACAGGTGTGTGTGTGTGTATGTGTGTGTGTGTGTGTGTGTGTGTGTGAGAGAGAGAGAGAGAGAGAGAGAGAGAGAGAGAGAGAGAGAGAATATGTGCATGCATTTGTGTGAGTGCGCACGTGCTTGTCAATGTACTTACATAATTTTATCCCCGTACATGCGGGCATTGATCATATGTGCATGCCTGCGTATGTATGGGTGGGTGTGGGGGGCGGGGGAGTAGCGGGGAAAAGTGCATGCTTTTGAGCGCGTCTGCATGTACTTGCATATACTTCTTTACGTGTAGATCTGAGTGCTGTTGACATGCCTGTAGGCATGTCACGGCTGTTCAGAGCAGGTTACTTAGTTTTGAGTCGCAGGGGAGTTTACAGCTGCAGAGACCAAGCTGCGAATGCAGGTTAGGGAAAGGAATGTTTTCTGCAGGCCGCTCCCCACCAGCCAGCTAACCGCACTGTATTCGGCCAACTGAATGTCATCTGTGCATAGCTGGTCTGGCAGCAATGCGTTCGGCAAGGTTGAGCGGCCATTACAAATGGGGCTGTAGGTTTGATAATTAGTTATTGTCATGAAAAATGTAATATATCTGCACTATTGAGATGACTGAATTGGCGAATTCCCAACAATTCTTTTAATACCAAACTCGACTGGGTTTATTTTCTTGTAGATAACATAGATGCCGCATGAAAGCTTGTACGCAAGTGGTCAGGCAATATTAGAACAATGACAACAAACACAATATTGTGCAAAAATGACGTCATCACTTTCTGGGAAGTTAATTTTCCATAGTTAAGTAGTACACAAGTTTGATACATGCCTCTGCTCAGACTACAGCAACAAAAATATTGGATTACAAATGTGTAAAGCCTTGTTTGTTTGCCCTTTCACTAAGTGTCTCAATAAGGACGGAAATGTAAAGCTGTGATGTGTGGAGTGGCAGTGCAGTCGATGATAATTTACTATGGTTACATAAAATATAAAGTAGCAGAAATGAGCACAAAAAAATGTAAAAAACGTATGGTGTTCACACAAACACAGTTTTCCACGACTGTACAAAATTCCTTGCAACGTGACACAGCCATACATACTACAAACCTCCACGCTATTTCTGCTCCACCACAACACGAGGCACACCCCCATTAGTCACTCCAATCATGCATGCTGCCTTCCGGTGCCCCCTCTCCCTCCGCCTTCTCTCTTCCCACTCCACACACACACACACGCGCGCGCGCGCGCATGCACGCACATGCATATGGATCGTGCACAAGGCCACCGCCCAACTCATTCTCACCCCCAACACAAACTCACACACATGTGCATGGAAAGCCGGCACACATCAAAGCTGGGATCCCAGATGTATCTTTAATATGAAGTGGGACATGGCACGCCTGTATTTGCTGCATGTAACCACTGTCTTTTATGACATGCCACTACCACAGCCCTCCCTCGAAAGAAAAAAAATTGAGAAAAGAAAAAAAAAGACATAGGTCTAGGAGGGGGTAAAGGGGTGTGTGGTTGGGTTTGGTGGTGGTAAAGTCTGTCTGTCTGTCTCTCTCTCTCTCTCTCTCTCTCTCTCTCTCTCTCTCTCTCTCTCTCTCTCACACACACACACACACACACACACACACACACACACACACACACACACACATGCACGCACACACATGCACGTGCGCACCCACACGCACGCACGTACACACACACACACACACACACACACACACACACACACACACACACACACACAACACACACACACACACAGATAGACACACACAGATAGCTGTGGGAACGTTGCATATCTACATCTCCACATTGTGCATTCTTACCAAAGCGCATGCATATGCCCCAAATAAAGCAGATGTCCTGAGAGATTCCGAGCCCGTTGTTTTTGTTGATATATATTCAGTCTTATGCCTCTCTCATTGGAAAAGCCCTGTATGAGTCTTGCCCTATTTCCCACAAGTCTGGCAGAGTCTTGAGGTTATACCGATGTTTGGTTAGTGACAGTTCTTGCTCTTCCTCCTAGTCTAGATGTGCGGCCACTTCCTCTCTTAATATTCAGTTCTTCGAAACGGTCTTTGACCTGGTGTTCACGATCTTGTTTAGTGAGGCGATTCCATAGGTTCTTGATGGCACCAGATCAGCCTGGCTGTAATGTACTTGTCACTGTTACCTTGCCAGCCAGTGTGCCTGTCCAAGGTAGCAGCACGTTCACGTGAGGTTTTCCAGTTGGAGTTTGTACATTACTAGCAACTTCCCATTCCACTTTACAGTGTTTGATGGTTCATAGTGTCGGTCTGTATTATGGCTTGATGATTTTGTAGCCTGTCTGTAGATGTAAGCCAACGGAGCCCTTGTGTTACTGCCTCTATCCTCATTGTCGGATTGATGGCTGTAAAGCTGTATGTAGCATTCACATTGTGGACTGGTTATCCACTTCGCTTTATTGTTTTTCACAATCGGACGGTGACCGAACCCTGAGTGTATATAGCTATGTATCCTGTTTTGCCCGCTGCATCTGAATGTCTACGTTGGTTTTACCCTCTAGCCATCCTTGACGGTGTCTTCCAAGCTCTGGAGCAGTGGCTGTTTGTTAGAGGCTTAAGTTGTGACCGGGTAGTTTCCAATGCATTGATTTGTTTGAGGTCTGGTAATCGACAAACGAACTGTATGTTGTCTTCTGCGTGTCCCGTATATGATTTTCTACGTCCGACACGAACGTGTTTTGTTTGCTCGACTGCCTCATGCAGTAGGTTTAGGGATTTTCGAGCGCTCTGAAGTCTACCTTCATTTGGTCTAGCTTGTGTCCTGCCTGCGCTGAAAGGAGGTCAGTTACGTTGAAGCACAGTTTCAGTCAGTGTGTCCGTAGTGGAACCCACGGTCAGTCTTATTGATCCATGGTGTGCCCTTTCATCTGCACAAGGCTGCCGCGGGACAAGCGGTGCGAGCCCCACTCCGTAATCCGTCACGCTGAGGACAACAGTCTGGTGGGGCCGGTAGAGATGGCGTTGTTCGATGCCGCTGATTGTCATTGTCTTCATGGCAGACAGGCTCTTAAAGCATTCGAACGCCATATTCCCGACATGCTTTTTTTTTTCTTTCTTTCTTTCTTTTTTTTTTAAAGGTCGATCACGGGTGTGTGATAGGGTCTGAAGATGAACTGGGTGGCGGAGGAGGGGTGGGGGATCACCGGAGCATTGTCATGGTCTATCAAGGGTGAACATCACCTAACCTCAGTCCTGTCTCCAAATGTCAGACAGGAGGGGGGAACAGATGGCGCCACTGTTTGAACGGTTCCGACACCAAGGTGAAGGGTTGATGGAGTAACAACTCCTGGTCTGACACCATCTACGTTCCCCGATGGTGTGGTGTGTGTGTGTGTGTGTGTGTGTGTGTGTTGGCTTGCACACTCGTTATGTGGAGATCTTCTCTGATCGTCCCTGATGTTCATGTTCTGTACACAGTAGTTTTGTTTGACATGGCTGTCACAGGCTGTTTGTTTTCCTGTGCGTGTGGTAGTTGAGTGAGTTAGTGTGGATGGAATGGAGAAAGGTTTACCCGGTCTTGCTTTATGTTTGATTTTCTTCATTTGATCATGTAATTGTCACACACACACACAGACACACGCACACGCACGCACGCACGCACGCACGCACGCACACACACACACACACACACACACACACACACACACACACACACACACACACACACGCACGCACGCACGGACGCACACACACACACACACGGACGCACGCACGCACGCACGCATGCACACCAGTTACTGGATAAATACAACATCTTTACAGACTTAAGCTTACATCCGTCGTTCTGAGACTCGGTACTTGTAAACATCCATTCCCTGATGCGACCGTTTGATTCAGCTAGTTCTGTATTTTGCTTAAAAACTCGACACATGGACAGAACTTAGATCAGACGAACATTTCAAGGCAGTTCGAATTAATTGGCTATGATCAGAAGTCAGCTGAAACAACGAGTTTTCCATGACTGAATTTACTGTGCAATAATCGAGGAACTTCAAGGTGACCCGACAACGTAGATGACCTGAGATATAGGAGACTTCACGGCTCCTGTTTCGGTGGCCAGTGCTCCCGTGCATGATGCTTTAAACAGATTGTGAGTCGTCAACTGCAGGTTTCATTTCTGGTCAGTAAACAACATTTCACTGTTCTTCCGTTTGATACGTGATGCCTTGCTGACAGGGAAACGTTCAGGTTACGTTACTCAGCATTCGTGCCGCCGGTAGTGAAACAGTCTCTCTGACAGGCCCAAACTCACTGTCTTCCTGATGCTACAGAGGAAAGAAACAGCAGTTATCTACACGTGACACGTGGGTCCCAGTTATCTTACCTTCTGAAGGTTAATAGGGGATCTGTGCAGTGTGTTGCGTTGTATGCAAGAAATCCCCAAATCTTGAACAAAACTCGTGTTTTCGTTACTGCATTATTTTGCGCTCTCGGGGGAAGACTGTGCTACCTAAGATTTTCAATGACAGGTCAGGATAGACTTTTATTGGATGGTGGTTGTAGTTACAAACAAAAAGAAACCAACAAATGATGTTTTTAAGCGCTGACAGAAATACTATCTACATTTTTACATCCGCCCGAAAGGTTTTGTTTTCACTGGCGTCTGTTGGTTGGTTGATTTATTGGCAAGACTGCAACGACGTCGTCTGGCGGTTCTGTTTGTTGTTCAGCGGCAAGCTAACGAGAACTACGGTGGTTCTGTTTGTTGTTCAGCAACAAGCTAACGAGAACTACGGTGGTTCTGTTTGTTGTTCAGCAACATGCTAACGAGAACTACGGTGGTTCTGTTTGTTGTTCAGCAACAAGCTAACGAGAACTACGGTGGTTCTGTTTGTTGTTCAGCAACATGCTAACGAGAACTACGGTGGTTCTGTTTGTTGTTCAGCAAACAAGCTAACGAGAACTACGGTGGTTCTGTTTGTTGTTCAGCGGCAAGCTAACGAGAACTACGGTGGTTCTGTTTGTTGTTCAGCAACAAGCTAACGAGAACTACGGTGGTTCTGTTTGTTGTTCAGCAACAAGCTAACGAGAACTACGGTGGTTCTGTTTGTTGTTCAGCAGCAAGCTAACGAGAACTACGGTTGTTCTGTTTGTTGTTCAGCAACAAGCTAACGAGAACTACGGTGGTTCTGTTTGTTGTTCAGCAACAAGCTAACGAGAACTACGGCGGTTCTGTTTGTTGTTCAGCAACAAGCTAACGAGAACTACGGTGGTTCTGTTTGTTGTTCAGCAACAAGCTAACGGAATTACGGTGGTTCTGTTTGTTGTTCAGCAACAAGCTAACGAGAACTACGGTGGTTCTGTTTGTTGTTCAGCAACAAGCTAACGAGAACTACGGTGGTTCTGTTTGTTGTTCAGCAACATGCTAACGAGAACTACGGTGGTTCTGTTTGTTGTTCAGCAACAAGCTAACGAGAACTACGGTGGTTCTGTTTGTTGTTCAGCAACAAGCTAACGAGAACTACGGTGGTTCTGTTTGTTTTTCAGCGGCAAGCTAACGAGAACTACGGTGGTTCTGTTTGTTGTTCAGCGGCAAGCAAACGAGAACTACGGTGGTTCTGTTTGTTGTTCAGCAACATGCTAACGAGAACTACGGTGGTTCTGTTTGTTTTTCAGCGGCAAGCTAACGAGAACTACGGTGGTTCTGTTTGTTGTTCAGCAACATGCTAACGAGAACAGTCCTTCGAATGAGACTATAAACCGAGGTTCCGTGTGTGAACGCATGCATAACATCTTGCACACACGTAAAATCCCATCACCAACTTTCGGAAGAGTAGGCCAGTTTGGCCGTTGGTATGGATGACACGTTACACATAGCATGCACCCTGCGTGAGAAATGGAAAGAATGAAGGAAGTAAGGAAAATGAGTGTTCGATATTGAACGATACTGACTGGATGACACGGGAAACGACTGAATGAGCGCCAGCTGGCAGCTCTTCAGTCGGCACTAACCCAGGTAGGCAGCCCGTTGTGTAAACGAGTGTTGATTGTAAAGCGCTTAGAGCTTGGCCTCTAGCCGAGAATAGGCGCTATATAAGTATTCATTATTATTATTATTAACTACGGTGGTTCTGTTTGTTGTTCAGCAACAAGCTTAACAAGAACTACGGTGGTTCTGTTTGTTGTTCAGCAACAAGTTTAACAAGAACTACGGTGGTTCTGTTTGTTGTTCAGCAACAAGCTAACGAGAACTACGGTGGTTCTGTTTGTTGTTCAGCAACATGCTAACGAGAACTACGGCGGTTCTGTTTGTTGTTCAGCAACAAGCTAACGAGAACAAACGGTGTTCTGTTTGTTGTTCAGCAACATGCTAACGAGAACTACGGTGGTTCTGTTTGTTGTTCAGCAACAAGCTAACGAAAACTACGGTGGTTCTGTTTGTTGTTCAGCAACAAGCTAACGAGAACTACGGTGGTTCTGTTTGTTGTTCAGCAACAAGCTAACGAGAACTACGGGGGTTTTCTGTTTGTTGTTCAGCAACATGCTAACGAGAACTACGGCGGTTCTGTTGTTGTTCAGCGGCAAGCTAACGAGAACTACGGTGCCGATTTTGGTCAAACTTGGTGGAAGGATGGATTGTGGAAGTTTGGCGGGAGTCCGGGTCAGAGGGCAGATAAAGGATCTTTTGACCTTGACCTTGGCAGAGGTCTTCACTCTTCGGTGTGCCCTTCAAGTGTTCATACTTTGCAGACTGCACTTCTCTCAGAGGCCATCTGGGGAGAAAAAAAAAACACAAAACACTATACGGTTGTTGTCTGCAGCGGTATTTCATCTGACGGACTGTCCTAGCGAGCACGTGTGGCTGTTTGTAAGGTGTTTAGAGGTGATATGATTGGCTCGTTATCCGGACGTCATAATAAACTTCCCAAACCGTTCAGAGCAGAGGCGACATCCGCCTCACAGCCAGCGACTGAAAGAAAAATACCCGGATGTTGAACCAACGGGGCGCTGTTGTTGTTTTTCCATTGACGCCAGTATTTGGGTTTGATTCCTCCGTGCCGACTGCGGCGCCTGCCGTCATTAGCGGCCGGATTGCGCCAGCCAGGGAATGCCAAAGCAGTTTAGGGTGTTGTTTCAAACCTGCTCGCACTCCTCCTGCTTCCACAGCCTGCAGATCGGGTGCTGGTAATTCCTGCAAGAGCGGAGTTCAAAGCGTTTTGTGTGAAGAGCTCTCTCTCTCTCCTCCCCCCCCTCCCCACTACCTCCCCTCTCCCCTTCCTCCCCCCCTCCCCCCCCCCCCCCCTCAACTGTTGCCGTGCCGTCACGGGAAGCTTTGCTGTTGACTGTGCAAACTTACCTCCCTTGAACGTTAACAGCTGTCTGCCGATCACCACGTCCTCATCTTCAGGCAAAACGCTCGCCTCATCAGTTTAGAACGACCCGCTGTCTGAGGGAAGAGAAGGAGGAAAATTAGAAATGGGGGCGATTGAATGGGGTGGGGAGAGGGGGAGACAAGGAGAGAGAGAGGGATGGGGGGGGGGAGAGAGAAGAGAGAGAGAGAGAGAGAGAGAGAGAGAGCACTGCCTATTTATTTCTTTCTTTTCTCTTTTCTTCTTTCTTTCTTTCTTTCCTTCTCTTCCTTCCATTTTGCTGATTCCACACCTATCAGCACTGAGTCCAAGGAATTCTCGGCACGATCTATCTTGGTCACCTCAGCATGACTTCCGTTCGTCACACAGGTCTACTGTAGCTGTTGCCACTGCGGTTTTCAGCGCCCGAGACGGCAGTCGGCTTATAGTGCGATTGGAAAGTGGATTTGTGCTTCGGGTCGGAGTCGGCGCGGGTTTATGTGTCACATACGACGTAATGACACAACACGTGTGTCAAAATTTGGCGCTATCACGGGTTTACTTAAGGATGAGCACAGTCTGAGACAAAGAATTCGCACAGAAGACAGTGAGACAAAGACTTGGCACAGAAGACAGTGAGACAAAGACTTGGCACAGAATGACAGTGAGACAAAGACTTGGCACAGAAGACAGTGAGACAAAGACTTGGCACAGAAGACAGTGAGACGAAGACACTGTGCCTCGACTCACAACGCCTCGCCGTGCTCCTTGTCTTTTGGCAGCTGTACAAATCCTGGACGTTCTCTGAGCATTTCCCTCGGGAGAGACTTTTGCAGATTCACTTTCCTTACGTCTCTCTTTCTAATTCTCTTCACTTTTCTTTCCTTTCAACACGCAAAATGGGAAATTCTTTTAAGAATTTCTCAGAAGGCGTATCCGGCTATCAGAACAAACAAGTAAAACGAAGTTCGTTTCGAAAAGGGATGAGTGCGGGCGGAAACTGAAACAAACTTCAAAGAAAAAAAATTGCCATTCCGATGAACGAGAGAAATAAACAATTGTAGATAAAAACAAAAATAAATAAACAAAAAGCGTACTTGATCGAGAGAGACACCGAGAGTGAGAACTGTGTGGACCAGTCACAGAGCACAATACTAGTGATGGTGCCTGTGGGGGTGGGGGGGGGGGGGGGGGGGGAAGAAGATAATGGCGGCACATGTAACTTGGAGAAAGTGTCCTTCCTTACTTTCTGTTCCATACAGACATCGGGTATCTTTGTTTGTATAGACAACGATGTGGATTTCAAACGAAGAGAAACTGAGTCAAAAGTCCAGAGTGTGTCTTTTTTTTTTTCAACTCTTGTCTTTCCTGTTTCCGAATAGTTGTATGTGTCGGGGCCCCGCGATTCGCTGAAATTTGAAAACGTCCTTCACCACACATACACACACACTCACACACACGCACGCACACACACACACACACAACACACAACCGCTGTCTTAGCTTCAAAACGGTTTACAGCCTGTTGCCCCTTTCCCTTGTATGTAGCGACCTGTCTTGTGGGACGTTGAAGTCCGATTCATGTAGACCAGTCACCCTGCTTTGATTGGACACAGGAAATTGCGTGCATGGCCCCTGTGAACATTGCCTGCAAGTGACTTCTTTCTCCGTTTTTGTTTTGGTTTGATGGGCAAAGGGAGGAAATCCAGTGATCTGCCCTCCACCTCCCTCCATAGCCAGAAGCTTTCTCTGCAGGTTAACTATATTCCCCCTTGTGTTAGTCATTTCCTGCTTTCTGCCACTCTGCTCGACACTGCTTATTTCCGATTTTTAACTTCAGTTTTCCCGTCCTTAGTGGTTTATTATCCGTCTTTGTTCCGGAAGCCTTTACCATTCTTTTCTGACAGTTTGTAGCATGATGCCTTTTTTTTATATTTTTTTTTTTAAAGCTGATTATGTAGTAAAACTGTAAACAAATCTGTTCAGAGTGTACACTGCCTACAGGACCTTTACCTTTGATGGTACTGTTCTGTTTATATTTATTCGTTTATTTATACATTCGTTCATTCATTCGTTTGTTTGTTTGATTGAGTGTTTGTTTTTAGCCTGGGAGTGAAAAATCAAACAGGATGATGTGGTCCAGCTTAGGTCTGTTCGACATATGGGTATCAGTAGTACGTGTAGCTATCATGTTATAAAAATGGCCGTACATACTGTGCGCACAGCTCCGTCACTTCTGTCGCTTCTTCTGTGCAAGGCAGGACTTTGTACGGTCCCTGGTGACAGGCCTGAAATGGTCTGTGTGGACAGACGGCCTGTGATAGTCACATCGGGAAACACGGCGGTCAGACTACACATTCCGGAAACCTCCTGCATAAGCCAGATCGCACGTGCTGACCCGATTCCAAACGCTCGTTGGAACGCACCGTGCCATCTCCAATCCACCCAGCTATAGACGGGTACTCGTTCTCTTCAGGAGCGGGAAAGTAAAGCGGCACGGGGAGGGTGACGGGAGCAGCCCTCATCATGCTGGTCCTAAGAAGTGAAGTAACACCTCGCTGCCGAACGATCGTTTAGGACGTGGGAACGTCTGTCGTTTCTTAGCGATAATTAATCCTGTGGCTCGGCCCCCTGATTGCATGTAGTGTGCGTGTTGACAGAAACATGTAGTGAGAGAAGAATGAAGACAACGTACGGTGCCAACTCGAGGTTTGTTTTGCTCCGTTAGATGTCGGAATCGTTCATCTTGGCGCGCGCGCACACACCACCACAACACACACACACACACAGCGCGCGCGCCTCGCTTAAACACGTATGAGAGAGAGAGAGAGAGAGGAGAGAGAGAGAGAGAAAAATTTGCGCGTGGAAGGCTGGGGGTGGTGGTGGTGGTGGGTATCCAAGCCCTGCCATTGACAGAAGCTATTAGTTGACATGATGGCGAGACACGAAGACATCTTCCGATGCCTTGTTGCCACGAGAGGTGAAGCCGGACAGAGACGTGGGGGCGACGGGAGGCCGATCGTGTCAAAGATGGCTTGGTGTGGTCCCTGGCTCACGGTGTGATGGCCCCACTCTCTGGGTCAAGTCAGGGCGAGATGTTTCCACCTGAAAGGGTCGCACAAGAGGTTACGGAAAGGGAAGTGTGTGCTGAAAACTAACACACACACACCTCTCTCTCTCTCTCTTCTTCCACGAGAGAGAGAGAGAGAGAGAGAGAGTCGTGAGAGAGAGAGAGAGAGGAGAGAGACATCTAACCTAAAATCGGCATATCATTTTGGACGTAAACTCATTTTTCCGGATCTTTGTTTCATCCTGTTGCACAATTGATACCGTCTCGAATGCCCCCGTTCTCCCTCTCCTTTTCTTCTTTTCCTCATCCCCATAACCCCCCCCCCCCCCCTACCCACACCTCACCGCACTCCGCCTGCCTCCCTCCTGCCTTCCCCCGGTCCCATCCCCTTTTCTACTCTTGTCTTTCTGTGCGAATGTGCAGGCATGTATCTGGGATTGTTTAACAGACGAATACTACGTGTTAGCTGTGTAAACAGTCGCAGAAAAGTACGTAACCAGGTGAGATGGGTGGACAGGAAAGTGTATATGATGCCCCAAGACCTGAACGATCGCGACGTTAATTTGAATTTCCTCGGCTGATCACGAGCTCTTGTTGATTTTCATATCGCATGTGTGTCGGCTACAAAGATGTCTTTTTTTTTTTCTTTCTTTTTTCTTTTTTTTTTTTTCTTTTTTGGGTGTTTAATTTACTTATTTCATGCCTTATTACTTTTTTTTAGTGTTTAATTACTTATTTCATGCCTTATTACTTTTTTTAGGTGTTTAATTTACTTATTTCATGCCTTATACTTTTTGGGTGTTAAATTTACTTATTTCATGCCTTATTACTTTTTTCTGTCCAACCGCCCCCACCCTCCCTTCCTCCGTCTTCCCGTTCCCTCATTGAATCACTTCCTTCTTTCCGGCTTTGCTTACTGATTTGTTTTAGTTATTTTGTTATGAAGGGAACTGAAGAAACATAAATCGATATGTGTATGAATTCAGGGCGTACTGTTTGTCTCGCGGACACACTGACGGTACCACTGAGAAATGTGGTTGACCTCCCTTCCTCTGGTATAGCCAGGACTATATTCCTCGCATTCGGGGGGGGGGGGGGGGGGGGGGTGAGACGAAAAGGAAGGGTTGGAGAAGGGAGGGGGGGGGGAGAAGTAGGCTGCCATCCGCACACAACACCTGAGGTCCCCCCCCCCCCCCCTCCTTCATCTCACCATCTCTCTTGCCTTCCCTCTCCCTGCATCCCCCAGGCCCACCTGACAGCCTGAGCAAATAAGATGGAAGAGATTTGACATTTCCTTCGCCTAATTCCTTCCAATATGTCGGATCGAGCAGCCGCTGGAAGAAAAGAAAGAAAAGAAGAAAGAAATCTTCCTCCTCCTCTGAAGGTTTACAGCTGCAAGCGATGAAAATATACTGTTAAAGTGAAAATGAAATGAAATAAAATAAGATGAAAGAAAGGAGAAAATTATGCAAGTTTTACTTTCGTTTGAATAAGTTCACGATTTCTAGACTATAGAACAGTTGCTGTACAAATGATTATTAGAACTCTTTCACTGCTCAAACATTTGGCGTTGGACGCTTCATCCGCTTATGTTTGTGTTTGAAAAGTTCAGTGTCTTTCCGCCCAACCTGAACGAAGTCAGTGGGTGGATGTGAACTCCGTGAATAGCAACGGTTTTTTTTTCTTTTAACACGTGTATGGAGAATCTGTTCCTTCCGTCCTGCTGCAGATTTCTGCTTATTTGTCATGGCTTGCTCGAGTTAAACATGGCATAGAGAGATCTCATCACAAATCGAATCAGAGCTGATAGAGGTTCCTTCTCTTTTGCGCTCTTCTTGAAATGACGGACACAAAAACAGTGCATAATTGGTGTCGCTGTATAAGACAGTAGACAGGGAATATGTATTAATATATCCCCCGTTATAACCACCCCTTTCACCGAGTATGAACGCCACACAACAAACACATACCCAAAAGAAAATACAGTGCACAAACAGAAGGCTTTATTTGCATTCACACACGCACTCTCACCCACAGAATGGCAGATGAAACACCAATACCTTTATATATCCGACACACACAGGCAGTTTTCCCCACACCCAACAAAAAAAAAACAAAAAAAAACAAACCCCAAAACTATACTGACATCAATAGCCGACCATCACACATGGCCCCTTATGCATACCTGTGCACGCATGTGCCGCACATAAGACCCTTCCCTCAGAGGCACACACACCTCAGCCCACTAAAGGCCAATACTAAGGATAAAGGCGAAATCACATCCCTTGGTAACCCAGGCTGAATACCAAACAAGGTTGATACTCAACCCTGAGATGCCCACGCGATGTTTGTCTTTTCCAAAATGTATTCTTTATGCTAACGTTTATGTGCCGGTGTCAAATTACCCGGACACCCAAACTTAACCCCCAACACAGATTGTTCAAGTAACCCGAACTCAATACATACTTCAATACTTCATTCAAAGTCACTGGCTGGTACTTGACGCACGCAAGAAAAAAAAAACGAACTTAAAAAAAAAAACAACGGCAACACAGCGTTTCCCACTATATTTTTGTGAACGTCGGTCTGCTTCACGACGCTCTCAAAAGAATCCAACTATACTGACATCAATAGCCGACCATCAGCACATGGCCCCTTATGCATACCTGTGCACGCATGTGCCGCACATAATGACCCTTCCCTCAGGAGCACACACACCTCACCCACTAAAGGCCAATACTAAGGATAAAGGCGAAATCACATCCCTGGTAACCCCAGGCTGAAATACCAAACAAGGTTGATACCTTAACCCTGAGATGCCCCGCGATGTTTGTCTTTTCCAAAAATGTATTCTTTATGCTAACGTTTATTTGCCGGTGTCAATTACCCCGGACACCCAAACTTAACCCCCAAATGTTCAACACAGATTGTTCAAGTAACCCGAACTCAATATCAAAACTTTCAATACATCATTCAAAGTCACTGGCTGGTACTTGACGCACGCAAGAAAAAAAAACGAACTTCAAAAAAAACAAAAGGGCAACACAGCGTTTCCCCACTATGATTTTTGGGGAACGTCGGTCTGCTTCACGACGCCACATTAATGCACTGCCCAAAACAACCTTCACTGAGTGAAGCACTTGATATGACACAGGAGGGGTAAAGTCGTGACACGTCGAAGAGCGGGGTTCTCTCCCTACCGGCCCCAAACCACACCGTGGGTAGCACCAGATGGTATACTGCGGTGGGCCCTCAAACCGCTTGCCCACCCTGAAGACAGAGTTGAACCCGGGAGGAACTGCCACACGCTCGGACTGTGGAGGAGAAACGGCGTCCCGGCCGGAACGCACCCTGCCGGCTCCACGCGCGTCCCCACCCCGGGCAGAGAAGTGGGCAGGGATGACAGTGGAAGATGCGGTGACACTTGCCACAACCCGAGTGCCGACCCTCACAGATTTGCTGTGTAGGGGAGGTACATAAAACTCCCGGAAACCTGTGAGAAAGAAATGTCTTACAAACCACAGAACAATACATTTGTAACTTATTTGTTGCTTCACAAAGTAAACGTTTCTCATGTTTATTTGTCACAACCCAAAGTGCGACAGCTGATTGGAATTTTAAATCATGACCTATAAAAACCAGCCACCTTGACATCAAAATTCTCACACCAAAATGTTCCATACACATGTAAACCAATTTCATTGACTTTCCACTTCCATCAACACCATAACATAATTATAACCGTTCCTTCATAAAAGTGATTACACTAAATTTAAACAATCCACGCCTTCATTTCCCATCGAGGTCTCCAAACAATGATCAATAAGATTATAAATCATATTCACTGCAACGAACAATCCGACCGTTAAAGTGACGACATACCGGCACAATTCAGGATCGATTACCAGTAACATGCTTAATAGACTCAAACACTTTTCAAACAAAACCAAAATATTAGAATTGAACCCGGTTATCCAAATTCTTAGCAGGCACAATCATAATCCTACAAATGTCAGGGAAATTATCAAGCGCTGGGCAATCACCAATTACATAGTCTCGACAAGGATTTCCGAACGCTGCTATACAATTGTCTACTGACACCACAATGCTGCGGAAAACATCTTTGAATACTGACGCACCCCAGTCGACTAAAACAACCACATACATACAATATACATCAAATGTAGGCTTCTGAGGCAAAATTTCCCCCAAATATCTCATACCTTTTATTATTATCATCTATTTTTTTTTTCCTTATTTACAATCGTAATAACCTGTACAAAGTAATCAACAATACAAATTAACCGTATTTAACACAACATAAATTCCCCTGCAAATCTTTAATAATAATTTAAAAAGAAAAACAATTCTTATATAAATATAATGATCCTTAATTTTCCTTCCGGGCCCATCCACCCGGGTTTAGTTCCGAGCGCAAACACCAAAAGTGAACTTCTGCAAGACCTGTCTATCCGGGGTACCACCACCCCCCACCTACGAAAAACCTCACACACCCTAGACACAGCACATACAGCCCTGCCCTCCGTACCTGGCACGCGCCGCGTGACAGTCCCCCTCTTTTTATATTAAAAGTTCCCGTCCTCCGATACCAACGTACACTCTCAAAATAACCAATCTTTATCAAACTTAAACCAAAATTTCTGTACACCAGCACCACTACCAAGTACAACATATGTCTTAGCACATCAATACCCCTGTAACACATCCACCTATCTGTAACAGTGTAAAACCGAAACGCAAAATTATTTCCATTCCCATATGTACGGTTTTTTCCTCGACCTAAGTTCAAGTTATATCTCTTTTCTCTTCAAACTTCAACGCATTTAAATTTCCTCCTCTTAGTCAAACTCACAAAGAAAGAATCTTTGCGAATAAAAATCAAGTTAAAAGGACATCCTCCATTCCGGAATTGAAAACAAAAATTGATGAACCCTAATACCTGCAAACAACCAACACAAAGGCTCTCCAAAATTTCCGCTACTTTATACCTCACCTTGGACAACAACAGGAACGACACACCAATGGACGACACCCTCAGTCGCCGGACACTGCCAGACAGCCAACGCCCTGGTACGTGCAGAACCCGCCGCTGAACACCGAAACATCGCATCTTTCACTCTGGTGACACACTGGACGACAACCCTCAGTCGCCGGGACACTGCCAGACAGCCAACGCCCTGGTACGTGCAAACCCGTCGCTGAAAACCGAAACATCGACAGTCTTCACTCTGGTAAACCAAACCTTCAAAAGTCGGTCGAGGGCATACCACCACCCCTGCCCCAACGGCAGAAACAACCTGACACGAGGGCCCAAACCCCAAACCTTTGTGGGTAACGCCTCATTCGTACGACTTGCAGATAACACGAAAGACACTCCGATTCACCTCGGGAAACTCACAAGACATCACTCACATTCCGGAATTCCCCGTACACATCGAAGAACTCCAGTTCACGACGTTTGTTTACACACGTAAACCTCACATTCCGGCGAGCTTGATACTCTCCTCCCTCCCCCCCCAAGAGTTAACAGGGAAGCAAATTCCCGGCAGGGTTTACGCACTTCACGCCACTGCCACCCTGGCACTGGACGCCACACTCCACAATTGTCACTGAGGCGACCTGTGTCATTTCGTGCGTGACAATTGGAAAAGACGTCATTTTCCCATCACTGCACCCCATGCAATATGTCTGATCTCCACTCCCAGAAAAATATCTACCTTAAAGCATTATGTGATTAGGGGAAAAAAGGTTATTTCCACCTCTACTCTGCAGAGGATGTTTATGTAAATCCTCCATACAATAGTCTGATCTCCACACTCCCAGACAATATCTAAACCCTTTAAAACATATGTGATTTGGGGAAAAAAAGGTTCTCACCTCTGCTCTGCAGAGCATGTTGATGGTGATGCCCCTGCCGTCCATTTCAGTCTAAACTATAATCATGACAGGCTGTATAACTACGCTTCCCTTCGGGATATATCACTGTGTAACCACACCGGGAATCACAGACACCTGAATGTTAGAAATTCGACAGCATCTCAGAGATTCATCGTAAAAGAGAAGGAAACTCAACCGTGTGATTCGTCTTCCCATTTGAGCCCAGGCGACCGGACCGTAAAAATCCCACGCCGTAACAACTTTTCCTGCTGGGATTCGAAGCTAGACCTACCACTTTGCAGCAAACAATCCTAACCACTGCATTACGGCGACTGACTCCTGTTGTGTTTTGTTGCCATCAAGGGTGTGTTGGCATCCTGGGGGTAAGACGGCACAGCCAGACATGGCCCATGGGCTTTGTTGGTGGGGCTACCCTGAAGAATAACGCGTAGTTTCCTGGAGACAGCTCGTTACAGCCGTAACATCTCCTGTAAAAACTTCATTGGCAAAGCGACATGGTAAACAACACTTTTGCGACCGCAGTCCGATTTGATTGAGTGTTACAAATACTTGGATGCATTTTTGTTGTTGTTGGAAAGTTTTGTGCTGCTTCATGCTTTCGAGTTTCTTCAAAAGCTGCCAAGTTCGCTATAACACGTCAGAAAAGAGGAAAAGGAAAACAACAAAATACATTTAAAAAATAATTGGAAATAGCCAAAATGGAGTGAGATGGGTTGACGTGAACTAGAGTGGAGCGGTGATGTGCTGGGTGGGGGCGTGGGGAGAAGATGACAGATGAGATTGAGGAGTTGTGCGGGGCGGTGAAGGTGGGCGGTGGAACGTGAAAAAGAAAAATCGCTTTGTTTAGAGGGGAAAATAAAAGCTTCAATAATGTATCTTGAAGGGAAGATAAAATGTGTTGTTTAGCTGGCTTCAGCGAGGAAGTTCAAAACAGTTCGTCTTACGCTAGTCCAGAAGAACAAGCCGTAATATATTACTTACCAAAAAAAAAAAAAAAGTCCCACGCGCACCAAAAATGCAGTTCCTCGTGCATATTCATAAATCAGTCCGATCATTGGACAAAGTCACAAGCAGATGATAAAAGACTTAACGCTGATAACTATTTAAATGTTCCAAATACCCTGCACAAAAACATAGATTTCTAAGTTTTTGGGTGGTAAAAAATACATACATGTATGTATGTATGTATGTGTAAACCACACACACACACACACACACACACACACACACACACACACATAACACACACAACAACACACACCACACACCCACAATAATATTTATTATTTATTTAATTATATATATATAATATATATATATATATATATATATATGATGACAGCGCAACACGCTCGAAACAAATTTGTAGATATTTTAAGATTCCTCTTTTAACTTGTTTTAACTCTCTTCATCTTTATATATATCACTCTCTCTCTAATTACTCTCTATATATAATATATATATATATATATATATATATATCCCCGTGCTGCGTGGTGTGTGTGTTGTGTATCTATATCTATATCTATCTACCATCTATATGAATGAATAAATGAAATGCCCACCTCTTCTTAAGGTGTAGCAAGTCTTCTGAAAATATTAGACGTTAATTACGTTCCTTTTTTTTTTTTTTTTTTAATAGCTTCATGTTTTTTGTCTTGTTTTGTCTGTTTCTTTTTTTTCTCGCTTTATTAAAACTGTTTTACCCCGTTTTCGTCTGAAGTGCGATGCTCTCCTCCTCCCTCCTCCTCCTCCTCCTCCTCTTCTCTCTCTGTCTCTCTCTCTCTCTCTGTCTGTCTGTCTGTCTGTCTCTCTCGCTCTCGCTGTGAAACCATTGACACATATTTTGCTTTGCCTTATTCAGTAAACTATGGTATCCATGGTTCATGCCCTCTCTCCTAACACACCACAACACACACACACACACACACACACACACACACTGCATGTACGGTTTCGACATAAAGTCTCACAGAGAAGTTGCCCATGCTATAGACGCAATTGTCTCCTCTTTGATTTAAAGGACACGTCAATCATGGCGGTGAAACTTACTGATTGGACCAAATGTCAGCGGAGCTCTCCATACTACCACACCGTTTACCGTTTGACGGTTTCCTTCACGCGTAGACAATGTTTTATTTCTTCTTCTCTTTCTTCTTCTTCTCTTTTTTCCCCCCTTCTTCTGGTAATGTGTTAGAATGGTTCTCTCACAACTGGCAAGCAGGAGCAGAAGTAAATTGCCGAGCTCTTCTCGAACCGAAACGAACAGGGTACCTTGGCTAAGTAGTTTCTTTGAGCAACCACGCTTAAGTGGCTGTCACTTATCAAAATCGCACGCATGCCAATCTTATAATCTTTCTCAGGTTTTTTTTTTGTTTATTAGTGATGTGTGTGTGTGTGTGTGGTGTGTGTGTGGTGTGTGTGTTGTGTCGTTGTTGATATTGTGTTGTTTTTTGGTGTTGTTCAGTCTCACTGTGTGTGTGTGTGATTTTTTTTTCAATGATCATTTTGATCGTGAGACCAACAGGAGAAGATAAATGGTTTCTCGTTCGTTTTCACTGTCCTAGATGTTATTTGTTTTCGCCTGAATAAGACCCAAGAGGTCGAAATGCATTGTGTCTAGTCCTGTTTGTCTATGTCCTTGGCGGTAACTGACCCCCCTCTTTCTAACTTTTGTTTCATTTTCCGCCCTCAGTCACCCAGAAACTGGGAAAAATAGGTTTCTAGGTGTGTTCCCCCCGTTCTTGTGCAGGACTGTCACTATTGCCACTGTATACCAGACTTTTACACTCTAATGCTTGGTTCATTTCATTTAGAAACGAGTGCGACAATATGGTGGTGATTTCAACTTTTCCATTTATTCATTTCCTTATTTTGGTAGCGGTACAGGCGTTACCTCGTCAAGACCGACAGTCCGCAACGAGTCGAAGCAAATTGTTACTTCGATGGTCGAGTCATACTTACAACTCTAACGCACACAAAAAAAGGTTCCTACCACCATAGCCACCAACCTGCTCCCCCCCCCCCTCCTCAACCCCCCCCCCCCCCCCCCCACTTCCCTCCCCTTGATCCTGGAGCTATGCCCAGCTGGCCGAACCGTTGGCGTGTGATAAACGGAAGCGGTATCAGCGTGCCGCTCTCCCCTCTGATCCCCCGCCCGCCATGGCCAGCCCTCCTTCTGCAGTTGCCCTCCCAGATTGGGTCGACAAGTTGATCGTCCTAATCCCTCGGCAAGAGGCGAACAAACAGGCTGCCGGCAGGGGACGACCAGTTTACCTGGCGAACGTGGCGAGGCTTCGTTCCTGTCGGCCCCCCTCGTCTCTGTGGTACCTCAAGTCGTTGGCACCGCGGGTTGTCTGTGCCGAGTGTGTGTCGCTCTCAGACAGGTGGGTTGTCAAACAGGTGAAGAGGGCTTTGTTGGGCTCGGAATCTCTCTGTGAACAATTGCAATAACCGCAAGAAATCGGCTGCGTCGAATTCCCCGTTCCTATGATAAATCGCTTGCTCCTCCTCCCACTCCCCCCTCCCCCCACGCATACACCCGCCTCCCTCCTCCCGTTCTTTTCATGTCGACGTTTTATACGAGACAGTTTGAACCGCATGCCAATCACATCTGTTTACATTCTACACACAAATATACGCATCCGTATCCAGTTAATCCATAGGCACGAGAGCAACGAAAATACCTAGAACTGCTCCCCATTTCTTCCATGCTTTCTCAAGGAGAGAGAGAGAAGAGAGAGAGAGAGAGAGAGAGAGAGAGAGTTTTGAAAATGGTGGAAGATCAATCGAAAAACACTTCCATCTAAATAAAAATGGACGTATAGAAATTTTAAGAAAATGCAAAACAAAACAAATCAAAACAAAACAAACAAACAAAAAGCAAACAAAAGACGTGCGCTTGGATTTCTTTTTTCCCAGCATAATGCATTGGGTTGAATTGTCAACTACACTTTGCCTTTATACGTTACTCTACATATAAAAAAAAGAATACGCTGAAAACAGAATTCAAACGAAGAGATTCATTGAAACTCCGTTTTCTTCGAATTTCGTCCAGTTCTTGATTTGTTTTGTTTTGTTTTGAGTGAATACTACATAGCTCTCTCTCTCTCTCTCTCTCTCTCTCTCTCTCTCTCTCTCTCTCTCCACACACACACACACACACACACACACACACACACACACACACACACACACACACACGGAGGGAGAAAAAAAAGCAAACGAGGCGTTCTACAGGAACAACGCCACGTATATAACGTTGCCACGTTGTTATCCGGTAACATCGCATGTAGTTGCCGGCCTAATGGTAACCATTGTGACCTGACCGCGTCCTTCTCTCCTTGCAAACCCAGCAGCCAAGTTGGCTTTGTTATCCGGCGCACAGTCCATCTCGTGCAAAGTGTCCTTTGGACTGAAGCGCTAGTACTTCATTCCCCACCCTTCGTGTTTACTCGTGTTTTCATTTCCTTCCAGTTTTTATTTGTATTTGGTACACGTTATGTCCGGACAATTGTGCGCGCGCGGGGGGGGAGGGCAAGGTTCAGATTAAGGGGTGTTGCGGGATGTGTGGTTTTACCGTTGCAAATAAAATGCATTTGAGGCCTCTCAAGCAAAGATAAGATCTATCTGTCCATTGTGCGTTACTTTTTTTTTTGGGGGGGGGGGGGGGGGGTGTGTGGAACGCGCACGCGTGCTTACGTGGTTGTTAAAGCAGTCTTGGTGTGTTATCGTTCTGGCGGTACTGGTGTAGTGCTAGTTGGTCACCTTCCGTCACCAGGGATAGTTCTTCCCATCTGTGCATCACCTTCCGCAGAAGTGGACGTGATCAGCCAGTGCACCTTTTCGCCAGTCGACACCCAGGTCAGTTGAGAGACACGTGACACCATTCCATCTGTCAGTCCCAGCCCATCGACCAGCCGAATGAAGCGCGAGGAGGAGGAGGGGAGGGGGGGGGGGGAGACACATCACAAGCGATTAAAGATCCCTCCTCACACACACGCACACACACACACGTAAGAATTTCTCCTTCGACGAGGACCGGTCTGGAATGTACCTCTGCCCTGTGCTCGTTTAGTTTTCGCCACGATTCCGGAACGGAGACGCTGAAATTAACTGCGGGGTCTCTGCTCCCAGACTGTGTTAGTGGAGGAGCCTATTTTCTCTCCCTCCCCTCCCTCCCCCCCCCCCCCCTCTCCCTCTCTCTCTCCCTCTCTCTCTCTCTCTCTCTCTCTCTCTCTCTCTCTCTCTCTCTCTCTCTCTCGTAAACGATCGCATCAGAATCACTGCTAATAAGGACTATGTGCCAAGAAAGACAAAAACACAACTCATCGTCCCTATTGGTCTGAGAGTGACTGACTAGTGCAAAAGAGGAAGACCCGAAACTGACCGGAAAATCCGCCCGAACCGTTCGATCGAGGGAGCTTGGTGCGTGCGGTCAGACGACGTAGTGGTCATTGCCACGGTGTAACTGGTCAGAAGATGAAGCCTTGTTTGTCCTGTTGGGAACCCCGGTTATTGGTACAGCACTTTTCATTTCCTGTCGATTGATTCGAGAGAATTACTGGCTCGGTACTCTTCAGTTCCTATCGATAGCCGTGATGAGTTACTGGCACAGATGCTTATCGTTTGACTCGATGGGTGTTGTTGGCTCAGATGCTTCTGCAGAGCTGCCAACCATCCCGCTTTCGGCGGAATTTATCATGCTCAAACGCGCGTCATTCCACTATGTCGCAAAGTTGGTTTATTGGCAGAGTTTGCACATCTGCCGTTCGTATAGTATAGCAAAGAGCTGTTTGGAAACTTTCTTCCGGTTCAGCTTCTTCCGCCGCCATCATGTTAAAACGAAAGAGAAAATTAATGACAAGACAAAACCCGGTCACTTAGCTCCCCAGACTGGGCGCCAAAAGGATGTGGAAGAAAAACGAGGCCTCGGTTTTCACTCCACGTCCATTTTTGCGCCCAGTTTCTAAGTTCAGTGTTCGCTCGTTTCTCTGTTTCCATTGTCTTGAATGGTGTCTGTCTTGCCTGAAGAAGACCAAAAAGGTCGAAACGCATGTTTTGTCTTGTAATTTGTTTTGTCTCTTTCGTTCTGTCTGTCCACCTCATCCTCCTGTAATTCGGCAACAAATTACATTTTACGAACAATGATGGAACATCGAGTTAACTTTACGTCTGGTGCTGTTACCACCCCCCCCCCCCCCCCCCCCCCCCCCCCCCCCCCCCCCCCCCCCGCCCTTCTCCTCTCTGCTGCCACACTCCGCCTGACCCCTGTTCTCATCCAACTCAAAACAAAACAAAAAAAAAAAACACACGCCCATTTTTGGTGTATGCTCCAAGCGATAATCAGGAGAAAATACATTCCTGTGGTAGCCAGTGAAAGGGCAATCAGACAGAGACGGGATGATCTTCGAATCAGTTCGATTTCTGACTGAAACGTAAAATAAGATAGTTTTCTAGTATTTGGCAGTCTGATAACTAATATAATGTAACAAGTATTTGGCAGTCTGATAACTAATATAATGTAACAAGTATTTGGCAGTCTGATAACTAATATAATGTAACAACTAATGTAATGTAACACAACAATCGCAGCAGACACAAAACGAAACAAACAAACAAACAGAAACCTATGACGCCAGGATAAGGAAAGCGGTGACAGAAAACCTATGACGCCAGGATAAGGAAAGCGGTTGACAGAAAACCTATGACGCCAGGATAAGGAAAGCGGTGACAGAAAACCTATGACGCCAGGATAAGGAAAGCGGTGACAGAAAACCTATGACGCCAGGATAAGGAAAGCGGTGACAGAAAACCTATGACGCCAGGATAAGGAAAGCGGTGACAGAAAACCTATGACGCCAGGATAAGGAAAGCGGTGACAGAAAACCTATGACGCCAGGATAAGGAAAGCGGTGACAGAAAACCTATGACGCCAGGATAAGGAAAGCGGTGACAGAAAACCTAATGAACGCCAGGATAAGGAAAGCGGTGACAGAAAACCTATGACGCCAGGATAAGGAAAGCGGTGACAGAAAACCTATGACGCCAGGATAAGGAAAGCGGTGACAGAAAACTATGACGCCAGGATAGGGAAAGCGGTGACAGAAAACCTATGACGCCAGGATAAGGAAAGCGGTGACAGAAAACTATGACGCCAGGATAAGGAAAACGGTGACAGAAAACCTATGACGCAGGATAGGGAAAGCGGTTGACAGAAAGCCTATGACGCCAGGATAGGGAAAGCGGTGACAGAAAACCTATGACGCCAGGATAGGGAAAGCGGTGACAGAAAACCTATGACGCCAGGATAAGGAAAGCGGTGACAGAAAACCTATGATGCCAGGATAAGGAAAGCGGTGACAGAAAACCTATGACGCCAGGATAAGGAAAGCGGTGACAGAAAACTATGACGCCAGGATAAGGAAAGCGGTGACAGAAAACCTATGATGCCAGGATAAGGAAAGCGGTGACAGAAAGCCTTAGACGCCAGGATAAGGAAAGCGGTGACAGAAAACCTATGATCGCCAGGATAAGGAAAGCGGTGACAGAAAACCTATGACGCCAGGATAAGGAAAGCGGTGTGACAGAAAACCTATGACGCCAGGATAAGGAAAGCGGTGACAGAAAACCTATGATGCCAGGATAAGGAAAGCGGTGACAGAAAACCTATGATCGCCAGGATAAGGAAAGCGGTGACAGAAAACCTATGACGCCAGGATAAGGAAAGCGGTGACAGAAAACCTATGACGCCAGGATAAGGAAAGCGGTGACAGAAAACCTATGATGCAGGATAAGGAAAGCGGTGGTTCGTTGAAAACGTTGTTTTTTAGCAACTGGATTAAAAAAAATTCTTTTCAAATCAGTCAGTAACATTTTCCCCCGGAAACGCCTCTGGATGCGGTCGTCTGTCAAAGAAACGGACAAAAAAAAAAAAAGAACTCACAAACACTCACACACAGCAAACAAGAAAAGATTAAGTTGGGTCTGAGGTTGCTGATTAACACAAAACAAAGCAATAAAAAGTCAAGAAAGCTCGTTTCCATGTACTTAGAATTCATTTTGTGCAGACGTTTTCATAGACGTTTCATCCCCCCCCCCCCCCCCCCCCACACACACACACACACACATCCCATCCCCCATCTCCTTTCCCCTATCCCCTCCTTCTCTTCCCCCCCCCCCCCCCCCAAAAAAAAAGAAAAAAAAGAAAGAAAAAGAAAAAAACCCTTTAATGTGCGGTTAGTGTGTTGGTAGTATTGAGCCACAGTTTCTTCAATCCCTCAATTGTCTCTGTTTTAAAAAGATTCAATAACAATTGCAATATTTCGCTCCGTTATTCCACGGGATAAAAACCGTCTCTGTCTGTGTCTGTCTGTCGTGGAGTGTGTGTGTGTGTGTTGTGTGTGTGGTGTGTGTGTGTGGTGGTGGTGGGGAGAGAGAGAGAGAGGAGATGAGAGAGGAGGAGGGAGAGGAGGAGAGAGAGAGGAGGAGAGGAGAGGATAGTGGGAAATCAATGGTTGTGAACAGTTAAGGGACGGAAGGAAGGGGGGTGGGGGATATTCGAGGGGGGGGGGGGGGGGGGGGGGGCGGGGGGGCACGAGCGTCGGACGTGGAGACCACCCGACTAGCATGACCATTGTTAAGTTCAGTTAACGTCTTTTCACTCGGTGTGTGTGGGGGGGGGGGGGGGGGGGGGGGGGAGACAGAAGGGTGATGGACAGGGTTCGGGCATCGGACGCCGGGGACCACCAGCCCGCCATCACTATTGTCAGGGTAAATTGTTGCTGGAGAAGCTAGGACGGACAGACAGACCGACCGACCGACCGAGCGACCGACACACGACCTCCCTGGTGGCATACCTTGACGTCTGTCTGCACGACATACCTGTAACATTACTTCTTCCTCTTGGCTTTCTCTTTCGCAGGTGATAGCATTGAGTGATGCTTCTCCCCCCCCCCCCCCACCCCCCCCCATCCGCGTGGGTCTGTCAGTTGCGCCACGTTTCCCTGTTTGATGTTGTTGATAGACCAAGCTCACCTTGCGGCAACATGATAAACCAGATACTGGATGTTGGCACGGCCGTGACCCAAAACCTCCAGCGATGTGTGCACGTGCACTCACTCACTCACACGCTTTTGTTACTCCAGTTCTGTCTCTCCTCTTTGCGGTAATTACAGGGAGAGAAAGAACGCGATGGCGAATGTGATAATCACAGAAAGAGATAGAACGTGACTGATCATCTCGCGAGATGGAATGTTGACATAGTGAGTGCAGAGAGGGACACAGAGTAAATGTCCACCAATACGGCTTGTTGCAAAAGAGTACAACGTGACACTGACCAGACAAGACAATGAGGATGGAAAGACAAAGGGTGAACAAATGTTTACATCCCTGCGCGCGGAAGGACACTCGCGATGTCAACAGAAGGACCAAACATACAACACCTAATCGCTGAAACGTATTTGCTCTTGACATGAAAAAAGCTCTGTGCCAACCACATACAGTAATAAAATAGAAGATATTTCAAAAATAGGTGAGGCTGCAAACACATGAGAGAGGAAGAGACAGAGAGAAAGAGAGAGGGAGGGAGAGAGAGAGAGGGGTCTTGTCATATTATGATTTTTTAAAACTCTACGGGCCAAAAAAAGCTGTGAGCGACTATCTACATCATTTTGTTGGTACTCGCATTTCATGTATTTTCAAGCGAGTGTAGTTTATTATGGCCTTTATAGCTTCGCTTTCCAGAGATAGTTTGAATACGGATTAGAGTTGCGCGGCAGACCAATAAATCGCTGTGCAGAAGACATAAATCGCAGTTTATGGTTTTGTCTTTGGGGCTAACTTCTCCCTAAGAAGAAAGCCATGAAATCTGGAAAGTCCAAAGCGTCAGATAGCGTCGCCGATTGCACTAAACGTTCAGACATACTACTCTTCCCGGGGAAAAGCAGCGCAGAAGATTTACTGCACATAAAATGGCGATATGGTAGTCATTAAAAGATTGCAGGTGAGAAGCAGTGAAGATTTAGAGGGCTTTAAACAAGTCAGGGATGGCTTGCTCAGAACGCTGCCGGTAAGGAAATAAGGGCCCAGGTGCTGTATCTGTGAAGGGAACTTTCAGGTGAATTCAGGCACCAATCTCGCTCAGAGCCCCTAGGGACTGGGCTTCTAGGCCCGGGCTGTCGTTTGTCAAAAGTTTGCCCCACCATTGTCCCTCTGTTTCAATATCGGCCCAGTGGATTATTGTCAACCGCCAACGCTTCGACAATTCCACTTTTGACTTCTCCGGCCGCGCGGTAGCCCGCGAGCTGTTATTACGGCGCGGGAGTCGGGAGAGGCGGCCGGGTTGACACGGCCATTGTCAGCCAGCCAATAACTGGCCCCGGATTTACCACCAGGTGTGAGCGGTGTATGAACGAGTTGTCCAAAGACTTGTCATAATCATAGGCGATTCCACGGCCCATTCACGGCGCCTGGTAGGGGGACGGGACGCCGCTGAAGGGAAGCGGGGGCCGGGGGAGGACTCCGGAACAGCGGGAACTGTGTTTGTCAGGCCCTCTTCAGCGCTTTCTTCCCTGGCCCCGTCCATCTCCGGGCTTATCAAAACCTGCCACAGAGAGCGAGCAGGGCGGCCAGAGAGTTGGGTTTAAATGCCATTTTCAAATTATGACGGATCAGGTCGGATCAGGTCATGGATGAGCAGGGTTTTACGGCTCCTCGATAAACTATCCGAGATCCGCCCCCATTACCCTGCTTCCCCCCTCCCACCCTTGCGTCCCCCTCCCCCCACCGCTCCCCCCTTTTTGGTATTTTGCTCCTTCTCCGGCCTCATACATTTCCCCTGTGTTCTTTCACCTGCTTTCTCTTCCCCGTGTTTCCTCTCCCCCCCCCCCCCCCCCCCTTCTAAAGTCTCTAGCATATTTTACTTGCTCGGCGTTATTGTGGGGTGTCCAAACAGAGCATAAAACGTCACTGTGTAGTATATATGGCAGCTGTTTTCAAAGAGAGGTGTGTGTGTGTGTGTGTGTGTGTGTCAGCGCGCGCGCACACACATACAAGCACATAAACACGCGCGCGCGCGCGCCGCGCCCCACACACACACACACACACGCACACACACCACACACACACACACACACACACACACACACACACGCTGTCGGGTATGGGACGTGATGTAACTTGGTGCAAATGCCGGTTTCGCACATTATTCTCTTTGCACCTGATGACATCTGACTCAGGCTCCAGACAAGACTTGTTGTATATTTCTCACCTGATTGAACAGTCGTCAGTGGAGGGAACGAGCTGGCTGTCTGTCTGCTAGGTGGCGCCCATAGAATTGCGCACTATGAGGTACAGGCGTCAGACCTGGTGTTGTTGTAACCCTTGTGCCAGTGCACCAAACATCGTCTGAATAGGTAGAGCTTGTCGCACTATGTCGGTGGTTGGGTTCACTGCAGAGCAGCCCTTCGAACACAGTTCTTTATTCGTTGTCTTATTTCCCCCATGAACAACAACAAAAGTTACACCGAACACACGCGCGTGCGCGCAAGTAGACACACACACACACACACACACACACACACACACACACACACACACACCCCGATGCTCTGTACCAGTCTAGTGGACATGATGGTTGACTGGTCTGTGTTTTGTCGAAATCGGCAAAGTGCGAGTCACCCCAGAGGGACACAGAAGATGGCAAACGGTCCAGAGATTCACGTGCTCCGCAAGCAGTCTGGCCGAGAGCGAAATCCGTCGTTCCGACCTCCTGTGTAGAAGAGGCGTGCACACTGGGGTTTTGACCCAACTGTGTGTAATGGCTGCGGCGCTAAGGTACGCATGGCCGGCTGACAGTCTGTCTGTCAGAGGAAGGTGCCAGGTGTAACGGAACTTGCCCCCGGCTGACGAGGAGTGCTGTCACTTTGAAAGATCCCTGGACCACAGTGCCTGGTGTGATGTGATGGTAACCACACCACATGGCCTGGCGGACCACAGAGCCTGGTGTGATGTGGTGGTAACCACACCACATGGCCTGGCGGACCACACAGCCTGGTGTGATGTGATGGTAACCACACCACATGGCCTGGCGGACCACACAGCCTGGTGTGATAGGGTGGTAACCACACCACATGGCCTGGCGGACCACACAGCCTGGTGTGATGTGGTGGTAACCACACCACATGGCCTGGCGGACCACAGAGCCTGGTGTGATGTGGTGGTAACCACACCACATGGCCTGGCGGACCACAGAGCCTGGTGTGATGTGATGGTAACCACACCACATGGCCTGGCGGACCACAGAGCTGGTGTGATAGGGTGGTTACCACACCACATGGCCTGGCGGACCACAGAGCCTGGTGTGATGTGGTGGTAACCACACCACATGGCCTGGCGGACCACAGAGCCTGGTGTGATAGGGTGGTAACCACACCACATGGCCTGGCGGACCACAGAGCCTGGTGTGATAGGGTGGTAACCACACCACATGGCCTGGCGGACCACAGAGCCTGGTGTGATGTGGTGGTAACCACACCACATGGCCTGGCGGACCACAGAGCCTGGTGTGATAGGGTGGTAACCACACAACGTGGCCTGGCTGTCACCACGCGCTGTGTACGAATTCGGGTATAATTTTCTTCCCTGTCTCTCTCTCTCTCTCTCTCTCTCTCTCTCTCTGCAAGATAACATGAAAACGGTTCGACAGATCTTTATCAAGCTCTGTAGAGTTGATTCTGGCCAGGGTCAACATCTAAAGGTGATTTGATTGTAAGGCCTCTCAGCAGACCACCGACAAAATGCCTGGTAACAATGTTACAGTTGTTTTCTTCCGTACAGAGGATTGACGGCAGAGCAAGCAGGAATTGCTTCCGCTGTCCAACTCCTTTTTTTATTGGTTGTCTATTGACGTATCCGCCCGTACTGTCCGCTGTTTTCCCGTATCTCTCGTCCCGCCTGTCCTCCATTTCCGCGTATTTAACTACCCGTCCATATCCGCCCGTCTGCCATTTCCACGCATCTACCTACCCGTCCATCGACGTTTCCATAATGGTTGTTTTTTAAGGGTTGAGCGTGACGACGCGATGTTTTAATTAAGCGATCAGCTTCACCTTTCGAGAAAGCTATTTGCAGTGTACTTCAAATTCAGCCAACAAAGATTTAAGATTTTTAGTTAACGTCGGGTCTGATGTAACTAGCATGAACAATAAATGACAATGACGGGGGATAATCTAGTCAACATGACTGTGGACCCCTGGCGCATTACAACGACAACCCACTGTAGAATTAGTCGATTCATGCTTTAATGGCAGCGATTGATGTGACCAAAATGTAATGAATCATGTCTAGATCTTTAAAGCGAAGGCGAGTGACCCCAGTGGTCTGCCATAAACATCAAACACGGGCGGGAATATGCAAAATGGACTTCGTCCGTTACCCGATGTTTGTACAATATCTGTCGCGATTTGGACTTACTTCAGGAGGGGGGGGGGGGGGGGGTTGTTCGGTTGGTTGGTTTGGTTTGGTTCTCTGTTGTTGTTGTTGTTGTTTCCGGAGGGGATGAGGATGGGTGTCTTTGAATAGTTCCTCAATTTTATGAGTTTGTTTGGTGCTGTAGAAAACCAGTATTGTGGTTAAGTTATATACGAGTAATCATACAGCACAACATGTATGACCACAGAGCCATCGCGTAAAAAGTTTCTCTTGACAGATATCCGGTCGATCCCTGTCACGGTATTGCTTTCCTTTTCCCCCGAATATCAGCTCGTCCTTCATCTCCTGTTCTTCAACCGTTTGACCTTTAGAACAGACAAGCTAGAATTGGGTTGGTGGTAGACTTGGTTTTAGATCAGTCTTTAAGTTCAAAAGCTGCCTCGGTCAAGTCTCGGGATTGAAAGACCAGTGAGTCGTTCTGTTTGACTAGGTTGCTGCTGCAGTGCAGTCTCCGTGGTCGGCTTGATTCAATGCATTAAGACGTGACCAGTAGACAAGCTGTTGTTCCTGGCTGTGCCGAGGGAGCCTGCACTGTCTTGCCATGCGTAAAGGTCTGCGCGCACTTCCTTATCGTCATGCTTTCATATAATCATACGTACAGGTTTTACCGCAGTCGCCTGTCAAGAGGCAGACATGGTCGTGCAGCACAGGAGCCATTTTTCGTTTCCGTTCGGTGCACGTGACGCACAAAGCAAAACTTATTAGTAATGACCGTCATTATAGACGTTTATTCGTTCAGATTGAAAGCCGTCCGTTAAATCGTTCAGGAAACCGTTTGTTGTGCACGTGGATCAGCATGTGTTTGAGGACAATAAACTTTGAAGTGATTTTCTGCGTTTTTTTTTTCTGCGGAAAACTTCAGTTTAAGTGCAGGGGTGGAATTTAGCCAGGCTAGGGAGGCAGCAGCATCTCAATATCTGTTTGGTGGAAGAGATATTGGGAGACCGAGGAAAAGAGGCAGGGAGGGGGGGGGGGGGGGGGGGAGGGGGGGAGGAGGTGGAACAAGACAAAACACTGGAAGTCAGCGAATGGGAGGGTGAAGAGGAGAGGAGGGGGAACAAGACAAGACAGTGGAAGGCGGCGGGGGAGGGGGGTGGGGAAGGAGGAGAGTGGGGAAGAGGACGAGTAATAGCGTGTGTTCGAAATAACCGCAAGTCACGCGCTGAACATTAGTTCTCTGCTGTCGTAGCAAGATCTTTTTTGCAACACGAGTTACGCACTGTACTCAAAGCAGCCTGATTCCGAGGCGAAGGTGTGCCGTACATGACAGCCACAGTGCATCTTCTTCCCCGGTATTTGCCGTGCCAGCATGCACGTCCTGAAGTCTACTAACAGCCGAAACCGCTTTCTCCCTCTCTCTCTCTCTCTCTCTCTCTCTCTCTCTCTCTCCCCCCTTCTTCTTGTCTTTCCTCTTCTTCTTCTTTCACTTCCTCCTCCTCCTTCTCCTCCTCCGTTCTTCCTCCTCTTCTTCTTCTGTCTGTCTGTCTGTCTCTCTCTCTCTCTCTCTCTCTCTCTCTCTCTTCTCTCTCTCTTCTCTTCTTCTTCTTCTTCTTCCTTCTCTTCTCCTTCTCCTCCTCCGTTCTTCCTCCTCTTCTTCTGTCTTTCTGTCTGTCTGTCTGTCTGTCTGTCTCTCTCTCTCTCTCTTTCTCTCTCTCTCTCTCTCTCTCTCTCTGATGTCCGAAGCTTTTAAGGAAAAAAGGTATACCAGCACAGATAAAATATGTTTATCTAACAGAGGTGAGAACATCGATTTCAAATTACTTGGAATCTACAAACCCAAACCTGGAGGGAAATTGTGCTCGTCAGACTGTTTTTGACGCGAAACTGATGTACCAGCGCGAAACGGAAATACGGCCTGTCAGCCTAAGCCACGGGAGAGTGGGGGTGGGGATGGGGGAGAGGGTGGGGAGCACACCTTGTCAGGCAGGCGAGATGCTCAAGATGAAAAAGGCAAAGACAACCGGAGCGAAGAGCGCAGTTTTTTTTTTTTTTAAACCTTAATGCCGCACAAACCTAGCTCGCGCATCTTACCAATGCTTCTCTTTTCCTTTCTTTCTCTCTCCCTTTTTTTTCCTTTCCTCCTTCATTCCTTTTTCCCCCCCCCCCCTCCCCCCCCCCCCCCCCCCCCCCCCCCTACCTTTTCTTCCTTGTTGCCTTTTTTTCCTTCATACCTTTCTTTCATCCATCTTTCCTCTTTCTCTTTCTTCATCACTGCCTTCCCTTTTTTTTTTCATTCTGTCATTTCTTTTTGTTTCTTTCATTCTCTGTTTAGCTCTTCTTTCTTCTCCTATTTTTCTGTTGTTCTTTTCGTTCTTTCATTGAATGATCATTTTGTACAGTGGAATGAGAGGGTGGGAATCTGATTGGTTCTGAGTGAGATGGCGAGGGGGTGTTAAGCTTCAGAGATACAATCAAATGAAACAAACAGCTGACGAAAGGTTCATGTTTGCTTCTATCACTCAAACAACGAGAGAGAGAGAGAGAGCGAGAGAGAGAAAAGAGGAGAGGGGAAAGAGAGAGAGAGAGAGAGAGAGAGACAGCAGACAGACAGACAGACAGGATGGTGTTTTTTTTACTTTCATCTGTTATTATCTTCATCACATTATGAGTTTTTTAATTTTTTTTTTTATTTTATTTATTTTTTTTTTTAACTGTTTTTCTTTCATATCATCTTTCATCTCATCATCATCATGTTTTATAATTGTGATCATCATCTTGATTGAGTTTAGGTATCTATTGTGTGGTGTTGTATTGCAGCCTCTACGATATGAACAGAGAGAGAGAGAGAGGAGAGGAGAGAGAGAGAGAGGGGGGGGGGGGGAGGGGTTGGAGGATACACCACGCAAAAATATAGGGACAGCATGATCCGTGAAACGTATATTTCCCTCTTCTTCTTCTTCTTTTCTCCTCCTTCTTCTTCTCCTACTTCTATTTCTTCTTCTTCTTCTTCTTCTTCTACGTCATCATCGTTATGCTTGTCGCCATGGCTGGACTGACGCCCATCTTGCGGTGTTGTGTTGCTGTCATTAGGCGCGTCAGACAAAAGGGTGGGGGTTTGGAGGTTGGGAAAAGAGGTAGGGGAAGGGAGGAGGAGGAGGAGGGGAGGAAGAGTTATCAAGTAAATTAAGCGAGAGAAGATTCCTGGAGTATTTCTCTCTTTTATCATCATCATCATCACAATAATCATTAGTATGTTGACAGGGCTGAGGTCCATTTTCTGCTGCTCTGTGGATTGTTTCTCTTCTTATCATCATCGTCGTCGTCGTCGGTCGTCATCATCATCATCACAATAATCATTGCGGTGTTGACAGGGCTGGGCCCATTTTCCGGTGCTATGTGGATTGTTTCTCTCTTCTGTCATCATCATCATCGTCATCGTCTCATCATCATCATCATCACAATAATCATTGCGGTGTTGACAGGGCTGAGGCCCATTTTCCGTGCTATGTGGATTGTTTCTCTCTTCTGTCATCTTCATCATTATCATCTATCGTCAATATCATCATCTCATCATCATTTATCACAATGATCATTGCGGTGTTGACAGGGCTGAGGTCCATTTTCCGGTGCTATTTTGGATTGTTTCCCTCTTTTGTCATCATCATAATCATCATTCATTATCATCATCGTCATCATCATCATCATCATCACAATGATCATTGCGGTGTTGACAGGGCTTGAGGTCCATTTTCCGGTGCTATGTGGATTGTTTCTCTCTTTTGTCATCATCTTCATCATATCATCCCTCATCATCATCATCGTCATCATCACTGTCAACCTCGGGGTATGTCAGTGGAGGAAGGACTAGCGCACAGCCAAACACACTCACAGCTTGCTTACGATCTCATTCATATATCATGCATTCGTCACATCAAACCACTAGTAAAGTCTATAACTTTACTACACTTAATCATGGAAAGAACATCAATGCGCATGGAGTCAACAAAATAAAACAATCTCTCTTTTCTTGAACTTCACAAAACCATTTGTCTAAATCATCATAACTAACCCGGGTATAAATAGATTTTCCACTTTACTGCCAGGTGATCTTAAACTATTCACGAATCACTGTCTTTCCTTTTCTTCTTTTTTTTCTTTTCTTTTCACTGTCACTTTCACAAACACCAGTCACGACACAACTGCTGGCACTGGTCAGGTTGGACCGCTGGCACTGGTCAGGTTGGACTGCTGGCACTGGTCAGGTTAGACCGCTGGCGTTGGTCAGGTTGGACTGCTGATGAAAGTGGCGCTGCCAGGTATGAAGGTCGAACCCCGGTTCAGATTGAACAGTGACTACCAGACATCGATCTGTTCTCCTTTCTTTCTTCCTGCATTAACGCATTGCACTCTCTCTCTCTCTTCTAGTCTGCTCTATCAAATGGACATGGTTGCTTTTCTTTCTTTCTTTTCTTTTTTTTTCTCTTCATCAGTTAGCAACTCTCTCTCTCAACATCTCTCCTTAGTCCTTCCTCTGCAGACTCTATCTGGTGCTAATGCTTCAACTCGGTTCTCTTCACTCCTCCTCTCATCTCTCTGCTTTCCTGTAGCGAGAGCCTACTCCCAGAAACCTCTCCCTCTCTCTCCGTTCTTCTTTCCTGGTTCTCCTTTTCTTCCCTCTCCTCACTTTCTTATTCTTATCCTATGTGTCAAAGGGTGAGTACCATTGGTCAGAATTTTTCCCGCCTTGCAAAAGGTTACCTCCCTTCTAATTCCATTGGACGTTCAAATCGTCACAGTCACATCTACTGGCCTTGCTCTCTGTGGTGGTCAATGGGTCATTTAATAATTAGCTTGATTTTAACCCCCCCACCACACAATACCTTCCCCCTTCCTACTTCAACCGACAACGTCTGGCTTTAACTGTGGGCGCTGGTCTTGTAAATTAGCTGATCAGTCTGACCCAGGCGCTAAGATCCGTCTGGCCAGACCTATTGAGACGTCGGTCCAGCCACTTTGTCTGCTGGACAGTGCTGTCTCGTGAGGACTAAAAATAGCCTATTCGCTGTGCCTAATTGGCTGATGCGACACCGAAGTCGTCTGCCTGGAGACCAGAATGTTTGAGTTTGGGACTTATGTCCAATTAAACTGGCTGGCGACTGACCACGAATTCGGTTTTTCTATTTTTGTCCGTGACAATTTCCCCCTTGCAAAAGACTATGCTCAGCATTGTCTCAAAACACGGTACAAAAAAAAAAAACCGAATTGCTGACACCACAGCTACACGTGCAAGTTTTTGCAAAATTATTTACACAACGGTTCACAATTTATCAGCATGTATCACTCGTAAATATACACCCAATGGGTTATCATTGACGTGCGCTTTTGCCTTTTTTTTTCCAACTCATTTTCTGATAACCTCTGTGCGCACCTATGCAATCCCCTACCTGCGGATTTGCGCATCTTCTCTTCACAACTATTATGAAAAGCACAATCTAATATGACCACGATCCATGACACCTCACTGAGGAATCTCCATCCTCGCTTATCGCAAACAGTGCATTACTACACAAGCGACTGTATGCTCCAAAACATAACTACATTTACATGAACAAGTCTCACAAAGAAAATATGACCATAGCCAAATGGGAATGAACCCATATCCACTCAATCTCACTGTAATCAACACATATTATTTACAAAGTAGCTATGCACCCCGGATGTGACTGACTTCCTCTGAGTTGCAGCTTGCTAGACTACATGGCTTAAATAGTCAGCTGCTACATTCTGTCGACCTGGGATGTACTGAACTCGATACCTGTAGGGCTGCAGTGCCATTGCCCGCGCAGCACCCTGCTGTTTTTCAGCTGCGCCTTTGTGCTGAGTGCTCACGCTGAATATATTTGCGGAGAAAATTCGCATGGAAAACTTTTGGTTTCCCATTCACATCAATTCGGTAATCCCGATCTACCTTTCAGTGATGGTGAATGGTCCTTTCCAATGCATCAGCAGCTTGTTGTGATCCGTGGAAGCAGTAACAGGACTTGATCTCCCACCTTGAGGGATTGCTTCCTCACCTTCCTGTCATATTGCTTCTTCGTGCACGACCCTAGCCTCCTGCAAACTTTCCCTTGCAACCTTACACGTCTCCTCTAGCCTATGCGTAAGTCCACCACATACTGATACGTGGTTTTGACCTCTTCTGAACTCTGTTCTCCGGACCACAGCTCTTTGAGAATACACACTGGTCCCCGAACTGTCCGCCCATACAGCAGCTCAAATGGTGAAAAGCTTGTGCTCTCCTCGAGGGGCTTCCCTGTAGGCGAACGTGCCGCTGGAATGTAACGGTCCCAATCTGCTGCCCTTTCCTCACAGAGCTTCTTTAAGATGCCCTTCAGCACACCATTGAATCTTTTCACCAAGCCATTGCATTGTGGGTGGTATGGGGTAGTGAGAAGCTGTGTGATCCCTAGCAGCCTGTTGACCTCCCTCATCACGCCTGAGGTGAACTGTGACCCCTGTCACTGAGAATTTGTGATGGCACAACAACGCGAGAAAAGATGTTCTACCAGCCCTTCAGCGACCTGTTGCGTATCTACGGCCTTCAATGCGACTGCTTCTGGATATCTGGTCGCGTAGTCCACGAGCGTCAACACATACCTGTGCCCACCCTTGGAACAGGGCGAGATTGGGCCAATCAGATCAACAGCCACTCTCCTGAATGGTGTGTCAATTAAAGGGGGCTGTTTTAAGAGGCGCTTTCCTCTTCACCCCTCTTGTGGCTGACCTTTGAAACACATCACATGACATGCAGAAACGCTTATGTCTGCCATTGCCCCTGGCCAATGAAAATCATCAAAGATTCGGTCAGCTGTTTTGCTGGTGCCGAGATGACCCGCCGTGAGCGACTCGTGACCCACTGACATGACAGTGTCACGATAACATGCGGTACCTCTAACTGAGTTGTCACCTTACCTGTCTTCCCCTTGGTGAACACTCGGTACAACATTCCGCTTTCACCAGAAATTCTGCCTCACCTTTCTAACCACCTGTTTCTCTCCACCTCTGCCAACTCCCAAGACTTCACAAGCGAAGGGTCTTGTTCCTGCGCTGCCCTAAACTCATCAGGCGACACATCTATGCCGACTTCCTTGCTGGAACGACTAACGGTTTATCAACCTTTTCCTCCTTCTTGCTCCGTGTTTGAACTGCTGCCCCTGTACAGTCAACAACTCAGGATCCCTGGATCCCTTGCACCTGAATATTTCCAATGATCAAATCATAAGGGGTTTCTCCATCACCAGCGCAGACAACTCGCCTGAGAAGTAAGGGGTACGTACTTCTATCTTAGCAACTGGGAACTTCCTCACAGTGCATCGATTAGAGTACAGGTCTGGATTTGCCCTGTCAAATCCCCTTCCTCGACCAGCGTTGTTCTTACTACACCACATGAACAACCAGTGTCCCGTAACACTTTCACCTCTGCTGGCCAATCCACCCTTCTTCCACTGGTAACGAACCACTCAGCCTAGTGCCCTCCATCCCTGACACTGACTGCTGTCCAGCACGAGCCATAGGCCGCACTCCACCCTCTTCAGATTGGATCCCTTTTGGTTCCACTGCAGGTCGTTTCCCCTGGCACCCTTATCAACCTCTTGCAAGGCTGCTGCCTTCTGGAACTCATGCGACATCCCTCGCCACATGTCCCTTCTTGTGACAAATGAAACACCTATTGTCCCTTTGTCCTCCTTTCTGCCCCACCACTGGGTTTGCAGACTTTGCAGAAAACTCCCTAGTCTCCTTGCACTCTTTTCACCTGTGCCTGGCACCTTTTCTCCTGCACCTTAGTGCCCAAACGTGCCTCCCTATACACCTCTGCTAACTTCAGCAAACTCCCCTGTCCTGCTGTCCTCTCTTTCAAATGTATAGTTAATTCTGGACTGCAACCTGACAAAATCTGTTCTTTCATAACCAGCTCTTTCAATTCAGCGAACTCCTTTCTCGTACCACTCAACTCTAACCACTTCTCAAATAGTGATCTAAACGTGCAACCAAACTGAGTGTACGTTTCACCTGCTTGTAATCTAGCTGATCGAAATTTCTTTCTGAACCCTTCCTCTGTGAGGTCAAATCCCTTCATCAAAGACTCCTTCACAGCACCAAAATCAGATTGTTGGTCTGCTGTAATGCAGTGAAAATCTGTAATGCCTTACCCGTCCAATTAGCGCTGACAAGATGACTGCCCCACTCTCCTGAAGGCCAACCCTGACTGGTAGCAAACGTTCAAAACGACTGATGTACGCATCAATCGAATCTGTTCCTTCAGAGAATTTGGTAACTTTGGTCGGGGGCATAACTGCGCACAGGGTCACTGGAAACTGAGCTACCATCATCGGTGGTCTCCCTCTGTATTCTCACTCTCTCTAACTCTAATTGAATCCTAATCTTTCTTGTTTCCTGCGTTATCTTTCTGTTTCCTGCGTTGCGCTAGCTTGATTATCGTTAGCCTGAATCCTTATCTTTCTGTTTCCTGCTCGCTAATGCTGTTTCTACTGCGACACGCGTCTTCCGCTCGCTCTCCCTTTCCAATCTTTTGTGGGTTTCAACGAATGCTCGCAACTCTTCTCCCGAGTAGCCTAAATCACGAGCGACGCTCACAAGTTGTTCAATAGGGGTGTTCTTTTCGTCCGCCATTATATCCCTTTTTTTTTAACAAGATTTTATTACTACGACAGCCAAACTGGTTGTTACCGACACGAGTGACGTAATAAGCACAATCCTATGAATGATATATTAGCTTGGAACAACGTAATTAGTTTTATAAGACGCCTAGCGCCTGACCCAACTATGAGAGCGAATTATAGGCAATCTGTGCGAATATAACGTACTCTGGGCTGAAATGCCAAGCCTAGTGTTAACTATCTTGGAAGCAATGCCAAGCTAGTATTTAACTATCTTGGGAACATACGTAAGACACTTACCTTGTCTTAGGATACAATACTTGAATCCCACCCAGCTTCCTCTCTGAGAATTGAACAATTATAATAAATGGGCCAGAATATCCTGGCAGGCTCGCCAATAAATTGTCAACCTCGGGGTATGTCAGTGGAGGAAGGACTAGCGCACAGCCCAAAACACTCACAGCTTGCTTACGATCTCATTCATATATCATGCATTCGTCACATCAAAGCCACTAGTAAAGTCTATAACTTTACTACACATAATCATGGAAAGAAACATCAATGCGCATGGAGTCAACAAAATAAAACATTCTCTCTTTTCTTGAACTTCACAAAACCATTTGTCTAAATCATCATAACTAACCCGGGTATAAATAGATTTTCCACTTTACCTGGCCAGGTGATCTTAAACTATTCACGAATCACAGTCTTTCCTTTTCTTCTTTTTTTTCTTTTCTTTCACTGTCACTTTCACAAACACCAGTCACGACACAACTGCTGGCACTGGTCAGGTTGGACCGCTGGCACTGGTCAGGTTGGACTGCTGGCACTGGTCAGGTTAGACAGCTGGTGTTGGTCAGGTTGGACTGCTGATGAAAGTGGCGCTGCCAGGTATGAGGTCGAACCCGGTTCAGATTGAACAGTGACTACCAGACATCGATCTGTTCTCCTTTCTTTCTTCCTGCATTAACGCATTGCACTCTCCTCTCTCTCTTCTAGTCTGCTCTATCAAATGGACATGGTTGCTTTTCTTTTCTTTTCTTTTCCTTTTTTTTTTTCTCTTCATCAGTTAGCAAACTCTCTCTCTCAACATCTCTCCTTAGTCCTTCCTCTGCAGACTCTATCTGGTGCTAATGCTTCAACTCGGTTCTCTTCACTCCTCCTCTCATCTCTCTGCTTTCCTGTAGGCGAGAGCCTACTCCCAGAACCTCTCCCTCTCTCTCCGTTCTTCTTTCCTGGTTCTCCTTTTTCTTCCCTCTCCTCACTTTCTTATTCTTATCCTATGTGTCATAAGGGTGAGTACCATTGGTCAGAATTTTTCCCGCCTTGCAAAAGGTTACCTCCCTTCTAATTCCATTGGACGTTCAAATCGTCACAGTCACATCTACTAGCCTTGCTCTCTGTGGTGGTCAATGGGTCATTTAATTAATTAGCTTGATTTTACCCCCACCACACAATACCTTCCCCCTTCCTACTTCAACCGGCGACGTCTGGCTTTAACTGTGGGCGCTGGTCTTGTAAATTAGCTGATCAGTCGACCCAGACGCTAAGATCCGTCTGGCCAGACCTATTGAGACGTCGGTCCAGCCACTTAGTCTGTCTGCTGGACAGTGCTGTCTCCGTGAGGACTAAAAATAGCCTATTCGCTGTGCCTAATTGGCTTACGCGACACCGAAGTCGTCTGCCTGGAGACCAGAATGTTTGAGTTTGGGACTTATGTCCAATTAAACTGGCTGGCGACTGACCACGAATTCGGTTTTTCTATTTTTGTCGTGACAATCACCATCATCATCACAATAATTATTGCGGTGTGTTGACAGGGCTGAGGCCCATTTTCCGGTGCTATGTTCCGAACACTGCGTTGTTCCCTCACTGTGTTTTGCCTGACACCCTTAATTGATCCAAAGCGACAGTCTGTTCACCGATCTCTTTGGCCCATTAAACACACACACACACACCACACCACACACACCACACACACACACACACACACACACACACACACTCACACACCTCGTGTTTTGGACAGAATGTATGGTCATCAGATGTCATCTGCAAGAAATTGTTTTGTAAAAAAGAAAAAGAAGATTGCACAGTAACCTCTGAACTTTTAAAAAAAAGAAAAAGATAAAAAAAGGTTGCGAAAATACGATGAAGTTTTCAGCATGCAACAGACTTCACTGAAATGGGAGCAGAAAGCGTGCCAGGGAGATACCAAGCACTCTGATTAAAGCCACAAGTTGTCGAACTTTTGCCGGTTTGTTTTCCTTACAACGCCCCTGGATCCTTCGCCTGAGGGATCTCTTGGTGTGCGAGAACAAACCGCCACTTTTCCCTCTTCACCTGGAGCCTGTTAACTGTGTGTACCTTTCAGCTTACACCGGCCACGAGCAACCCGCCACCCGTAGGAAAATAGTCCAGGCTCCTCCAGATCGCTATCAAAACCAGATCCGAACCCGCAACCTTTGAGGACCGCCCTGGTACAGCTGTGGCGGGTCTCTGTAGCTAAACGGTTTACCGGAGTGGATGGGGAGGGCTTTAGCCGCAGAGCCTCACTAAGAGGGCTTGAAGCGCCGAGAGACAGGCAGAGGCGAACAGACTCAATCCCCTCTGTGACGCAAGGCTAACACCCTCGCCAAGGCTCGGGGAAAGGAAGTGGCGGCTAGGGACGCCTTCAACGAGGGCTGGCGTGAAAACAGGGGATTACTGTTGGCACCTGGCCTGAGACCCCCTAAGAACTGGTCTTCACACCTTCTGAGGGCATCGGGTATTTCCGGTGGCTTTGTTCGACAACTTGTTTGGAAAGTTCGCCTGGGAATTCTGGGATGTGTCAAAACTCACGGAGGTCAGAAACCTTGCTGGTCAAACAGGGCACGGTCTAGTTATTCTTAGCCCCATACCATTCTCCTCCCTCCCCCCTCCCCCCCCCCCTTTTTTTTTTTAAATCTTAATAACTGGGAAATAAGTAGAATAAAGGACATAGTCCTGTGCGCGCGCGCGCGTGTGTGTGTGTGTGTGTGGGGGGGGGGGGGGGGGGGGGGGTGTGTGTGACGCGCGTGCCTTCGTTCTTGAGGCTCAATATCCATGCGGTCCGGACCTCAGTTGTTCTGGCATACGTTATCGATCACTTGATCTGCAAAAATGTATTTGTCCTTTCGTGCTCGGCACAGCGTCAGTAAACTTAAGCAGAGCCCACAATATTAGATGCATGTGAAAGAGTTGGTTTTTTTTTTTTAAAGGTCGGGCCTTTCCCGACGACCTTGACCGTGTGCATTGCGGCATCGATGTTCGAACAGATGACACAGAAAAGGCAAGCGTGACTGCTGTTACGGTGGCCATGGTTTTGGTTGTTATTGTTTTTTTTTTTTTCACATTTTAAAAACAAAAATGTGCCTCATATATTATTAGTACCAAGTATAAGTAAAGATAAAAGTATACTTCCTGGGTGTATATCCGAGTGTTGCTGAAATTGTCTCACCAGTCTTGCATGCGTCTGTATCTCTCGGACCTGGTTTTGACACCAGGATGTATCATGAAATGAAGAGTACAGCCCTGCCAAGAGCTTCCAGAGCAGTATGGAACTGGAAAGCATCATCCCCATCCTCATCATTGATCATCATGGAGAGAAAAAACAGTCTCAAACTCTATGGCCCTGCATGTCCTGCTGTCATGGTGAGCTCAGTGTCGACGTCCTCCCCTCCTCCATGCCCGTTATGAACGTGTGTCCAAGTCGTCGGTATTGACAAGTCATGATGACTGACATCGGATGGACGGATGAACTCGCTCACTCACACTTGGGCTGCAACTAAATAATTTTGGTCAGTAGGGGACTTAATAGGCAATGTCCTTTGTGTCTTGGGTCAGATGAATACCACCGAAGAGATTCGGCCACGATGCAGCGTCTCCTCTGATGAGTCGCCTTGTGGTGACCTGATGATGGCTCCCCGTGGAGTGCGGTGCTGAGACTGACAGGACGTCTGGATGTGGCTGTGGTATGGGGAACGAAGACGGAATGAGTGATGTGGCAGTGATGTCATGAAGGGGCCACAGAAGATGAGGCAGAAGGAATGTCAGTGAATGAAATGAGATTAGAACGAAACTCGTTAGAACAAGAAAGCTTGGATTCACTCTTCGTGTGAAGTAGATTTAAACCTCAGATAGGATGAGTCTGAACTAGACAAGGCTCATAAATACTTGGTTGTACTCCTGTGTTCTTGTTTGAGGACTTGAATCTCTAAACAACTAGTCCATCCCCGATCAAGACTCACCATCTTACGGAAATAACACCCGAGGTAAATAGAAACTGTTTTCTTCTCTTCCAGTGTAGACGACATGAAAGAAATAGAAAGAACGGCAACCCATCCATCCCATTTCTGCCCACGCTCCTCTCTCTCTCTCTCTCCTGAAAATATTTTTTGTTTTTAATAACTCACGGGCACAACAAAGAAACGAAGTAACCAGCCACAAAAGCCACGGCCTACGTCACTTCCCCCTGCCACTGGCACCACCGCCGTGTGAAGGCGTTCAGGGGCAGTCAGCACAGCCTGTTGCACCGCGCACCGCGGGGCCAAAAAGAAATGTGTCAGCCGGGTTTAATGACTTTACACAACACCCCGCAAATTGAAAGCAGGGGACATCTGTAAATTTACTATTTAAAACGCTTCCCCCCCCTCTTCCTCTCTCTCTCTCTCTCTCAAACATGTATACACGCAAGTGGCATGCACTCACACCACACACACACACACACACAAGTGGCGCGCGCACGCATTGAATTCGAACACCTGAGTTTTTCTAATATATAATTCACGAAATAATTTTCCCTGGGGCGTAGAATAGGCCTTCGGTTTTTGTAATAAAATTAATAAAACCCCAAACGAATTGTTCCCTATGTTTTTGGGCGGTTTTTTTTTTTTTTTTTTTTTTTTTATATAAGTAAAAACGCACGTGAACCACAAAACTTATAACCATTCCACTGCGTTCTTTTGGGCAAGGCATCACTTAGGACGCGGGCTTTGCTGCCCCAGAACAACACGGGAACAGAGAAACTTCCAGGGTTCAGTTCCGAGTATGATGACCATATTGTTCTGCTAACAGAACTAACGAAACCAAAAAACCAAAGGTAGGACTGGAATTGATTCACAAACGGGGGGAAAAAAGACCGTTTAAACGTGTCCAGTCGCGGGGTCGTAGGAAGAAATTCCAAACCGGATAAAGGGGCAAGGAAAGGGCCCCCGCAATTCCGCTGCCCCCTCCTATCACACACACAAAGGCCTGCAGACGGGCGTGAAACGGCCGTCCCCCGGCACTCCCCCCCCCCCCCCGCTCGAATGAAGCTGTTTTGAAAAATAAACCCCAAGCAAGCTCCGGAGGGCACCAGCTAAAAGGGGGAGGCGATGGAAAAAGGAAAATTTTTCACTGAATTGGATCTTTGGGCGTAAAGAGAAATTGGGCAGGAAAAAAAGGGTTGTTACGGGTTAGGAAAAAAAAAAAAGAAGGGGGAGTGTCGATTGGGAAGGGGGAGGGGGGGGTAAGTGGCGGGGGGGGGCCAAAAGAAAGGGGGGGGTTGGGGGGGGGGATGGGGGGGGCGAGCTATGAAAAACTCCTCCCCCCCCACCCCCCCCACCTTACTTGTCAGGGATCGGTTTCCCCCCTGCACCCCCCCCCCCCCCCTCCGGGGCCCCCCCCCCTCCCCCACCCCCCTTCTTCCATCGTCGTGGGGGGTGGGCAGCCCGGGTTCCCCCCTAATAGAATAACGGGAGGTCAAGAGGGATAGCGCGCGCCTCGCGTGACCCACCCACACAGGCCCCCCCTTTTTGACCACCGTCCCCCCGGGACACTCGGGCGAACGCGCAAATTTGCCCCGGGGCACTGCCTCAAACAAAAAAAAAAGATAACGCACAAGGCACCGCTCCGAGTCTTCCACAAGAGCTGGCGTCAGATTGCTTTTTGGGGCCCTTTTAAATGTGCTTCGCGGGGAATCGGTTTTTTTTTCTCACTGACATAGCGCTCCGCATCCCGGGCATGTCAAGTTTAAACGACCCCGAGATAAAGTGGCACTGAGCGCTTTTTGTGTTTAAACATTGAGAAAAAAAAACACTCAAAGGGGGTTGTTTCTCCACGGCCCCAATTAAATAAACATGCAGGGGAAAAAAAAAAAAAAAAAACGGCCCAGTAATCGTTTCATTTTAAAACCTTCCGCGCTGGGGGCGTTTTTACTCCCTTCCCCACCCATTCTTTGCCATTTTCCTTACTGTCAACAAAATTTTTTTTGTAAAAAAAAGGGGTTTTTGAACGGGGAAAATCTCAAAGCACACAAACAAAAATTTAAAAACCCCTCACTTTCTCCTCTTTTCCTCTCCCTCATCCCCCCCCCCCCCCTCTCTCCCTCTCTCCTCTCCCCCCCCCCCCCCCCCTGACTGACCGACGACGCTGCTCTGTCCCGTCCCCCCCTCCCCCCCCTCCCTCTCCTCTCCTCTCTCTCTCTCCACTTCGCCTTTCAGAGCGCCTTTTAAAGACAAAAAACAACGCAACTACTATCGTTAGTGGGTTTCCCTAATCAAAAAATTTGGGAAATTTTTCCCCATTTGTGTTGGGGTGCGTGCGCCCGGGCGCCGGTGTGGTGGTGTGGATGAAGAGAAGATCGCTTGTTTTCCAAACCACCCTTTTATGGCTGACTGATCGGTGGGCCCCCTCCAGTTGTCCTGAATTGGGGCAGGGGCTACGCGGGTAATGATCCGTCCCCGATTAAAGCGTAACGAGAATAATCCACTGAACCACGGACTGTCTACCTACAGCCGGGACGTTGGTGGGTTTCGGCGCAACATCGGGGCAGACACGCTGGTTGCAAATAGTTCTCCTCTGGTCCGCCGAGGGGCTTCTGTGTTTTGGTTAAAATCACTGGGCATTTTACAACAAAACACAAAGAAATAGGGGTATAAATAAATCAGTAAATAAAAAAAAAAGAATACATTAAGTAAAATAAAATAAAATAAATTAAACCCATAGAATTTAAACAACGAATAAAACCGAAAGCTGAAGAATAGAGGGGAACAAAATAGTTTAATTCCATTTTTTGTCTAATACTTGACTAAAAAAATTTTCCTCTCTATATATTTATCATGCTCCTGGATAATGCACACGCTGGGTAAGACTTTTACAGACGTTCAACAGTGCAGCTGACAGCACTGTCTCAACGGGATCGCGTAGACTTTCATCGATAGGCCCGTCAGGGACGGATAATCTTAAATCAAATGAGCAGATTTTTTTTTTTTTTTTTTTTTTTTTTAAACGTTTAATCGGGAAATCACAATTTAAAAAAGAGTGAAAATAGAATTTTACCTTATTTTTGTTTACGCCACCGCTCACCTTTTGCGCTAAGACACGGTTCCCCACAAGAACTTTTTCTGCCAAAAAAATAGACCCAAAAGTTGCCAAACCCATGTGCAACAAATCAAAAATAATTTTGGCCCAAAATTCTTTGTCATATGTGAACGCAAGAGGGAACTAATGGAACTCCGTACATGCGGTGGAAAAAAACGAGAAAAACGTGCGGCACGTGCCCCTTTTTTCCACGCATGCACTTTTGCTCCGCCCCTTTTGTTGCCTACCGGGTAACTTGTGTTCCCAAACTTTCACACAAAAGCACTTTAAATTGTCATGCAAAATGCCAACCCCCCCAAAAAATTATATCCCCAGTTTAAATTTGGGTGTGACACTTCATAGGGAACTTTTATTGGAAAATCCCAATGGGGGCTAATTGGTTTTTAATGATTCGATACAACTTTGAAACAACAATGTGCAACACAAGGCAAATTGGAGTTGCCACCCCTTGTTGCACTCGGTGAACCAGGCAAAGCATTTTTTTTTGTTTTTATTTTGTGCTTCTCTTTTTTGCTGTCCCCGTCTCGTTTGCCACGGGGAAACCTTGGCTTGATCCGAGCGCTTTTTTCTGTGTGCGGGGAACCTTCTTTTATGCTCTAGTTTTAACTTGGGAGGGCTGAAATTTTGGGTGGCTCATGTACGGGCTTTTTGTGTTTGGAATTTTTTTATGCCCGGGTTTACACGATGCAACAAAGAGGGAACAATGGGTAACTCCCAAATTTCCAGTGTTGCTACATTGTGCTTTAAAAGTGTCACTACAGCAACTCATTTTAAACTAAATTTGACCCCATTGGATTTTCCCAATAAAAGTTGCCTATGAAGTTGTCACAACCAAAAGTTGAACGTCGGGAGATATAACTTTGGTGGGGTTGGCAACTTTTGCATGACAACTTCAAGTTGCTTTTGTGTGAACAGCTTGGCAACACAAGTATATCCGGTAGGCAACAAAAAAGGGGCGGAGCGAAGTGCATGCGTGCGACAAAAAGCGGCACGTGCCGCCACGCTTTTCTCGCTTTTTTCCACACGCATGCTACGGAGTTGCCATATAGTTGCCTCTTGCGTTCACATATGACGAAGCAACTTTGGCCAAAATCTATTTTTGATTTGTTGCACATCGAGTTGGCAACTTTTGGGGTCTATTTGTTGGCAGTAAAAGTTGCTCTCGTGTGAACCGTGTCTTAGTATCGCATTTATTTCTTTTGTGACACCAAAGAAGCCAACTTACCATGCCATCGTCATATGAACAGATAAGAAATCGTGTTGGTCGTGATTTTATTGATCTAAAGAGGATTATTGTGCTAAAGGTCAGAGATAATTTTGGATTTTTTTAAAAAGAAGAACAAAAAAATCAATTTTTTTTAGTCGCGCGAGTAATGCAAGATCCACAAGAGTGTTTTCCATCGATATATTTTTTCCGCGGATACGTTGGCACAGTTTGCTAATAGAAACTTGCCAAAATTTTCATCAGAGAGATTGGAACCACAGGGTTTGATTGACAAAGGGAAGGGAAAAGTCAGAGTGAACCTTCAAAGGAGGGGCGGGGTATCAGAGACCTCAAAGCTTGAAACGAAACCTCCTCATGGAACAGTGAAAGAACAATTTGGTGACAGCGCACGCGTGCTTGTTGTGTGTGTGTGTGTGTTTTGTGTGTGTGGTCGCGCGCGCAAACAAACAAACAAACAAACAAACAAAACCAGAAACGAACAAGGAGCTGGAGAGGGAACATGGTTGTTTCGGAGAGATTTCCCCTCATATACCTCTTCCATGCACTTTGAGTTTAGTTCATAACGCTGTCCAGCATTGGCACATGCAACGGGCGTCACCATTTCCGTCTGCGTCCCTGACAGACCTGTTCCTAACGTCATGGCTAGAAGGTGCACCTCTGTTACCGGGAATAGTCACACTGAACATCGAGGGTCCCTCGCCTAATCCCACGGTGATTGTCCGCTGTCGTGGGCTATCTGCTTCCACAGATAGCGCGTGAGCCCAGTCCCCTGGCTCACCTGTGGCGAGATCCTTCGCGATCCCCTAATCCTCCGGATAGATCCACCTTTCGCTTACCAAAGACCCTGCTTCGTTTTCCAATCTTCCGCATACCCTGTTTTGCTTCCTCCCCCCTTATCAGTGTACCCCCGAGACCCTCTCCCCTCCCCACCCCACCCCCTTCACTAGGGGCTGCAGGCAGAGGGCAGGCATGCAGTGACGGTTCGGGTGGCCACGGGGTGGATTTGTTCGTTGTCACGTTCCTTATCACGGGTGGCAATCCACCCGGGCTGCAGATCTCTGCTCTGCCACAGCACTGTCATCTGATTCTGAATTTATTACAGAACACTTTGAGGGGAAATGTATGGCCGCTTCCGGTTCATATAAGATCCGAAGGATTTTCACGACAGTTAGTAAATTCAATGTTCATAACACGCCAGCTTGTGTCCGATGATGAAACGTTTTGTGTGAGCCCAGTGTGCTCGTGTCCTTTCACACACACACGCATACGCACGACGTTACACTTGAATGCATGCGCAAATAACAGACTCGGCTGCGTAACGCCTCTCTGTTCTCTCCTCAGTGTTCTCATCCAGTATTCACATCACTGCTCCCAGCATCTAACGTTGCTATGTTATCATCCTCGAATAATATCAGTGTCACTCACTGACTGACGCTTCTGTCATCTTCACAGAGTGACAATCGCCATCACATCACGTAGTGGTGGATCAAAACACGTCTTTCGTCGACTGTCCCATCATCGCTTGGGACATGCCCCCACCATCCTCACACCGATGTCAAAGAAACCACAGCATTATGACTTCGTTCATTTTATAAAGACGTACACCACAGTAAAGTACAACTGCGAACAGTCACCACTTGTACGTGATGTATACTACAGCAGTACAACGGCTACCAATAGTAAATGATACATATGTCTCATTTGAACTCGTCATAAAATGTTTTTCCGCACTTGTCCATGAAAGCAGTGCCATTCGCAGGAGTTAGATCAAAGAAAAGAAGACAGCAAACAGCACATAAAAAAACAACAACATTTACTCGTGAAAAACATGACCACGGGGCTAACATCTGAAACATCAACACTGGTTGAAACAGTTACTCGTAAGAGTTTAAAAAAAAAGAAGTTACGTACACTTCCAAGTGAATAAATGATAATCTAGAGCTGTGAAACGCGCATACATACGCACGCTGGTACGCACGCAGACAAGCGCGCGCGCACACACACATACACGCACGCACGCACGCACGCATGCACGCACGCACGCAAAACGCACGCGCGCGCGCGCACACACACACAACACACACACACACACACACACACACACACACACGTGCACGTATGCAGTTTCCACCCTTTTTTAACTGCTTACCTGTCATCTAATTGTAGCTGTCAGCATTTTAAACCCTAAGCATCTCCTTTTGACACCTAAGACGGACCGTAATTCCCGGCCCAGGTAACGGCACAGCCTCAGGAGCCGGAGGGGGCTGGCCGGGAGCCAGGTAATTTGCCGCTCCTCTGCCTCGTCTGCCTTTGACAGGGGTGCCGAGTCACGAAACACTGCTAATTGGAAAGTAAATCTCACCACCTCGGAGATACAACAGTTTCCCCTCTTTCTTCCTGTTCACTGCGAGAGGAGGTTATGTGGAAGCTGCCGTGCAAATGCTGACTAAAACCTCGGAGCGTAATCGTCGGCATGGATGGTGGAAACGCGCAGCTAGAAATGTGTTGAAAGGTCGGCGACTACAACTTGGGGAAATAAACGGAGCAAAAGTGACGTAAAGTTGTGTTTTTGTATACACGAAAGAGACATCGAGAGGACTGATTGATTGGTTAATTCGGTTTTAAAGATGAAAGATAATTGTATCTTTTTCCTCCTTCAGTTTTCGATCTTAAGATTTTAACGAGGCAAGACTAAAATCAAATATGTTTGCTTGTGAAATGTGTGTCGCTTCGTTAACCCCCCCCCCCCCCCTCCCCCCACGCACACACACTTCCCCCGCCCTTTCCCTCATTCCCCATTCCCTCTTCACCTCCTCCCTTTCCCCTCCACATTCTGACCTCCTCTTTCTTCGCCCCTCCTTACTTCCCGTTCCCACCTATCCCTGCCACCCTGTCTGCACCCCCCCCCCCCCCCCCACCCCGTCTCCCTTCCCCTTCCCTTTCTGCCCCCCTCCCTCGCCTTTCCTCACCCCTCCTTGTCCTGCCCTAGAACTGCTTTTAATCCTTGGAAGCGCAAAAAAAAAAAAAAAAAGTTTAGAAATCACGACTGAAGCAGCTGCCTTTAGACCTTCAGTCTAACGCTCTCCCAACTGAGCTATTCCGGCTGACCGTCAATACGGTTTTTGACCCGTGTACTAATGAGTCACCATGGGTCAACTTTGGGGAAGATCAGAAGAAATCGATGGATTTGTATATGGAGCAAGAAGGCAGAGTCACAGACGGACAGACAGAACGCGCTTTGTATATTAGAATCTATCTATCTAATCTACCTAAACCTCTCCCCCCCCCCCCCCCCCCCCCCCCCGCACCTTCACCCTCCGTCACTTCACCATTCCCCCTCCTCCTCCCCTCCTGTCCCACCAACTGCCTTTTTTCCCATCCCCGTTCCCCCTGCCACCCCTCCTGCCCCCTTTTCTCACTCTTTATCCCCTCCTCCTCCCCTTCTCCTGCCTCCCTTCCCCTCCATCTGTTCCTATCCTCTCTACCATATCCCTATCCCCCCGTACCCGTCTACACCCCTTTGCTTTAGTCCACTTTGAATCTCTTGAAGAAAAAAAAAAGAAAAAAAAAAGGAAAGAAAAAAGTGTTTGAACCCAGGATTAAACTAGGGAACTTTAGATGTACAATCTAACGCTGTCCCCAACAGAGCTGTTCCTGCTGATAGTTAGCACGGTGCTTTGCTTTGGTAGTTTCGGAAATATTTAAAAATACATGATTTTCGATTAACTTTTTGATTACTATTAATTGCATTAATATGTAACATGATCTATAACTAAAACACAGATAAAGTCATTCCTTCTGGACATTGTGAGACTTCAGGCTGTTCTCCATTGAACGAATCACTGGTTCGCGATTCTTGATGGCGAACTGATGACCAACCATAGTTTATCTCTTAACTGAACCCCGTGACTCAAGTTTTATTTCGCGGAGGCATGACGAATTACACACACACACACACACACACTACACACACACACACACACACACAACACACACACACACACACACAATGAATAAGATACAAGAAAAAAATGCTTAGGTGAAGTTTTAACGATCTGTTCTCAAGGTAGGAACACAAGCTGAACAATACTGCTTGCTGGCATGCAGTGTTAGGACTGCTGAGCTTGGAACTAATTTGAAATGGCTGTGAATGGATTTTGGCTATAACATTGTCCAAAATTTAACTTACTTCCAAAGCATTCAGGACTTCATGCTTCAGTAGTACAGAATAGAAATGTTTACCTGTGACTCGAGAAGGAAAATTTAGGTCAATCAACCACAAATTGATTTCATCCACTGGAGAATTGTCAGAAATCTGTTTTCTGTTAAACAAGTGCTTTCATGTGGTTACTTCCCTTTGCGCGAACCCAAACAGTTTTCCAGAACAGGCTGAGCGATTTCTTCTTCTTCTTCTTTCTTCTTCTTCTTCTTATCCTTCTTCTTCTTATCTTCTTCTTCTCTTCTTCTTCTTCTTCTTTTCTCCTTCTTATCTTCTCCTTCGTCTTCTTCTTCTTCTTCTTTTCTTCTGTCT
>CM031600.1:15155778-15173278 GCA_018398815.1 Conus ventricosus | reverse complement strand
TGTGTGAGACAGAGACAGAGAGAGAGAGAGACGCAAAAAGCATAAATTTCTGTACAATTCACTGACTGGGTAATGAAGAGTATCAAGCTAACCCAGCGGCAGATTGCGAGTTTCATGCACACGAAAGACACCAAACACTGTTGTATGTCGAAATAAGCCGGCAACACAGTGCTTCCTGTTTTTCACGTGGCTCATGCTTTCATGCAAAACAGGGTCTATGCATCTGTTTCTGCAGATTGCGGAATCATGTTTCTTGAAATTGGCATCACAAGCGAGTACACGCTGCCGCTCGTGAATTCGTGATTATGGTTACCATGGTTGCGAGAAGAGAAAAAAATGCTTTATTTGATATTGATCAGTTCCATAGAGTCTAAGCTTGCCAGCAGCAATATAAATTACCGGAGGAGACCCAAAACCAGGCATCCTTCATATATTCTTTGATACATTATGATTTTCATACATAATGATTTTCATGATGTCAGCAATCCGGATGATATAGTTTTTCTTAGTTTTTTTGTTGTTGTTTTTTGTCGTCGTTGTTTGTGACGTCAAAAACGACATTTATTGAAAATCCATCTGTCTGTTGTGTATTGCATAATAAATCGGCGTTACTTTATACCTAGTTTCATGTATTTTTGTTGTGGCTGTGGGGCCACACTGATGACCAATTTAATGTGTTCAGGGAAACATGTCATACCTTGGTTGATCTTTCTAACGTGCCTTGGTAACGAAAACAGTTTCGAAATTGAAATTCCTCTTAATTTATTGTACCTGTTGGAAATCCTTGTTTGAGCAGAAAACAGTGTCGTGTGACATAGACCTAACTTTGTTTTGTTGAAGGTGTGTAAGACAGGCAGGTGCTCGCCGTGCGGTCTGAAAGCGGTGGAAAACTATGGAGTATAGCAAGGAAAGTTCAATGTGCTCTTTAATTAATGTGCTATTCCCGCAGGCAGGGAAAACACTGTGGGGCAAGATGTTGTTTCGTGTCCTATATGCGTTTGTGTGCTTTAGTGTCCGCCAGAAACGGTTGAATGGTCTTCATCCAGAGTTACAGGGCGGCTTACGCGGTTGATGTTTACAGGTGGTTAAAAATACCGAGGTCCTTAGGCATAAACCTGACTAAAGAAGAACCCGTCAGCTCTCCACTGCATCTTTGTGTGTTCTGGGAATGACATGAGGGTGCGCAAGGTTTGCGTCCCGTGTAAACTGCGTTCTGCGTTGCACTTTGCTTTGCCAAGTAGTGCCTTCACTGGGATCCAAAATGTCAGGGACCTTTTTCTCGCGAGGAAAGACCCCAGGGACTTTTTCGTCAGGGTAATCAGAGTTAGATGTGCACCAGTGGAGTGAGTGCAGTGCTGTGTGGGCTGACGTGACGGGAGGTCCGCTGGGAACTCTGACCCCCCTGTCATCAGTGTCCGCCGCCATCTTGTGCCAGCGCCATCGGAGCGAGCGTGGTGTTGTGGGAGGAATTTAGGGGCCGCGGCGGCTGTCGTAAGCTTGTCATGTTGGGGCAACTGTTCAGCGAGAGGACCGGACCTCCCGTGCGCTGCCTCGTTACCAACACCACGGAATGAGCTGCAGCACCTCCACACACCCCTCCCTCACCTCTCTCTCTCTCTCTCTCTCTCTCTCTCCGAACAAATCATTTTCATATTCATGCGTCCGTTGCCAATTATTTTCTCTCTTGTAATGCTCATATTTTCGTCTTGCATTTTTTCCCCTTTTTTTTATTTATTTGTTTATTTATTATTTTCTTTCCCCCGGGGACTTGATGTTTAAAAGAGAAAAAAGACGTTGGCATTCATGCTTGTGCCACTACCCTATTGAAAGTGAAATACAATTCCTCCGTTCTCACTGTCTCCATTACCACCTGACCCTTGTCTGGGAGAATGCGCAAGGCAACCAGTGATCTGTAGTGATCTGAAAGGAAAGTGAAAAGCAAAAGCGTAAAGCTCGTAGGCTAAATGTAGGACGTAATGTTGCTGAACATATATAAAAAATAATATGCGTTCTTGTGGTATCACACGCCCACGCACGCACCGCGCCCGCCCCCCCCACACACACCACACACACGCCCACCACACACTGAGAGATAAAAAGATGTAAATCGGTGTGAGCTCGCGCGCGCGTCCTTGCAACCTCAGGGTAGGAGTGTTTTTTTTTTTTTTTTTTTTTCTGACCTGCTGAGGGGTCAGGCAAAGCTTTTACTTGGCCCGAAGCGAAAGCACGTGCCTCTCAATTAGTTTTGAATATTGTAAATTACTGAACGAGGAAGAAAGCGGGAAACACAGTTTCGGTTCGTATCACATTACAGTGATCAAACAGCATATGTTGCATAGGTCTCCGCCATCTCATGTACACATCTAAGCCTTTCTACTGGTCTTGAAATAGTTTCGTGTGCTTGTTGTCTTTATCTTGGCAATTCCTTGTCGACGTACCAACACTCACTAACCGTTCCCAATGTTTGTTCCACAGATCTTTGACTGTCACTTCCTGCCCCGCACCGTGCAGTACATCCACAACGGCTCGCCCCTGCTGACGTCAGACCGGGTCAAGCTGCGCGTGCACAAGTTCATCACGTCGGACACGCACACGGAGACGGTGTACCTGACGGTGAACGTGGTGAACGCCTCGCACGACGTGGTGGACGTGCGAGGGCTGCGTCCCGTGGTGGTGCCCGAGTTCAACGGCCTCTCCAACGCCATCGACGCCTCCTCTATCCGATTCCGCAACAGCAGCAACGCCAACGTCTCCTGCACCGTCAGCTTCTCCAAGTTCTACTCCCCGTGGCCGCTCGTCGGTCAGATCGTGATGGGTGGAGAGAGGCGGCAGGTCGTGGACTCCGTGAAGAAGGACTGCCGGGAGTTCCTCTTCATGAACCTCCACTACGAGCACCTGAGGTCGCCCACGCCCGAGGTGGATTACCTCCCTTTGACTGTGGAGCTCTTTGACGCGTCGGTCAGCGAGGACGTGGTGTCGGAGCGATACTATCTGCCCATCTACATCAAGGGCGCGCTGCCCAACTCTCCGCCCCACGCCAGCTTCATCAACATGTACATGATGGACGTGGACCAGTTCGTGCTGTCCACCATCATTCCCGGCGTCATCTCGGCCGAGGACTACGAGACTCCCAAGGGGCAGCTGGTGTTCAACATCAGCAAGCCCTTCGACAGCGGCCGTGGGTTCTTGGTGCACCTGGACAACCACGCCAAGCCCATCTCTTCCTTCCTGCAGGACGATCTGGACAACCACAGGATTGCCTACCGCCCCCTAGCCGGTCAGATTGATCCTCCTCATCCTCCTCCTCCTCCTCACTTGTCGGGTTTTGATTTGTTTCGTTTTGTCGATGTTGTTTTTGTTGATGGTGATGCTGGCAGTGGTTTTTAATCAAGCCGGCAACATTTACCTTCCTGACTCATTTGTGTGTGTGTGTGTGTGTGTGTGTGTGTGTTTTATTTGTTTGTTTATTTTTTGTAGGTTAGTTTTGTAGTTGTAGATTTTTGTACTGTTGTCAACACAGAGACCTGGATGTGTGTCTGTGCCTCGAACGCTCTGGCCGCGTTCGTCTTGCGTTCCTATCCTTGATGACAGTTTAATTGTTTATTCCTGTCTCCGTGCTCCACGCCCAGGTGTGTGTGTGTGTGTGTGTGTGTGTCTTTAGTTGTCTCGCGCGCGTGTGTCCAAAGCTAATGGCGAGTGGCATACCTACGTGAGGGCTGGCACGCAGGCGCATACTGTCATGTCACCCTGACTCGGCTCTTTCTGTTTGCTTTTTTTCCCCTTGAATGTTTGTGTCTTTGGAGTACTTTCCACTGCTTCCATATCAAATTTCAAAATAAGTCCCACGGAATAACTAGGTATCAGTCGAGCACAAGCGATGAAATATGCTTATATGCTGAATTGAACAGTGTGGAAGTGCTCCCTCGAATAACGTTAGAAGGAATAACCAAAATAGGGTGGACGTGTTTTCACGCTGGTTGAGATCACCGTGTTCACCGAGATGTCAGGAGGTTAGACTTGTGTTATGTCGTAACGATAAAGTTAGTGTCTGTCTGTCTGTCTGTCTTCTCTGTCTCATCTCTCTCTCTCTCTCTCTCTCTCTCTCTCTCTCTCTCTCTCTCTCTCTCTCTCTCTCTCTCTCTCTCTCTGTCTCCATCCCACCGCCCCCTTCTCTTTTTTCCTCATCCCATTTCCTCTCTTTCAACAACATAATTTTCTCAAATCACTCGGATGTTGCTTATTTGCCGCAATTTTCAGCAAAATGACAAATGACAGAGAGATAAAGAGAGGTGGGGGGGGGGGGGGGGGACAGAGAGAAAGAGAGACAGACAGACAGAAAGAAGAGGAGGAGGAGGAAGGGGTGGGGGGGTGGGGGGGGGGGGTAATGTGCAAGCAAAATAGCAGAGTAAAAAGTGTCCAGTGTTTTTACAACGGCAGACTGTCAGTCAGAGAAGCGTCAGGGCAGGACGGCATTGGCGAGACGCGAAAGGACGTGAAATGGGATGTCACCGTCCACATTACCTTCCCGCCTTGTTCCTTGTCGCATGTCTTTCCAGGGCTGGTGCCTGCGTCTCTCCCTCGCCAGTATTTCCCCCTTTTCTTATCTTGCCTTTCGTGCTGTTTTATTTATTTTTTTTTTTTCCTGTCCGTTTCCTTTGATTTGTGATTTTCTTGCGCTGTATATTTCTCCTTTTTGTTCTTTACAGATGACTCTGCCTCTCTCTCTCTCTCTCTCTCTCTCTCTCTCTCTCTCTCTCTCTCTCTCTCTCTGGATCAGATTGCGGAGTACGGTTTGGTGGTGTTGTCTCGTTCGTCATGTCTTTAGATGGATTCCCCCGTCTCCTCGACAAAGGTGGCAGTACGTCGCAGGTCCTCCAGTCCTCCGTAGAGCTTCCGGGCCACTGGTATTGGGTCGGGCCAGGTTTTCTCTCGAAGCGCTTGGTGGAGCGGGCAGGACTGCAGCAGATGTTCTGTTGTCTGGCTGCCTGTTCTGCAGGGGCACTGCTCTGTGTTGCCGATGCGGAGTTTAGAAAATAGGTGGTGTTTCAGCCGGTTGTGGCCTGTCCTGAGCCTGAAGATGACTACCTGCTCTCGTCGAGTCAGCAGGTAGTACGGGTCTGTTCTGTTGTGGCGTGGATGCTGCTGCTTCCACTTGTTCTGCAGCTTGGCCTTGATGATGGTCCTGGATTCGGTGTAGCTGGTAGATCTGTCCATCTGCTCCTTTGTAGTGCCCTCCTTTGCCAAGGAGTCAGCAGTCTCATTGCCGAGCACATTGCAGTGGGATGGAATCCACTGCAGGGTGACTGTGTGACTTGTGCAGAGGGAGGCAAGAGATGAGGACAGATCGTTGAGCTCTGGGTCTCTATTGGACTGAAGGGCCTGCAAGATGGACAGGGCGTCGGTCAGGGGAGTACGGTTTAATGATTGAAATAATTAATACAAACAATTAAATATAGGTGGTTGCGCGAGGACAGCATTTTGGGTTTGGATTTTCAGAGAGGGCAGGAAGGATAAGAGGTGGAACAGTGAGGGAGTGAGGGTGTTGGCAGCGGTTCAAATATGACCATGGATTTTAGAGTCAGTCGGTCTTTTTCCATTCCAAATTGCTTGGTTGGAGAACGCTTTGATAGAGAGACAGAGAGAGAGAGAGAGAGAGAGAGAGGGGGGGGGGGGGGGCGGTGGCGGTGTCTTTATCAAATGCGCCGCAAGATAAATTGATGATAATTATTACACAACGGAACACTAGTTAAGTGATAAGAATAAAACAATAGTAAAGAGACGAATAAGCGAAAGCATAAATACGTACGGATTAGGAACGAGAACATCAGTGTCACATTGCCACTACCGTTTCGTGAATCCTTCACTGCACACTCGTTCACCCAAACCAGTATGTCATCACTGAATGCAACCATCCAAACCCACTGAGCCTCAGGATTAGAGGCCCAGAAAGTGAAGCGTGTTTCACCACACCGGGTACACCAACATGGAACATGAACAACGGCACTGGAGGCGTTCAAGATGGTCACTGCTGGCTGAATAGAGGAACGTCTGTGCATGTTCATCTTTGATGGTGGCGCACTGTTCAGAAGGTGATAACCGGTGTTGCGATACAGAAGATCATCCCGGTTCAGAAGTCGCCCGGTGAGATTTTGGTCCTGCAGTGTCGGCACAGAATGTCATCTGGGTGGTGTTCTGATCGGATGGTGTGCTACAGACTTGTCAGTTATTCAGTGCGCGATGCACAGTGTCAGAATTTCTCAGTGAATGTGACATTCTGTACCGACAGGCACATATCCATGTCCGGTACACATTACATCGTCTCGCCGTATGAATCTCTTGGTTTGAGTCGGGTCTGACTGGTCACTTGAATTATGAGATCGAGGTGCACAAGGTGGAGCAGGGGGAAACAGGTACCCAAAGTGTTGGTTACTGGCCCGTGTCTTTTCGTTTCTTTATCCGCCAGTGCTTTAATAGAGCGTTTATGGCATATTGCTTTCTCCTCGGCGAATGAAAACAGTCAGCAGGAAAGGGTGTTGCTTTCACTCGGGTCTGTGTCTGTCTGTCCGTCAGTCGGATGCCTGTCCATTAGATGACTGAAAAATCGTGCGGCAGATCTCCATCAGATGGTCAGTATCCGCACGTGATTTTAGGTTGAAATAAACGTTCTGGGTTCATTACAAGAAAAGAAAAGAAAAACAAGTTATTAAAAAAAAGAAAAAAGAAAAAGAAAAGAAAGGTCGCATCTGAAATTGTTCGATGTCGTAATGCGCCTGAAACCGTCTGCACACTTATGATTAAAACAGTATCCTGAAAGGGAGGCAATTTTCTGTGGTGGCGTAAATGACTTGGTGGATTCGTCCTTTTCTCGTGTGCTATTTTCTCGTTCGAAATATTTTACTGCGACTAGAGAGAGAGAGAGAGAGAGAGAAAGGAGGGGGAGGGAGAGAGTGAGAGCGAGCGAACAGAACAGAATAAAGCAACGTTTAATTCCACGAAATTCAAACGGTTTACAAGGCACATTTACCAATAATCAAAGAGTTATATCAAATATTTACTTGCTAAAACAGTCATTAACATATTTAGATTTAGTTACAATATACTGAGCACCAGTTTGTCAGAATAAATCAGCTTGATACAAGCTTTTTTTTTAAGTGATGGTATGTTTTTGTTGCTTATTGTTTCAGCTTTGACGCTTTCATCATATTACGTTCGGTTGTTAATATATAGATAGTCTGACTTCCAATTCATGGTTATCTTTTCCCTGTTTTTTTTCCGAATGTTTTTGCGTCGATCAGTTTCCATTCTCAGACTATGAGAGATAATTTGCACGAGGCGCCTTATGTCGTCTGCAGATGTAATCGATGACGCAAAGTTCGGTTTTTATATCACGTTATCTTAACAAACCTTAATATAAAACTGAAACACGATGCTCTCTCTCTTTCTGTGTGAGAGAGAGAGAAAACGGGGTACGCGCGTGCTGTGGGGCTAATGTGCACGTGCTTTCCGCCGTCGTTGCAGGGCCTTCAAGGACCAGCGCGTGCACGAGGTTCAGTTCGAGGTGTTCGACAGCCACTTCTCGCACAGCGTGCCCATCACCCTGCACGTGGCCGTGCGTCCCTCCGACACCACGGCGCCCCGTGTCTCCACATCTCCGGCCTGGTGCTGCTGGAGGGCCAGTCCCGGCCCCTCACTGACCACCAGCTGTCCATCGTGGACAGCGACAACCCGCGCAGGGTCCGCATCTACATCAAGTGTGTGTGGTGTGTGTGTGTGTGTGTGTGTGTGTGTGTGTGTGTGCGCGCGCGCGCGCGCGCGCGCGTGTGTGTGTGTGTGTGTGTGTGTGTGTGCGTGTGTGTGTGTGTGTGAGAGAGAGAGAGAGAGAGAGAGAGAGAGGGGGGGGGGGGGGGCACGCACAAACGCCTGCCGTTATGGTCTGGAGGAAGAGAGAATACCGAGGTGGGAGAGTGAAGGCGTGCGTTTGGGGTGGTGCCTGTTGTATGTTGACGTACAGCCAGTACGAGTGTGCTTTTGTGTGTTGACCAAGAACAAAAGGTTTTCACTATCTGAACTAGCCAGCGCTTTAACCCACACATATTCTGTTCATTGGGGGGAGGGGGAGGGGGGGAGATTATCACGCATGTAAACGGTATTCTTATGTATGCGCGAAGATGGTGGGCAACAGTTGAATAGTAATTCCCGTTTTCACGGTTCAGCATAACTATAAGATTATAATGATGATGATGATAACGATGTCGCTGAAAACGACGTGAGGACCATCATAACGCTTTATCACGATGATGAAGGGAGGTCTGCACCACGGACGGGTACTGGTCAACGGTCGGGCGGCCATGATATTCACCATGGAGGACGTGCGGAACCGGCGGGTGCCTACCAACACGACGACAGCGACTCCACCAAGGACCGCATCGAGCTGCGCATCAGCGACGGCACGCACACCGTGCTGTCCAGCTTCCCCATCACCATCATCCCCAAGGACGACACGCCGCCCTACCTCATCAACAACCTGGGCCTGCAGATCAACGAGGGCGGCATGAAGAAGATCCACGAGGAGCTCATCCTCGCCCACGACGCCGACTCCCTGGACCAGAACATCATCTACACCATCATCAAGTCGCCCAGGGCCGGCGACATCCTCCGCAAGATCCGGCCCTCCGACTCCGGGACGAAGATCTTCGGGTTCCGGCAGAGGGACCTGCTGAAGGGTCAGATCTACTACCGGCATTCCGGGGACGAGGTGTTCCGGGACTCGTTCCAGTTCACCCTGCAGGACCAGCAGGACCCGCCCAACGAGTCGGAGCCTCAGACATTCCACATCATCATCACGCCCATGAACGAGAATCCGCCTCAGTTGGCGCCCGAGGCCACCCGCCTGATGTACGTGCCCGAAACCAGCGTGGGCTACATCAGCCAGGTACTGTGCCACTGCATCCGTCTGTAGGCCTGCCTGTTTGTTTGTTGTGTTGTGTGTGTGTGTGTGTGTGTGTGTGTGTGTGTGTGTGTCTGTCTGTCTCTCTCTCTCTCTCTCTCTCTCTCTCTCTCTCTCTCTCTCTCTCTCTCTCTCTCTGTTGCACTTTCTGTTCAATCTGTTCGTTCTGCATTTACCTAAAGGTACATTGAGCGTGCATCGCTTCGGTGGTACAGAGATCATGAGAATAACAGCAGTCTTACTGACGGAGGTATCAGTCAGGAGAAGAAAAAAAACTCACGGGAAATCATGTAAACATGTGTAAAGCATTGAATGCTCTATGTGGATTGCTGGCGCTGGGGCTGAGGCAGTACGGACCCAGGTGTGGCTGTGAACCGGATGTTTGTAAAAAGGCGCAGAAAGTGATGTCACTGAGGGCGCGCGCAGATGAGACAGCAGAACAAATAAACCAGTCTGTACAAAGCAAAATAGACAAAGTACGTTAATTTGTGGCTTAATGCTGCACAACAAGACTATACATAGCTTGAAGAATCACACACTGCGGACTGGTAGTATGGAATACTTAGTATTTTGTGCCATTCAAAGTAGTACGACTGCTCCGTCAGTAGCGTGGTGTGGTATTGAAGAAGGCACAGTTTGGTTTCTGACACTGTATACCTACACGACAGGTGGAGCTACTGTACACGGACGTGGAGTCGAAGCCCCACGAACTGATGTACACGGTGACCACGCCGCCCTACCTGGTGTACAACCGCGGGGAGAAGGACGCGGGTCGCTTGGTGACCACCCACAACGTCACCAACGTCAACAAGCAGTCCCCCATCCCTGTGGCCGTCAGGTTCACCCAGGCCGACATCAACCACATGAAGGTCACCATCTCTGTCTGGCTGTCTGTCTGTCTACTCTTCACTAGGTGTATTCTTGTGATCTTCAGATTTCTTGGCCACTAAGCACCTTCAAACGATTCATGGACATAATGTTTGAGACCACAAAGCAGATTGTATGGTGAAAATCATAAAGTATAAATCTAGTTGCAAAGCGAGACGACTGCAGGCGGAAATCTAAACAAATCTTAAATGAATGTTAGCGAACCGCCCAGAGAACGTGGACAAACGAGTCAAGACAAAACACAACGCGTTTCGACCTCTTAGGTCTTCCTCAGGTGAGACATAAACAATAAAACAACGAAAATTCGCTTAGCTTTGATCGCTTCAGATCGCTTCAGAGTTCAGCGCAAGGAAGGACATAGGGCCCGAGTCCCGCCTGGTGCGTTTTGCCTACACCGTGCAGGACTCCAGTGGCAACAAGGTGTATGGACAGACCTTTGACATTGAGGTCCTGCCCGTCAATGGGCCTTCTTCCTTGCGCTGAACTCTGAAGCGATCTGAAGCGATTAAAGCTAAGTGAATTTTCGTTGTTTATTCGTTTATGTCTCACCTGAGGAAGACCTAAGAGGTCGAAACGCGTTGTGTTTTGTCTTGTGACTCGTTTGTCCACATCTCTGGGCGGTTCGCTAACATTTATTTAAGATTCATAAAGTATAAATCAAGTATTGAATCATTTATTGAACTATTTCTTTGTTGTTGCTGTTGTTCGTGGTCGTGTGTGTTATGCGCTTAGCATTAAAGGTCGCTGTCATTTCTTTTTCTCCTTCCTCTGGAGTTTAAAGGTGCTGCTGATGTATGTCTGAACGAACATAAACACAGATTTGAGGGAGAGTAATTTCATTTTAGAATTTTGGTAAAGTACACTGCTGTGAATGGAATTTAAGGTATACGTTATTAGGATTTTTGAAAATGTGTCGTTGGTGGGATGAAATCCCGAGGGATAAGTTTCTCACACAGACAGTCGAAAAATACGTAAACAGCGGATAATGGACATTTACATACACAGATAACAACATTAGAACAATTTTTTTTTACTCATTAAGCCTCAACATGCACCAAAGAGATGATAAATGTCTTAATCCCTGAACAACCAGTGGGATGGACACCAACATGTCTATAATCCTTGAACAACCAGCGGGATGGACACCAACATGTCTATAATCCCTGAACAACCAGCGGGATGGACACCAACATGTCTATAATCCCTGAACAACCAGCGGGATGGACACCAACATGTCTATCTGCCAGTTATGGGTAGCAACGTTGCTACTTAATGCGCTGTCGGAACACACTCTGTCTGGGTGAAAACAACTCCAGCAAACTAGGGTGTATCCCCGGTGCCTGTGAGAAGTGAAGTGAGTGTCCGTGTTCCCACAGGTCGCCTACATTCCACCCCAGACCGACATAGGACCCGAGTCCCGCCTGGTGCGTTTTGCCTACACCGTGCAGGACTCCAGCGGCAACAAGCTGTATGGACAGACCTTTGACATTGAGGTCCTGCCCGTCAACAACCAGGTAATCTATCAGCCTGGGTGAAAACTTGCTGCCTGTCTCTCTCTCTCTCTGTCTGTCTTCTTGTCTGTCTATCTCTCTGTGTCTCTCTCTCTTTCTGTCTGCCTCTGTCTCTCTTTCTGTCTTCTCTGTCTGTCTGACTTTCTCTTTCTTTCTGTCATTCACTCTGTCTCTGTCTGTCTTCTGTCTGTCAATGTCTTTGTCTCTCCCTGTTATTATCTGTCCCTCTGTCTGTCTCTGTCTGTCTCTCTCTCTCTCTCTCTCTCTCTCTCTCTCTCTCTCTCTCTCTCTCTCTCTCCAGTTTTACGTTTGCAAAATGAAGGGAACATGCTGATTGCATTACATATCAAAAAGATCAAAGAGCTAAAGTGCGTATTCTAAGTTTAGACTAGTTTGCTTTTCTAATGAAAATTGGTTTTCAGATGAGATCTAAAATATGTGTTTGCGTTCTCATTTGTCTTGTCTCTTACCAAGTGAACAAAAGGACAATACAAAGTCATGTAGTGTGATGTATTGTTCGCAGTTAGCTTGTTCAGTGTTACTTTTATTTCATTGTTACTTTTTCTGCCAACTGGATGTCATGCGCTTACTACAAAATATATTTCCATCATAATTTCCATCAGTGCTCTCACTTTTATCACTGGAGTTATTCCATAGATTTCTTTTCAGTTTTCAATTTATGTGCGTGATTTGGTTTTGGTTTATCAAGCTGATCTGCCAGCATTTGGTTGAAAACAGAATTTGAATAAAGTGTGCTGATAAGCAGTTTCATGACGTAGGCGGTAGCATGCATGTGTCTGTGTGTATGTAGTTTGTGTGAATGTTATTCCACTTCATACACTTTTGCAAATGAATAACATTCAAATGATGAATAAAGATATGCTATTCATATTTTGATGTGGACCTGACACGTGTGCCTCTGATACAGGTCATAACGAACGTCTCACCATTCACACAGTATATTTTCATCATGATGCTTGATTCGAACTCCTAAGGATAAAAAATCACGGTGTTGATTTAACCTGATCTGATATAACTGACGTCTTCTTCTTCTTCTTCTCTCTTGAAGGCTATGTTCATGTTTGTATGACGCCAGAAAACAAGTATACAGTGCCTCATTCCCCATCTCTGTTTCCCTCCTCCCCCCACCCCCCATCAGCTCCACCTCCACCCCTTTTCATCCGTATTCTGTCATGTTTCCTGCAAGAATTCTACCGATAAGAAACACGTAAGTATACCTGGAGGTCTATCAATCACTAGAGCATACTTTTATAGTATTGTTTCAAATTCCCAGTGACCAGCGTGATTTGCTCACTGCGCCAGGTGCCCAGGTTTGAGACGGACAAACTGCTGGTGGAGGAGGGCGGCATTCTGGGCATCTCCATCTCCCAGCTGTCCGCCAGTGATGCCGACACCCTCAGCACGGAGCTCGGCTTCATGGTGGACGCCCTGCCTCGCTTCGGCACGCTTCAGAAAGAGGGCAGGACCTTGAGAAAGGGGGCCAAGTTCACGCTGGACGACTTGAGGAAGAAACACATCAGGTACACAAGTTCGTCTGTCGTTGAACGAGGTCTGTGTAGAAGCTGTGAGAACCGTCGATTGGCAGTTTGTCGCTGAGTATGGTCATTTTCTCTTGATTGTCCATTTGATAATGATAATGTTGATTTTTATAGCGCCTATTCTCTAAAGATGTGATAAACACTCTCGTTTACACAACGGGCTGCCTACCTAGGTAGTGCCGACTGAAGAGCTGCCTGTTGGCGCATCATTCAGTCGTTTCCCGTGTCATTCAGTCAATATCGTTCACTCAGTTTCCTTATTTCCTTCATTCTTTCCATTTCTCGCGCAGGGTGCATGCTATGTGTAGCGTGTCATCCATACCATCGGCCAAACTGGCCTTCTCTTCCGGTTGGTGATGGGATTTCACGTGTGGGCAAGATGTTATGCGTGCGTTCACACAGAGAACCTCGGTTTATAGTCTCATTCGAAGGACTGTATGGGAAATGGAGTCAGAACCAATGTTAACTCCGAGGGAAAAAATCCCTCAGCACCGAAACGGCCCGGCGGAGATTCGAACCCGCAACTCCAGTATCACTAAGATCACGAGTCCGGCGCTCTACCAACTGAGCTATTCCGGCCCCCTATTTCAGAAATGTTAAAAAATGTGGATTATTTTGACCATTAGCAGTATTCTGTACGTAAATCCGTGATACTATTTTTCTGTGTATCTTCGGTGCGCTGACTCAGAAATTAAATTATGAAAAAAGAAATCATACAGTGAACGTTTGGCTCGTCTCGTTCGCACACGTGTGTTTCTTGGACAGTTTGCAACTGTTCACATTTCTCCGATCTTTAAAATTTGTTTGTAAATCATGTAATACATATGTGGTCATTCGCTACATGCAGCAAAATTTCAAAGCAGGAACAACGACGGTATTGGGCAGGTCCAGTCTTGTCTGTCTTGCTGTTCTTGGTGATAAGAAAAGTTTTTCACAGGAACAACACATTGAACATGTCCATCACCGGCCAACGTTGCTGTTCGCAGCGTTTAAGAAAGTTTCTGACAGAAACAACGTAGTGGGCATGACCATTCACCGCCTATCTCGCCATTCATAACGTTCAGGGATATTTCAATCAGCACTGTTCTGGGCAGGTACATTCACGATGGCTCTGACGTGGTCCTGGACACGTTCACGCTGGCCCTGACGGACGGGCTGAACCAGGAGACCAAGGTGATCTCTGTAGAGATCGTGCCCATCGACGACCAGTCTCCGCAGCTGTCCCATGACCTGCGACCCCTGCTCATCGTGTCGGAGGGCGACGAGGCCGTCATCACACCCAGGTGGGTTGTCACCCGCCCTCAGTCATCCCCAGGGCTGAGGTATTGCCAGGAAGGCTGCACAAAGAACACGGTTTCACGAGGAGAACTTTCGTGCGTGGCTAGAAAGAGACGTACCCGCAAAGTACTTGGACGCTGATAATCGGGGGTCTCCAGAAACATGATACGGTTAGGTCAGGACAGTGAGCAAGCGTCAGAAAGCAAACAAATGCAGGAATAAATGACGACAGGAATCGGTCAACACACGCAGGGTCCGCCCAGGTTCACTACCTAGGTTGTTGATTAGGATTGACCTACGGTCATTACCACCAGTATGGTTCTGCCTCTCTCTGCATCCTTCACCAGAAATGAAGTTATCGTTATATCCAACGCTTTATTCGTCCACTTTCCCGTCTCAATTTCACCCAGGACGCTTCATCAGAGCGGACTAGTCCATATGCGCAGCTCCACATTCGCTGAACCACAAGGCCATAAGATGCATGGATACATGATACAGTTGAACGAATGAGTGATATGTTCATACATAAAAGAAAATCCTATGGCATGCATATCACACACAACACACACACACACACACACACACACACACACACACACACACACACACACACACACACACACAAACGAAACAATACACACGCACGCACGCACGCACACGCCACATAAATACATTAAAAAGCACGCGCGCGCGCGCGACGCACGCACGTGCACACACACACACACACACACACACACACACACACACACACACCACACACACACAGAGAAGAGAAGAAAGAGGTGTGGCTGATCTTCATAATTGTCTTACAAAGAAGGACCAAGACAAAAGAGTGGATGTGGAAAAGGGGCCATGCACTTTACTCTCCTGTCAACATACCGATTTATTTCTCAAAAATGTTTTCTTACTCTAAGGTACCAGATGGGATAACAGTTTAGCTTGACCTCAACTTCCACACAAACAACATTTGAGCATTCGCCTGTGCACTTGTTTATGTAAACGAAAGTCAACTGTTCAATAATGATAGCGTGAACAGGTGTATGAATGTAAACCACTTAAACGTAAGTGATATGCAGTACCTGTTTGGGTTGTGGAGAGAGGAGGGAGGGAGACGGAAGATGAAAGAAAGAACGGGGTTATTCCTTTGGCTTAAACCGTCCCAGTGAAACATCAGTTAAGAACTGTAATATCCTGCCAGTCTGTGCTTGCAAAGTGTAGACTACACAGCTCCATATTTGTCTCTTCAACTCAGAGGAAACATGGGTTTCTTAGAAGCAGAATTATACAAACTTGGCAAACCTCCCCACCCAGACAGCAGAAGCAAACTTGGCAACTGGCTAAAAAGACAAAAACAAACCTGGCGAACATTCCCTGCAAGAAAGAAACAAACTTGGCCAACATTTCCATCAAGAAAGAAACAAACCTGGCCAACATTTCCATTAAAAAAGAAACAAACCTGGCCAACATTTCCATCAAGAAAGAAACAAACTTGGCCAACATTTCCATCAAGAAAGAAACAAACTTGGCCAACATTTCCATTAAGAAAGAAACAAACTTGGCCAACATTTCCTTCAAGAAAGAAACAAACTTGGCCAACATTTCCAGCAAGACTGCAGAAATAAACTTGGCAGAAATTCCCATCAAGAAAGAAACAAACTTGGCAGAAATTCCCATCAAGAAAGAAACAAACTTGGCCAACATTTCCAGCAAGACAACAGAAAGAAAAACCTGGCAAACATTCCCATTAAGAAAGAGACAAACTTGGCCAACATTCCCACCAAGAAAGAAACAAACTTGGCCAACATTTCCTTCAAGAAAGAAACAAACTTGGCCAACATTTCCAGCAAGACTGCAGAAATAAACTTGGCAGAAATTCCCATCAAGAAAGAAACAAACTTGGCAGAAATTCCCATCAAGAAAGAAACAAACTTGGCCAACATTTCCAGCAAGACAACAGAAGAAAAACCTGGCAAACATTCCCATTAAGAAAGAAACAAACTTGGCCAACATTCCCACCAAGAAAGAAACAAACTTGGCCAACATTTCCAGCAAGAAAGAAAACAAACTTGGCAAACATTCCCATCAAGAAAGAAACAAACTTGACCAACATTCCCACCAAGAAAGAAACTAACTTGGCAAACATTCCCACCAAGAAAGAAACTAACTTGGCAAACATTCCCATCAAGAAAGAAACAAACTTGGCCAACATTTCCAGCAAAACTGCAGAAAAAAACCCACTTCTCCAACGTTCCCAGCCAGACAAACTGAGAAATAGCAGACCCAGATCCAAAGAAAAGTTTGCTGTTATTAGCTACAAGCACGTCGTTTTTTTACAATGAAAAAAAAAAAAGGTCATGGTGTATGTCGCCCAGCCGAGTGCAGAGGCCACAGTAAGGCTGCTCCCAGAAGGCTTTTGGACTACAAACGTCATGAATCTTCTCCAGTTCCATTTCAAGATCATGGACAAAAGTAGTTCTTTTAATATGCGTACCGTCTGTAAAATTTAGCATTTGCAAATTGACCGACATTACAGTGTTAGTGTAAGAATGTCATCGTTTTTGTTTATTACATGAACACAGCTCAGTACAGAATACAATAAAACGAAATCACACCGTGCCCCACAATGCATTGATGAATCTGCTTTATACATTCGTCACTGTCATTGAGATTGTCATCAAAGAAGACCTACCCATGATTGTTTCATTAAAATGTTTCTGGTGACACTTGCAAATTAAAAGTTTTAACATCTAAAGATTGAACCAGAATTATTGTCGGGGCCAAATAACGGCGACGTTGATGGGGGCTTTCTGGGGTATTAAGACAGCTCCCGTAACATGCATTTAGGAGAAGGAAAGGTGTTCTCTGCGTGGGTAAAAAAGGCCATATAGATACAATCAAGATAGACGGTGATGAAGACACTGATGATAATTTTAAGTGAGTTCCTTTTTCACGGCTAGCGTTATGCGTAAATATCAGATATTAATGTTCGACCAGTAGTAACCGAAGACGCTAATGGGAACAATAAACTGTGTGAAACGGTCAGCGATTTGTTCATTATTCTTTGTTTTCTCTCAAGTTCGTGTTTCTTTTTCTCCGGCAGAATCTTGTCAGCGACTGACGAGGACACTGATGATGAGAGTCTCGTCTTCCTCATCGTCAAGCAACCCGAATTCGGCGTCCTTCAATTGAGGGTCAGCCAGCCACCAAGGTGACCCAGGAACAGGTGAAGGACGGTCTCGTCAGCTACTTGCACACCAGTGGAGAAATTGGCACCAGCTCGAAGAAAGACATCGTGTCCTTCATAGTCTCTGACCAGA
>CM031600.1:15090778-15150778 GCA_018398815.1 Conus ventricosus | reverse complement strand
TCTGAAAGCCATGGACCCGGACACAGCCACCCACAACATCAGTTTCCGGGTGGTCAAGCCCCCAACCTATGGTCAGCTCTTCGTGCGGGGCGGCCAGGTGGCCTCCACCTTCACGCAGAACGACGTGGAACTTGGGCACGTGCGCTACGAGAGCGACGGGTCACGAGCGGGCCTGGACAACTTCCTGTTCTCCCTGTCGGACGGACGTCACGAGGGGTTCCTGGTCAACGGCACGCTGCAGTCCCAGCCGGCCATGGCCAGCATCTTCATCAAGCCTCTGGTGGAAGGTCAGTGGATGGTGTGGTTGGTGTCGTCGTCACTCCTTGCAGGTGTCATACATACAGTGAACAACGGAGTCGGTTCATTCTTGATAGGCAGATCTCTTGACTTTGCGAGTAACGAGGAGACAACTGTACATTACAGATCCTTACACGTGGACGGTAAAGGTGTACCAACATGTAGTACATGACAGGCATTGTCACCTTGCCCCTCAACCCCACCCCCTCCGTCCCTCACGTCTACACCCCTTCCCTCACCCTCCATCACCCTCTGCTTTTTAACGATCTGACTGGGTAAGATGGTCGTGCTCAAACTGACACGCTACCTTCGTGCTTTGCACGTGGCACAACAGAACATAACAGTTTCAGTTCTAATCTGCTGTTCACAGTGTCAGCTTTCATTGATTTCAGATTGTGAGATCGAATACCTATTATTGAATCCGTGCCACTTTTTTTTTTCCGAGTTTGTCATTTCATGCAAGGTAAGAAATTGGCCCTCATATTGAGTATACATCTGCAAGAAAAATAACCGACATGATATCTTTCATCCGTAATCTTTCAGCTTCTGACTGCCAATTCTGTGGAAAGTTTTCAGATGTGGCTTTCAATCCTGGATTTGTTACAATCAAGCCTTACTAGACTCTACCGCGGACCCTCTAAGGAGTTGGTGTGGCTGACTATGAATACTGCTCCTTTGATTTTGATATAGAACATAGCATGCTGATGGTGCATAGGGTTCTTCACACCAGCGCGAGTTCATGAATTACTTTTATATAACGGACTGTAGCAGTAGTAGTTTGAAGTTCAAGGGAGGCAAGTCAGCTATCTCTGCACTCGCCACTTTGGGGCCGGGAGAAAAAACCCTAGAAGCTTACGAGGTCTTTAGCGGGCCCCGACCCTTGTTTCTGGAATGCTGGTCTGAATGTTAAAGGCTCTTTAATGTACCCAGAACGCTTTGGAACCGTGGAAAGCACTTAGGTCAAAATGAGGAACACGGGGGCGTGCTTACCTCAGCTCGTTAGTAAGGGGAAGACATTCCCCTTAACGTTGTTTGCTCCCGTCTTGGTACCGGCTCCTTTGGGGGAAAGAAGAGCTATTATTACTTAGCTTCCGCCTCAGAGGACCAGGGTGGGACCCCGCATCTTTCATCATCTCTTGACAAAGCTAAAAGCACTAAGGCGGAAAATGAAGCGGAAAGAGACAGTAAGAAACGTGGCAATGTTGTAAGCTGTTTTCGCCCGTCATTGAATGTCTGTCTGAACACGAGGGAGGGCGTTCATTTAAGATTCCTCGTCATTATATTGTTGGTGTGGCTGTTATTGCGTTGTTCTTCCCGTCGTGGTCATAAAGATGTTGGTGCTTGTGATGGGGGGGGGGGGGGGGGGGGGCATCGGTACATATTTGATTTGTTTCCAGCGGTTTGCTTGTCTTGAGGGTTTTAAATGCTTCTGTCTGTCAGCTTGCCTCTGTCTATCTGTTTATCTATCACTCTCCCCCTCCTCCTCTGTGTCTCTGTCTCTCACTTACACACACACACGCGCGCGCACACACAGGGGGAGAGAACAGCAAGCACGTGCTCAGACTAACCACACCACGGCTATCCTAAACCGGCGAACGGAAAGAAGCGGGCTGCTTGTGTAGTTGAATTAGATCAGCCCTTTGGACTCCACTTTCTCCTTGCCATGTTGTCCTAATCATATATGCTGAGGTATAGGAACTTTGGGGGTGGCTGGAACGTTTAGAAAACGGTTTTTGATTGGAGCCAGGTGTTGGGTTCGGAAGCAGGGTACAAAGCCATGCTGTCAGTGTTGCCTTTGCTGTGTGGGAAGACTTCAGATGAACTGAAAACGTTAAAAGGTTAAGTTTGTCCATATTCACAGATTTGCGTGTTTGGTGTTTTTTTCCCCTGGTGCGTGTGTATGCGTGTTGTGTGTGTGTGGGGTGTGTGTGGTGTTTTCAAATAGCTGAGATCAGTTCGAGCCGGAGACCTGGGACATTTTTATGCGATGAAACGATCAATTAAAACAAGATGGCAACGGGAAGAACAGTAGAACCGAATACGTCTGTTTATTTCAGTTCACATGGTGTTTTCTGAACCGTAAGCATGTCGACTGATCAAACAGTATTATGCCGCATGTGCGTAAGCTGTAGTCAACAGTATGAAGAGAAAGATTTCTAGATGATTTTTTGTTTCTGTTTTGACAGTTTTTGTTATTCCTGCAAGGAGATGAAATGGGGTCATGCCGCTGTTCCCCAGGTTCTTTGTTCCCCAGTCTCTATATTCCCAGTCCCGGTGTTCCCCTCAAGAAAAAATCGAAATTCAGTCCCTAAGTTCCCCAGTTTCGTTGTTCCCCACTCTGTGGCGATCCCGCTGTTCCCCATTCCCGCAAATCCCCGGTCCCGGTGTTCCCAGTCCCGGTGTTCCCCAGGCCCGCTGTTCCCCAAGTTTTTGCCGTTGGTGGTGTTGGTGGGTTTTGCTGACTTAACGTTGTTACTGTTGTTTTCATTGCTATAGGCGAGGCAGTGGGAGGGCGGGTGGGAGGGTCGGGGTATTGGGGGTGGAGCAGGAGGGCCGTAGAAGAGGGGTTTCATGTCGACTGGACGGGGGCAGCCCGCAATGCCACGGGGCCTGTACCCGACTGGACAGCGCTGGAACCAGCAGGTCAGCACTTGCATGACCCCATCAGGTCTGTGTAGACAGTCTAAAAGTAAAATGGCCCGTTGCGAAAGAAAAGGTGTAGCTCACGCAAAGTGTGATATAAAGGGATAGGAGTTCAAAGCGTAAAAAGAAGCACATCACTGTCAAAACCCTTTTCTGGCGTCACAAACTCATGCTTTCCGTTCTAGAATCATACACGATCGAAATATTCCATTTTTCTTACTGATTTGACCAAGCACCTCACAGCGAAATTGCCCCCCCCCATCCGTTGGAAACGGTGCGGGCAATGCGCCCTGGGGGCCACGCTTCGCAGACGACAGAAGCGCGATGACACTTCCAATGTCGCGGTTGAAATGGGAACAACTGAGTTGACACGCGTGGGGCACGTGCAACTCTCTCTCTCTCTCTCTCTCTCGCTCTCTCGGTGGGGAGGGGAGGGGGGGTGGGCATGTGCATTTTTTTCCTATTATTTTGTTTACCTTGGGATGTGCCCGGCGCAACCTCTCCTTGTACAGTAGGGCCCGTACTGGCGCTAACGTGCATTGAAATCGGTTTGGGGGACAGCGCTACTGGGGAACAGAGAACCTGGGGAACACCGGTACGGGAACAGCGGCACGCTTTTTCGGTCGGGAATATCGACACTGGGGAACAGAGACACGGGGAACAGCGCTACTGGGGAACATAGAACCCGGGGAACACCGGCCCACGCTCCTGTGCATACATCGTGGACGGTAGTCACCAGTAAGGGGACATCCGTAATCACTACGTGTCAATATCACTAACGGGCTAAAGCTCTACGGAACACTAATCTACATATCCAAACGACTATTACCCGATATCACTACAGTGTCATTCGCAAGACGATTTCCTTCATAACTTGTACCTATACAACTATTTATGATTACCACTACGATTTCCAGACACCGTCTTTATCGCTACGTCTCTCACTCATCTATATCACTACGATTAAAAAAAAAAGAAGAAACAAATTAGGAAAGAACGTGTGTGTTTTGGTGTGTGTGTGTGTGTGTGTGTGTGTGTGCGTGCGCGCAATGTCTGTCAATTTCTCTTTCTTTCTCTCTCTCTCTTTCTTTTCTCTTCCTGTCACCATATAGTATACGTAATACTGGTAAAATATTAGTTCATTCTCTCTCTCTTCTCTCTCTCTCTCTCTCTCTCTCTTTCTCTCTCTCTCTCTCTCTCTCTCTCTCGCTCGCTCGCTCGCTCGCTCTCTCCTTTTAATTTCTTTTTGCTATTGTTGGTATTGTTTTAAGGCATGACAGATACACTTTCTTTCGACCATTCTCTCTCGTCCACCCCCATTTGTTATAACCTGCTGCGACAGCAACCAAATAACTGACATTTACTATATATAAACGCTCTCTCTCTCTCTCTCTCTCTCTCTCTCTCTCTCTCTCTCTCTCTCTTTTAATTTCTTTTTTGCTATTGTTGGTATCGTTTTAAGGCATGACAGATACACATATATAAACTCTCTCTCTCTCTCTCTCTCTCTCTCCCTCTCTCTCTTCCCTCTCTCTCTCTCTTTTCTCTCTCTGTGAAGCGTGAAATTCACAGAATTCATTTTCCGGCCGAAAATCAATTTTCATAGTATGAAAATCGATTTTCTGTGCAAATTACTTACCATAGGCCCAATAATCAATAACCAGGTGCAAATTACGCCGGTAATCAATAACAGGCCCCAACAATCAATAATGGGCCGAAAATCAATTTTATGTGCAAATTATTTACCAAAATCAATGTTAGGTGTAAAAATCAATAACCGGCCCCGCTAATCGATTATCGGACGTTATTTGCACTGGTTATTGATTATTGGGCCTATTGGTAAGTAATTTGCTTATAAAATTGATTTTTATACTATGAAAATTGATTTTCGGCCGGAAAGTGAATTGTGTGCATTTCACGAAAATCGATTTTCATAGTACGAAAATCGATTTTATGTGCAAATTACTTACCAACAAACCCGATAATCAATAACCAGGTGCAAATTACGCCGGAAATTAATAACCGGCCCCGATAATCAATAACGGGCCAAAAATCAATTTTATGTGCAAATTATTTACCAAAATCAAGATAAGGTGTAGAAATGAATAACCGGTTCCATAATCGATTATCAGGCGTTATTTGCACCTGGTTATTGATTATCGGGCCTATTGATCAATAATTTGATGAAAATCGATTGTCGGACGAAAGTGACTTTTTGCATTTCACACTTCATCTCTCTCTCTCTCTCTCTCTCTCTCTCTCTCTCTCTCTCTCTCTCTCTCTCTCTCTCTCTCTCTCTCGCATTCCAATTAAGTGTCACAGAGGTCTAAATTTAAAAGTAATGCCTATGTTTCTTTTTGTTTGTTTTTCTTTGTTCGTTTGTTTTGTTTTGTTTTTTGTTTTTGTTGCTCCACATAGAATTTTGATGAATATCCCATGAATAAATATCTAATGAGAGAGAGAGAGAGAGAGAGAGAGAGAGAGAGAGAGAGAGAGAGTCTTCGCTTAGTCATGTAGCAATAGCACTACGTATTTCAAAACCTCTACCTTGTTTTGGCACTACGAGAAGTAACGAAAAGTAGCTAAAAGCGACTGCCCTCTGTCACTAATGGACATTTTTGATTAGCTCTATATAGATGGCAAAGAAGGAGAAAGAAGCTCGAAGGCTGACTTGCGATATCTATTGGCTACTGTCCTTTAGCACTACGTGGCAGTAGCTCTACATACTTTCGTGTGTTTTGTTTTCTATTTCTTTCTTTAGCACTACGTGGCAATAACTCTACATGATGAAAATGTAGAACTGCTGCACTGGCAGCGCAGATTTTTGTATTGGACAGACTCGGCCTATTACTCATCAGTTAAATACCGATACTGTTTTGAGCACAATGCCTTCTGCCCGCCTTGTTGAGAGAGAGAGAGAAGAGAGAGAGAGAGAGGAGAGAGAGAGAAGAGAGAGAGAGTTCTTAGATTATCTCTTTCTGTCTCTCTGAATCTCTGTCTCCGCATCTCTCTGTCTCCGCATTTTTCTCTCTCGCTCTTCTCTCTCTCTCTCTCTCTCTCTCTCTCTCTCTCTCTCTCTCTCTCTCTCTCTCTCTCTCTCTCTCTCCTCGATTTCTGTATTTTGGTAATTTCAATTATCGTAATTTAATACAACTCGGAACTCTGAACATTTTTTTTAATTGTACTTTGGCCTTAGGCCAGGGGCTCTTGGCCATAACGCGGAGGAGGGATGGAATAGGAAAGAAAATAATTTACAAAAAATATATTTGACGCACTAAACCATCCGCATATACTCAGGGACTCAGGAATTTTAACGTAAGGTCACCAACCCGTATAGCTATGGAAACAGCGTGTACTAACACGTTAACCAAAGAACTGTAAATGAACAACAAATTAATGAGTAACAATGACTCCTGTCACCAAATACAGAGAAAAACAAAGCAAAGCAAAGAAAGGATCAGTACAATCTTGTGACAATTAAATGTATTCCGTCTTCTCTCGGGTTTAAAGCATAAATAATATGAACATTGCAACATATCTAGTCAGGATACAACTTAGATTCTGTAACAAGTATGACAATCCGGTCACGTACGATACGAGATCACGTACGGCACGAGGACACGTACGGCACGAGGTAACGTACGGCACGGTAGGTAGGTGGTGGAACATAGACCTGGGGAAATATGGAGGTGGGGGAACACAGACCTGGGGGAATATGGAGGTGGGGGAACATAGACCTGGGGAATATGGAGGTGGGGGAACATAGACCTGGGGGAATATGGAGGTGAGGGAACATAACATGGGGGGAACACAGACATGGGGGAACATAGACATGGGGGAACGTATAGCGCCTCCCCCAGTGGGGACCTACTGACATTATCCAGATGAGTAGTGACTGCGCTACACCATCCCCATACAAACGGGCCGTTATCACTATTTTTCTTTCTTTCTGTTGTAGAGCAAACGGGCATAAGCGATATAGACACGTAGTTCTAGAGAATAGCTTTTTCGATACATGGTCAATTGTAGTGATATAGACACGTAGTCTTAAAGGGTCGTATGGTTTACGACACGTAGATCTAATGGTCGTAGGGCTAATAACTGGTAGTGCTTTAGATACGTAGTGATTGCGCTACGCACCACCAGTAACGCAAGAGTTATCAAATCATATAAAAACCTGGATGTGAGGCAGCTCTAGTTCCTTCACACCCCCCACACCCGTCTTCCACATCCCCTCTGATCAGTGCAGGAGTTCTCAGACTGATAAACAATGCAAACAATTCTCTGTATGAAGTAAGTGTATCCAGGATTATAAACTCTTGTTAACCACTCCTTTATTCACTACGATTTAAAAGTGGGGGAAAAAGAAAAGAAGAGAGAACAGGTTTTCCATGGGAAGGATGTGTATTTTGCATTATAAACGCACGTACTGTGTTAACCACATTCACACTTTTATCAACTACGATTTAAAAGAAGGTTGAAAATTGAGAACTGCGAAAAGGTGAGTTGTCATATTGTCATTTTGAGCTTGTTTCTCACGGTTGTTGTTGTAGTTGTTGTTTTCGCTATTAGGGCGACATAGGTGAATGAGATTCTGGTACAGATCTGTCTTTTAGATCAGGTTCTTGACAAACGAGAGTCATCAAAGTTTAATCAGACCGAGTTAATGAGTGAGTGAATGGATTGACCTTGTGCTCTGTCCGCTACGTTCAGCTTAAAAAAAAAAAAGCCCCTGTGTCATCCTCGATGTAGCTACATTGTCGCCTAACATAGTGCTATCAAGTCTCAGTTTTTAACGTTTAGAAGTTTTTTTCGTTTTTTTTCTCTTTCGATTATGTCTTTCGTAAGACTTTGCCGTCTAATTGAATGACGTTACAATGTAAGAGTAACTCGCAGTATGTTTTTATGTCATGCAGACGCACCGACCTTGGTGACGAACAAGCCGCCGGACACGTTACAGTACTTTGGACGTCGGCGCTACGGATTCCGACTGAACAGCAAGTTGCTGCGAGCCGTGGATTCCGATACGGACAGCAGCAGCCTGCTGTACGTCATGGCGGAGCGGCCGCAGCACGGGCACATCGAGAACACGGTGGCCAAGCGTTACGTCAGGAGGAGGTTCACGCAACGAGACTTGGACGAGGACAGTCTGTTGTTCATTATTGATCCCAAGACCACCGCCACCAACGACAACTTCACCTTCAGGGTGGAGGACTCCAGGGGAAACACGCTGGATGATCAGAGGTGAGCTCTGTCTCTCTCTGCGCCACTCTCCTCTCGTCTTGCCGATGCCTGCCACCCCTTCCCCTCTCTCTCTCTCTCTTTTGTGTTATAGATCTCGTTTTTATGTGGAGTTTTGTAATGTAACTGTTGTAAGTAAAGCACACGTCTGTCGAATTACCTGATGATATCAACATTTTAGTTTCATACCCGACCATGCAGTAAACACCACACTATTTCGCACTGAAACAGCGTTGGCTTTACTCACATGTCAGTCACCACGGGGACTGACGTTATTCTCAGTTTATGTCTTGGTTATGGAAATGGATTTTTCCCCTGCAGGTTCCAGATGAGCTGGTCCCGGGTGTCGTTTGAACGCAAAGAGACGGTGGCTTGTGAGAAACATTGGCCGGCTGTCGGTGACCTTGCGGCGGTCCGGTGACCTCACACACTCCGCCTACGTCAGCATCCAGGTCCGAGAGGTGTCGGCCACAATCGGTGAAGACTTCATTCCCAGCTCCGCCAAACAAGTTCAGTTTGACCCAGGTTGGTAGGCCTGTACCATGATGTGTGTGTGTGTGGTGTGTGTGTGTGTGTGCGTGTGCGTGTGCGTGTGTGTGCCTCCACTGAAGACACTTCTGCTTGATATCTTTCTTTTGTTTCCGGTTTTGTTTGTATCTTTTGCCATTGATCGATTGTTGGTGTGTTGTGGCGCGCGCGCGTGTGCGGGGTTGTGTGCGTGTGTGTGTGTGTGTGTGTGTGTGTGTATTATTTATGTTGTTGTTTTCCGGAATAGCTCAGTTGGTATAGCGTCGGACTCGTAATCTTGGTGATCCAGGGGTTGCGGGTTCGAATCTCCGCCGGGCCGTTTCGGTACAGGGGGATGTTTCCCTCGCAGTTAACATTGGTTCTGACTCCATTTCCCATACAGTCCTTCGAATGAGACTAAAAACCGAGGTTCTTTGTGTGAACGCACGCATAACGTCTTGCACACATGTAAAATCCTATCACCAACTTTCGCCAGTTTGGCCATTGGTATGGATGACACCTTACACATAGCATGCACCCTGCGTAGAAATAGAAAGAATGAAGGAAGTAAGGAAACTGAGTGGAACGATATTGGAAGATACTGACTGGATGACACGGGAAACGACTGAATGAAGCGCCGGCTGGCAGCACTTTAGTCGGCACTACCCCGGTAGGCAACCCGTTGTGTAAACGAGTGTGGATTGTAAAGCGCTTAGAGCTTGGTCTCTAGCCGAGAATAGGCGCTGTATAAGTATTCATAATTATTATTATTATTACTCGTTCAAGCCATTCCTTCCTCCCAGATCTTTCCCTTTCATGGCTACATTCCATAAACCAAGCTGTCTACTGGGTAGGTCAGGGTGCCATGGGGCTGTCCACAGGGTAGGTCATGGGGCTGTCCACAGGGTAGGTCAGGGTGCCATGGGGCTGTCCACAGGGTAGGTCAGGGTGCCATGGGGCTGTCCACAGGGGTAGGTCAGGGTGCCATGGGTCTGTCCACAGGGTAGGTCATGTGGCTGTCCACAGGGTAGGTCAGGGGCCATGGGGCTGTCCACAGGGTAGGTCAGGGTGCCATGGGGCTGTCCACAGGGTAAGTCAGGGTGCCATGGGCTGTCCACAGGGTAGGTCAGGGGGCTGTCCACAGGGTAGGTCAGGGTGCCATAGGGCTGTCCACAGGGTAGGTCAGGGTGCCATGGGGCTGTCCACAGGGTAGGTCATGGTGCCATGGGGCTGTCCACAATGGGGGGGTAGGGTACCAGGGAGTTGCCATGGGGCTGTCCAACAGGGTAGGTCAGGGTGCCATGGGGGCTGGGTCCACAGGGTAGGTCAGGGTGCCATGGGGCTGTCCACAGGGTAGGTCATGGGGCTGTCCACGAGGTGGTAGCTCATGGTGCCATGGGGCTGTCCACAGGGTAGGTCAGGGTGCCATGGGGCTGTCCACAGGGTAGGTCAGGGTGCCATGGGGCTGTCCACAGGGGTAGGTCATGGTGCCATGGGGCTGTCCACAGGGTACGCTCATGGTGCCATGGGGCTGTCCACAGGTAGCTCATGGTGCCATGGGCCTGTCCACAGTGTAGGTCAAGGGGCTGTCCACAGGGTAGGTCAAGGGGCTGTCCACAGGGTAGGTCAAGGGGCTGTCCACAGGGTAGGTCAAGGGCTGTCCACAGGGTAGGCCAGGTGCCAGGGCTGTCCACAGGGTAGGTCAGGGTGCCATGGGCTGTCCACAGGGTAGGTCAGGGGGCTGTCCACAGGGTAGGCCAGGGTGCCAAGGGCTGTCCACAGGGTAGGTCAGGTGCCAAGGGCTGTCCACAGGGTAGGTCAGGGTGCCATGGGGCTGTCCACAGGGTAGGTCAGGGTGCCATGGGGCTGTCCACAGGGTAGGTCATGGTGCCATGGGCTGTCCACAGGGTAGGTCAGGTGCTGGTCCACAGGGTAGGTCAGGGTGCCATGGACTAGTCCATAGTCCAGGGCTGTCCACAGGGTAGGCAGGGGCTGTCCACAGGGTAGGTCAGGGGCTGTCCACAGGGTAGGTCAGGGTGCCATGGGCTGTCCACAGGGTAGGTCAGGGTGCATGGGCTGTCCACAGGGTGGTCATGGGCTGTCCACAGGTAGGTCAGGAGCTGTCCACAGGGTAGGCAAGGGGCTGTCCACAGGGTAGGTCAAGGGGCTGTCCACAGGGTAGGTAGGGGCTGTCCACCAGGGTAGGTCATGGGCCATGGGGCTGTCCACAGGGTAGGTCATGGGGCTGTCCACAGGGTAGGTCAGGTCCATGGGGCTGTCCACAGGGTAGGTCAGGGTGCCATGGGGCTGTCCCACAGGGTAAGGTCATGGGGCTGTCCACAGGGTAGGTCAGGGTGCCATGGGGCTGTCCACAGGGTAGGTCAGGGGGCATGGGGCTGTCCACAGGGTAGGTCAGGGTGCCTGGGCTGTCCACAGGGTAGGTCAGGGTGCCATGGGGCTGTCCACAGGGTAGGTCAGGGGCCTGGGCTGTCCACAGGGTAGGTCAGGGGGCTGTCCACAGGGTAGGTCGGGGGCCATGGGGCTGTCCACAGGGTGCCCTGGGGCTGTCCAGAGGGTGGCTGGGCTGTCCCAAGGGTAGGTCATGTGCCATGGGGCTGTCCACAGGGTAGGTCAGGGTGCCATGGGGCTGTCCACAGGGTAGGTCAGGGGGCTGTCCACAGGGTAGGTCATGGGGGCTGTCCACAGGGTAGGTCAGGGGCCATGGGGGCTGTCCACAGGGTAGGTCAGGGTGCCATGGAGCTGTCCACAGGTAGGTCAGGGTGCCATGGGGCTGTCCACAGGGTAGGTCAGGGGGCATGGGGCTGTCACAGGGAGGTCAGGAAAGCTGTCACAGGTAGGATCATGGGGCTGTCCACAGGGTAGGTCATAGGGCTGTTCCACTGGGTAGGTCATGGGCTGTCCACAGTGGTAGTCTGGGGCTTGTCCACAGGTTAGGTAGGAAGCTGTCCACAGGGTGGTCATGGGGCTGTCCACAGGGTAGGTCATGGCTGTACACAGGGTAGGTTCATGGGGCTGTCCACAGGGTAGGTCAGGAGCTTGTCCACAGGGTAGGTCAATGGGGCTCTCACCGGGTAGGTCAGGAAGCTGTCCACAGGGTAGGTCAGGAGCTCTCACAGGGTAGTCAGGGGCCTGTCCACAGGGTAGTGTTCCAGGGGGCTGTCCACAGGTAGGTCTGGGGGCTTGCACGGGGTAGGTCATGGGCTGTCACTGGGTTGGTCAGGGGGGCTGGGTCCTCAGGGGTAGGTCAGGGGCTGTCATCTGGGGAGGTTCAGGGGGTGTACACGGGTAGGTAGGCCAGGGTGCCAAGGGCTCTGTCCCACAGGGTTAGGCCCAGGGTGCCAAGGGCTGTCCTTGGGTATGGTCTGGGTGCCATGGGGCATGCCCAACAGGGTAGGTCAGGGTGCCATGGGGCTGTCACAGGGTAGCGTCAGGAACTGTCCACAGGGTAGGTTCAGGGTGGGTCATGGGCTGCCCACAGGGGTGGTCAGGGCGCATGGGATGGCACGGCTTAATCCTCCAGAATGGATTCAAAGTACTGATTTGATGGTTCTCCATCAAGTCCATGAACAGTCTTAGGGTGACCCACTGGAAAACATTCGCTATGTTCCCTCGGTTTCTGTCCCTTGTGGTGCCATGGCCTGGGTCTGTGTTAATGTTTTCCCGGTCCTTAAGTATTGTTGTCGGTCTCTGGCTTTTTTTTCTGTCTTTCCCTCCGACTCCCTCCTTCAGTACTTCAAGGAGGAGGATTTTTGGCATGGGCCAGTGGATCTTGTTGCAGGAATGTATTAACATAGGTTTTCTGTTCTCAACTGATGTTGGTAGTTCTTCGTTAGTCCCGATGTGGCTTGGTTGATGGTTTGACGCTTTTGTTCACTCGTTGTATGATCGGTGGCTTGGGATCTTCTTTTCACAGATCTGCTGTGAGGTCAGTGCCTCGCACGCATTACGTTCGAGACGGAACTTGCAGGGCACGTAGGGAGCCTGTGTTGTTTTCTTTAAGACGTACTTGTTTTGTCATAAAGGTTTCATGTTGGATACCTACTGTTTCCATATAGCATATCTAGATCACACCTGATGACAGTTTTATGCACTGAATCCGATTGCAACGCAAGCACATTATGCTGAATGACGAATGTGTGAGCTTCTCCACTCAGATGTGGACGACACGTCTTTTCTGCTGGGCGTCATTTCTCAGGACTTTGTCCACACTGAAGATACCCAAAACAAAACAAAAACAAACGAACTTACTGTTTTTAGCGATTTTTTTTTTATTCCGAAATGTTTAGTGAAGCAGCGAATCAGCCCGCAGTGTGGTAGGGGAGAGGATTAACCTGTGTGGGTGTGTCAGGGGAGGCGAGTGGGTGGACGTGGGGACACTGACTGTTCGGGACGAGGGTCTGGTAGGAGATGAATCGAGAACTTGAGGCTGTCGCTGCGGGGAACCTGTCAACACCATCTTCGGCGACATCCGCAAGATGGGGGTTGCGTATCTTCAACGTGTGAATGGTACGGCTCGTGACATGACATAGCAGATCACAGCATTTTTGAGGCCTGGCATATTTTGGGAGTAGTGCTGCTACAACATTTACGGTTTTCCGTGCAATGTACACACAGATATTCCAGATACTTTGTTACAAATCAAAGCATTGCACTGCAAAAGTGGACTACTCCGTAGCTTTCTCAGTAGATACACTCAGGTAATGCATTAGTTAATGGAATGGTTAATGCATAATTTATACCGTTGTGCTAAATCATGCATCCTTTGTTCTGTGAGCCATTTCCTGGGTACACTTTATTATTGAAATGTTTTTTCAAATACAATGCTCGCATTATGAATTTCGATTTTACATTTTCAAAGATGTGTTATGCTTTATATATATATAATCCAATATGAAATGGACGTCAGCACTCATATGCAGTGTATACTAACTTATCTTTCACCTCAAAGCGTTGTCTTTTTGTTGTTGTTTTTTTTAGTTGTTGTTGTTGGTTTTTTCATTCACACTCTTAACCAATACAAGCTATTGTCCAAAACCGTACGTTACAATCAGTTTCTGTTCGACGGTTATTTTCCGTGTAGTACCTTGAGACAAAAATAGTGGGCGTAGCGCAGCGCGCGCGCGTGTGTGTGTGTGTTCAGGTTTCTGCCCTCAGTCATGTGCATGGTGAGCAAGTTTCAATGACGGACCTGCGACTCTGAGCGTGGAGCTGACCCTAATCCTGGGAAACAGAAAAAACAGAACACCGCTGTGGTGTCTGTCTCATTCTTCTGTTCTGTCCAAAACAAATGAACTATCGTTTATTTTTATGTTCCGTCCCCATTCTGCGACCAGTCCTGAATTTAATGAGGAACGATTTTGCAAGTCACAGAAGCCTTTATTCGTGTGGCCATCAGAAAATTTTTACAGTGAAAATGTTAAACTTGTTTAAAATTTCTTTTCGTGAATTTTTAAAGGCAGCTTTAGGGACGATATGACCTTATGATATTTGGACCTCAATTTATTTTTCATTTTTTCTTTCCTTAATTTGCTGCGTCTCGGTTTTTTCCCTTTTAAAAAACGTTTTGTTGTTTTTTTGTCTGTATGTTTGGAACTGTGTTAATGTGCTTTTTGGCTCTCTGCTTGCCCCCCATATCCTTTTTTACTGAGCCTGAATCTTGATAGGTTTGTATCGAAAAACCTGTTGTCCTTTAGAACTGTCCTTTTTCGGTGATGATGATGTACGCATCTGTGTGTGGGGGTTACGCTGCACAAAGGGGGGCATTCGAGTGGTGGACCCCGCCAGAAACCCGTCCCTCAACACGCAAGCCGGCAAAGGCGGACCGAAAAGACCTTTTCGCCCTATCCACCCCCTCCAGCTCCTACTCGGGCAAACGCAAGGGGAAGAAGAGAGGCAAGAAAGGCAAGAGGGGCAAACGCGGCAGACGTAAGGGCAAAAAGAAACGGAAGAACCAGGTGCCCCTTCCGACCAGTTCCTCCAAAATGGCGCCTTCCACGCAGTCTCGCTTGGCGGGAAATTGCCTGGTGGGGGTGCTATGGCTAGACCTTCCACTGCCAAGTATCAGGTACGATTCTTCCTGAAATCCAGGCTGCCGTGCTTTCATTAATAGTGGAGGGGGTATTAAAAGATTGCTGTCTGTTGTAAGTTTACATCGTCTTTTTAAGTCAGCGTCTTTCTTTCTCGTTTGGTGGTGTATGTGGTGTCCGACGCTTTTATCATTGAATAATGGATGTAATTGTATTCATAATCAAAGCAGTCGTACATATACCAGTGCACGCATAAAACTAAATAACTACGTGAGCATAAGTAATATCTGATGTTTACAGGTATGAAACTAGACAGCTGATTGCTGTCCTGTCTGTAAAAAAAAAGTGTACAACCGAACTCGAGATTCATTAGCTGATAGCTGTCAGTAAAAACTTACATGTAGTGTACAGCTCAACTGTAAAGAAGATTCAGTAGCTGATAGCTGTCGGTAAAAACTGTTATACAGTGTGCAGCTCAACTATAAAGAAGATTCAGTAGCTGATAGCTGTTACTAAAAACTGTTTCAGTGTACAGTCGAACTTTAAAGAAGATTCAGCAGCGATAGCAGTAAGTAAAAACTGTTACATGTTGTGTACAACTGAACTTTAAAAAAAAAGTTCAGTCGCTACCGTTATTACAGAAGATGGTGTAGGAAAGTTTCGGTCCGCATTTTCTTACATGCCTTAACGAACGACGTGTGTGTGTGTGTGTGTGTGTGTGTGTGTGTGTGTGTGTGTGTGTGTGTGTGTGTGTGTAGCCTCCCCAGAAGTGTTCTGGGAATGACCAAGGGTCTGCTGCACTTTGACAACTACAACTTCCAGCTGATGCGTTGTGACGGCAAGGCCTGGCAGCCCTGGAGTCCGTCCTCCAACAACGATGAGCGGCCCTCTAACGGCCTGTGTCGGGAAGGTGGGTCTACGGCCAGAACGCCCTCGGCGTGTCCTCGGCTAGTCGTTCACCACGGATACCCTCCGTGTTCAAAGTTCAGAGTTTTACTTGTTGACATCGAACGCTGCCGACGTTCAGTATCAATTTTTTTTTTAAAAACCCATTTTGGCAGCCGTTCTTAACAGGTTGTCCTGATGTTTAGATGAATTGGAATCTCGGCCAGTATCTGCATTAATGCTAACATCTTGTAGAGGGACAGTTAGAAACTAGAGTTGGTAGTGTATTATACTAGTAGTACACATGCAAATGCCTATTCACCCACACACGCAGTCGCGCGCACGCTCACACACACACACACACACACACACACACACACACACACACACACACACACACACACACACACGGGCGCACTCTCCCGAGCACACGTAAACGAGCGCCCACGCCACCGGAAAAAAGCCATAATCAGGTAGTCCACTGTGCAAGTTCTAACTCCAGGCGACTACACGTAACTATGAAAGCACTTGAGTTTACCTTTCCCCTCGTTCTTGATTATATGTTGTGTTTTTATGTTATGTTGTTCTGCAACTGCTACTGTTGATGTGCGTAGGTATGCCGGTATTCTGCCAGCTGTTGATGTGTGCAGGTGTATTGCCTGTTATTGATGTGAGGTGTTCTGTCTACTACTGATGTGTACAGGTGTTATGTCTACGCTGATGTGTACAGGTGTTGTCTACCGCTGATGTGTACAGGTGTTGTCTACTGCTGATGTGTATAGGTGTTCTGTCTACTGCTGATGTGTACAGGTGTTCTGACTACTGCTGATGTGCACAGGTGTTCTGTCTATTGCTGATGTGTACAGGTGTTCTGTCTATGCTGATGTGTACAGGTGTTCTGTCTATTGCTGATGTGACAGGTGTTCTGTCTACTGCTGATGTGTACAGGTGTTCTGTCTATTGCTGATGTGTACAGGTGTTCTGTCTATTGCTGATGTGTACAGGTGTTCTGCCTTCTGTTGTATGTAGGTGTTCTGCCGTCCATTGTTGATGTGTGTAGGTGTTGTACCTTTTGTTGCTGATGCTAACACGTGTCCTACCTTATGTTGTTGTGTGTAGGTGTTCTGCCTACTGTGTTTGTGTGTAGATACTCTGCCTGCTATTGTTGTATGTAAATGTTCTGCCTTCTGTCGTTGTTTTGTGTGGTTGTTCTGCCTACTGTTTGTGTATAGATGTTCTGTCTTCAGTTATTGTGTGTAGATGCTTTTTTTCTGTTGTTGATTGTAGGTGTTCAACTTTCTATTGTTGTGTGCAGGTGGTTTGCCTTTTGTTGAGTGAAAATGTTCAGCCTTCTTTATTGCTTGTGTAGTGTTCTACCTTCTATTGTGGTAGAGACGTTTAATCTACTGTTGTTGTTGTTTACTTCTACTTGTGAGTAGAGACGTTTAATCTACTGTTGTTGTGTGCTTTCTACCTTCTACTTGTGAGTAGAGACGTTTAATCTACTGTTGTTGTGTGCAAGTGTTTTGTCTTCTGGTTTTGTGTGTAGATGTTCAGCCTTCTACTGTAAGTGTTTTGTCGTCTGTTCTTGTGTGTAGATCGTCTGTCTGCTGTTGTTGTGTGTTGGAGTACTGTTGTTGTAAGTGTTCTGTGCACCATATGCTTCAGCTTTTCGCTGCGTATGGTGGTGTATGTGAGTGTGTGTGTGTGTGTGTGTGTAGCCATCGTTGTAAACAAAACGTTTAAACAAAATCATTCTGTCGTCATTACCCTATGAACCACAGCAGCTCCATATTTCATCCTAATTAACCGCACATCTAAGATGTGTTTTTCTTCTTCTCCACCCCCCCCCCCCCCCCTCCCTCCATCTCCCTAGATATGGTGTATACAGACAGCTGTTTTGCAGGTTGGCATGAGTATGAACAGCGTTGCTACCTCTTCGTCCAAGACGGGCTCAGCTGGAATGCTGCCGAGCGGGCATGTGCCATATCCCATGGTGCCCACTTGACGTCCGTCCGTTCCATGCGTCATCTTCGTTGGCTTGGAGAGCATGTTGGCAAAAAGTCTTTTTGGATTGGTAAGAGAGAGAGAGAGAGAGAGAGTGTGTATGTGTGTGTGTGTGTGTGTGTGATTTCCTGTCATTTTTTGTCTCCAGCGAGAATACCTTGTTTGGTGTTTGAAAGCCTTTTGCTACGATATATGATTCCCTGATCGTTCGATAGTAGATTTTTTTCAGTTCTCACCCCATTTCATGTTGCGGACACTTTCATGGAGTCGAATGCATGCCCATTAAACCAGCGGCATCTAACTTACAACCCTGTCTGTAGGTCCCTTTCCACTCATTCAAGAGCGCCGAGAGATGCTTCCCTGTCGTTTCCCAGTGACTCATGAGGAAGTGTATATTTTCAGGTTTGAACGATAAACGACAGAAAGGCCACTGGAGTACACTAACCGGGAAGAGGTTGCCTACAACAACTGGAAGAGTGGGCGGCCGCGTGTGAAGCGGCGGCACCACAAGAAGAACTGCGCCCTGGTGAAGAACAACCTCAAGTGGCGCAACAAGCGATGCAGCAAATACTCGGCCCGCTACGTCTGCGAGATCGTTCCCTCTCCACTACTCCTCAGTCACCCCAACCTCGGCCTCCCTCCAGTCCCCCGGCTTCCGAGCAGACGACCGCGATGCTGGCAGCAAAAAGAAGCGGAAATCCTACAACAGAAGGAGAGCGAGGAGAAACCGGAAAACCTTACACGAAGGATTCTTCTACGGAGAGTAGAGAGTGACTGTGTGGAGAACTCATGACGTTTCCTAGCCAGTAAGCAGCGTCCGTGGAGAACGCTATGATGGCATCTTCACATATGAGGTCGAAGAACGAGAATCACCGAGGTGTTGTGTGTTGTTTGGTCAAGGTTGTCAGAACTTCGCTGTCAATGGCACAACACAAGATGGAACACCGCGGAAACCACTGACCAATATCTGGATTTGTGTGCAGCTGACGGGCCTAGTGTTGCTACTGTTAGCTGCAAGGATTATTTGTGATCGTCACACTCATACCACAATGTGTGCTGAATGAGGGAGAACGTCTGATTTCCATTAAGTACCGTTCAGCGCTGACGTGCATGTGTTCAGGACCTGGCTGCGAGAGTTCACGTCATCAGAACCTGGATACTGGTAACATTTGTTTTGCGGTCATACAGAATTTCATACTGGATGACGCTTCACGTGACATTATCATTGGAGTCTTGTGCGACTACGAAGGAATCATGACCTGATGTAATGCTATCCTTTGGACATGGTCGTGGATGTCCAGCGCTAAAGGGAGAGAAGCATGACTGACTTGGACACGGATAATGATGAGGCGTGTAGCCTACACCACTTGATACTGTTGGACGTGAGTCTTGTCCGGGCCACCGTCATGGGCAGATTGTGGCCAGGATTCGTCACATGTCATCTGCTGACCACCAGTTCTTGTCACACCCCGTGTGTACCCCCTGTTTCATTGCTGAACTCCACGCCAGTTGAAGACTTACCGGCGAACACACACAGGTTTCATTTTCTGGGTTCGAATCAGACGCTTCTTGTTCAGTTCGAATAGATTTTTTAAAGCATATTTTTTCTGAAGGCGCACGTTTGATTTGATATTGTGCAGTAAGCTTTTAGATGTGGCTTTTGACACTATGTGTGCAATAACAAGGGCAGTTTTGAGAGGGGAGAGGAGAGGGATTAATACAGGAAACACAGTCCCTTATAATTTCCTGGTCTTAGCATATTAGAGAACCGGTCGGGGATAGACCCGATAGCTGGGGACAGTTACATAGTACAGACTCTGCAGAACAACCAGTTTTTAACCAGATATAGCCTTGTTACAAACTTCTTCAGTACCAATGGGAAGTGAGAATTGTGTTAACATTTGAATTTGGGATTATCAAAGAGCTTAGTGGAAGACTCGGCAGAGAAGAATGACCGTGTAGCTGAACTTGTCATCTTAGTAGTGACACTCATTCGAGTCTTGCTGTGAAAAGTAACAAATATATTGTAAAAATCAATGTATTTGGATTTTCATACTTAATGTAACTGACTTGCTCTGTTTAAAATGAGATGAATTTGAGCAGTTTGTGAAGGATAAACTACGATTACAAATGTGAATTGTCATTAAGTAGAAGCAAATTTTACTCTGTTCAATGAACCAAAAAACGAAAACCACATCTTTTGAAATATCGCAAACTGTAAAGGTGGAGTTAAAATGGAGAGAGCAGTAACGTAGACAGGATGGGATTTTCGTGAATTAGGAGAGCTGCCGCCTGCTTCAGTGTTGCCCTTGTCAATGTGCAGTCGGCAATTTGAGGTTTGATACGCCCATGCATCCAAGCTCTCACTTCCAGTCCCACACACTGACCCAACTATCTGCTGAAAGTCACAACTGATGAAACCACGCTGCACAATTACTTAACACTGTGCGTGGCTGATTTGCTGGAATTTACGAGACGTTGCAGACCGTTTAGTAGTGTTAAATGGATTTGTGTTTTGCAAGATATATTCCAGTTACATAGACGATGTATATTCGTTGTAACGTGTCACACATACTGGTAAACCAACTTCTCACGCCTTCTTTTTCATTCACTTATTCCAGTTATATTTTTTATTCTGCGAGATATACAATCCACACGAGAGATTGTTATGCGCGTGACACAATTCATGGGCACCCCCAAAGAAAACTGGATGTAAAATCAGTGAGTATCTGTACTTTTAATTGTAAGGTCAATGGATGTGGAGATGTTTAAACGTTTACAATCAACGCCCACAGTCAATGTCCATCCAGAATATGGCACTTGGTAACAAATAACTTACAGGCCTACCGACGGGTAGAAGTGTTGTTTTGTTTTGTGATATATGCATTAGCTGTACATAGACTTTGGTTCAACAGTAGTGTGATGTGTTGACTATTTCCTTTGTGCATGGGCACGCCAGATGTTCATATTGTGTTTCAGCTATTTTAGTTTGATGTCTGCACCGGATTCGTCTTGCTACTACAACTAAGGTAGCGACTTAGTAAATACTTTGATATAGCACAAGAAAAAATATCAATGTTAGATAAAAAATGTATTGCTTTGTTGTGAGGGCCAGTAGTTTGCATTCAACATTGTGTTTACATACATTGTTTAAACACAGATGAGTGTGTGTGTGTACGCGTGCGCGTGTAATTGCTGCACATGTTTGCGTGCGTATGGATGCTGTTTATATGTGCTTATTTGCTCTGTGGTGTGTGTGTGTGTGAGATTTGTGAAATCCCTTTATATCCCAGAAATTCGAAGTGTTGTCTTCAGTTAGCATGCTTTCCATTATTGACGTCATAACACATGTCGCTGAAGAATGCATTCACGGGAAAGTCGATTTACATACAGTGTTAAATACTAAATATGTAAAAATGATGAATGTTGGACACCAATGATATATTGTTTAGGATATGTTGTAAGCGCATAATTTTCCGTGTGTTCGAAAATGAATTGTCATTCATGAAGAACCTTCGAAATATTGTGTTTTAGTACGGCAAACATCAGCTGACGTCATCGGCATGCAAGAGAACACGTTAAAACAGGTCGACATATTTACTAACAACCTTTTCTATTTAGAGTAATTCAGATCACAGTCGATTTTCTATTTAGAGTAATTCAGATCACAGTCGATTTTCTATTCAGAGTAATTCAGATCACATTCGATGTCTTTGTAGGTGATGCAGTGAGACAAACGAAACAGTATGTTATAAGACATACGCACGGCAAAAAAATGGCATGGTGCGACGTGTTATGATGGAAAAGTGTGCGGACAAAGTGAAAGACGTTTTGAATATCAGTTCAAACTGTACAAACAAATCAGTTGAAGTAGTTAGCAGGGTAATGTGGAATTTGGTGAAAAATAAACCCGGAAATAAGAAACAGATGTACAATTTCGATTGAGTTTAAAGTAAAAGAAACCCGGGAAAGAGAGTGTAGATGTGTAATTTTAAGCGGAATTTAAGCAGAAGAAAATTGAGGCAGCAGATGCACAACTTTTCGTTGAGTTTATTTCTTAGGAAATATGGGAAAAAACAACAGGAAATATACAATTTTCGTTGGAACTTGAGGGAAGAAAAGAAACCAGAGAAACGGGGAGCACAATTATACGCAATTTGCAGTGGAATTTAAAGCTAACGAAAGCGAGAAAAGAAAGAGCAAATGTGTACACTTTCCAGCAGAATTTGAAGCGGGACAAGGACAAATGAGAAGAGATTTCAGTTTTCAGTAAAATTTGAAGCAAACCAAATAAAGGAAAGAAGGAACGGACAAAACATTTTTATGTGGAATTTGAAACAAACGAAAACGAGCATAAATATGGAGCAGACGCGCTGTTTTCGCCGACTTGGAAACTTGCAAAAAGAATATTTCAGTCTGTGCTCTTTCTTCTTCTTCTTTCTTTTTAATGAGAAAAATTCCCCATCTTCTGTCGTCTTTGGTTTTGCTCTTGAATATCTACGTCATTACATCGGCGAAAGGAACTAAACTAATGTGCAGACCATTTAGTGTTTTTTTGAAAATACGTTATACCATACCATGTCATTTAAAATTATACGAAAATATTATTCGTATTCCATCACGATCTTAACTTCAGTTCAGATGTCCCATCTTTGATTTCGGATACCACTATTTGTTGTAGGCTGTCATCATTTGTCGTAGGCTTTACCATCATTTGTTGTGGGCTGTACCGCCGTTTGCTGTAGGCTAAACCACCCACGTTGAAAAGTAATGCCGAAGGAGGTGATGCAGTTTGCTGTACCTAACCACATGAGGAAACAGGGTCACGTCACGTACAGTCAACACACACACACAACTCGCCTGGTGTGTGCGTCGTCCCCATGTCGGCCTCTGTCGACAACGACTTTCTTTGATCTGTACTTAAGTCTTAACTCGAGCACAAATAATGGGTAACTAATTTGTATATTTGTACAATAAAATGCTGTCATAATCCAAACAGCGCACGTGTTTAACACAGTTACATAATGATTACTATATTAATGCATCGTCACCGTCGTTTACGATATCTTTGTTAATGTTTTTTTGTGTGTGTGTGTTTTTTCGTTTTCTTTTTTTTTTTTTTTCATCGTGGGTTGTTATGTATGTTTAACAAACATAGCAATAACAAAGTACGTGGATCGGAACTGTACATTCTGCAAGCTCCTTTTTGTGTATATGTAGCAATATAAAGTTATACATACGGCTATTGTTGATCATTTTTGTGATCGCTTGTACTTTGTGAGATGTGTTTTATTTGTTGATGTTTGTAGCATAGTCCTACTCTTACAAAGCATTGTATGTTGTTTTTTTATGTCAAAGCAGTCGAATTTTAAGAACCAAATTAGTTCTTCACACAAGGAAAGCTTTACTTTCATAAATCTTTTCAGTTTAACATTAGGTACCTGATAATAAATGGCTCTAGATTCTGAAAATTTACATACTTGTTTCAGATACATTGACCTGTGTATATATGCAGATTAGTTTCAAATGCTGTGCAGTAGTAGGACATCATTACAACCCGAAGTCTCTCCATTCTTAAAGACGAAGCAGCGATGTTCAGCTGAAATGCATCAAAGGGCCCTCAAATTGTCACAGGAGAACGATTTTGAATTTCCCTAATTCATAGCATAATTATGTTCGAGCACATGAAAACAAAATAGAGAGGCTATCCCATAAATATTAGCTGTGAGGCAAAAGGAATTGCCTAGTATTTAAGAAAATACTGTTGCATGGTCTGACGGACTTCAAATTAATGTGGATCCCTCTGATCTCTGTTAAAGATACTATTGGCATCAGTTGAGTGTTTTCTCTTAAAAGCAAGGAGACTATCAGCTCTTGAGTCAACGAAAATTGCGCACATAAACCGCATTTCGTCGAAACTCTCCTTTCTGGGAAACACATGACACTCCGCGATTTACTTCGTGAATCTGACGTATGCGAAAACTACAGATAATATGGCTTTCCTCTTCTCCAAGTTCTGCATGGCACAGATACAAAAAGATTTTAGCAAAGTCATTAGAACTACAATCGTGATATAGCCTTCTTCAAAATCTCTGGTCTGCAATACGAGTTTCTTTAAAATCGTTGTCTGGTGGGTTTCTCGTTAAACCACTGTTTTGTGAAAAGAAAAAAAATTTTCAAATCGTTTCGCAATTTAAAAAAAATTACTATTGTTTCGTACTATGTGTCTATATGGAAAAAAATATTAACCAAATTTGCTGCATATTTCTTTCCTTTCTTTCATTTCTTCATTACAAGAATGCCCACTCAACGTTTCTAAGGAATACAGATTTGGGCAGATGGGACTCGGCAGAAATATATCTGTCAAGGAAAAGACTGCAAGTGCGGGCAGACGTCGCATTTTTTTCCATTCTTTGTACTTTCAAAAGAGAGTAACCTGAAATTAATTTATTGTACTGATGAGATAGTAATTGTTGTTTGTTTTTTGTTTCTTACTATGGTTTTTGTGGATGGAAACTCTATACTGATACATGTGATATGTTAGAAACGATCAGTAGTGCTGCCGCTACTAACAGGAATGGTGTAACAACTGCAACTATTATCGGTGTTATTTCTTTTATCAAAAATGTATGAATTTTATCAGTAACATAATATAAAATCAAATTATACATTTAGAATTATAACAAAAGATAAACGGAACTAATGAATAAAGCAAACAAACAAAAATATCCCGAAGAGGATTTTTAATGTGTTGTTTAACCCCAATGTCCAGTCGGCAGAAAAAAAATATTGAACTTCAGCTATGTATGTTAAACCATTCTGATGGCAATGACTACCCATGTCCATTCACTTTGTTTACCATATTAACCCTATGTGTGCTTCATTTCTTTAATGCTTTGTTGTTGTTTTTTCAAAAAAATGTTAGTCAATCATCACGGCACAAAGTAAGATTTTATTTATGAAAGAATAATCTGAACCATTTTCTTTTTTTTTTTCTTTTCATTTTTTCGCTAATCTGAACCCTTTTCACCGTCTTCGACTTTCATTAATCAACGAATAGAGTAGCAATGGGCATTCGCTATAAATTACCTCTGCTGTGTAATGATATATTCAGCTGAAAGAGCAAGATTGTTTGTACAATACACAAAAGTATAAAACTATCGCGCACGTGCGCACGCGCCGTTTGACACATACACACGAGCGTGCATGTGCTGGATCCCATGCCAGCTTTTTCCCTTCCAAACACAAACCCCTCTCTCTTTCCGTCTTCCCCCTTCCCTTCAGGTGTTCTGGTTCTGTGTTTTTATCTCGGCCCCTCCCCCTGCCTCCTATGTTGTGTGCTATCTCCTGTCCTTCCTTTTGTCTGGTGATGCACGTGCTGTTTGGGGTTGCATGCCGAGGGAGAGGGCGACACGGCCGCAGAGAGGCGGATGATGTAAGTACTTACATTTGTTTTCATCCGAACTGTGTAGTTGGGTTCAGTCTTTTCAATTCTTGTCCACCACCACAATAAATGAACAAACCGACTTTGACGGTGTGTGCATCAGACGAATGAATGCTTGTTGGTCTTTTCTTATGGCCATCTGCAAAATCTCTAGCGATGTCTGGTCTCCATACCAATGCGTTTCTCACTGCCTGAACGGTGCATGATTAATCTGGCTAGAACATTTTCTATGTGCATAATCTATTAATCAACTGCCGCCACGTGACACTTCTCTATGTTTATATATCTAGGTATCACATGCATCCTTGGAGATATGTTTCTCTTGTCACCGTCAATTAAAATTGGGTCTTACCTGCGTTTAATAAAGGACTGGGGATTCTTGTCAACTTCGTCTTTTGGTTTCGAAGGTTAGGAAAAAGAAAAAAAAAGAGAGAGAATAAAGTGAAAACCTGAAATGAAAGAAATGAAGACATCAGAAGAAAAATGAAGGAAAGAGAAAGGATGCGAAAACGAATAAAACTAAATAAAAACAAGGAAGAAGAGACCAGGAGCAGTGGTTACTATCGCGGATTCGCAGGGAGTTAATGGGTTCGATTCCCATCAGACCCATTCATACATGTGATTCCCCCCCCCCCCCCCCCCCCGCCCCACCCCGTGACTGGCCCAGAGCTGAGCTTGCTATGGGATCAGTTGGGATGGCAGGAACCACACAGTGAATTCATCCACATCTGGTGGGCTGCCTCATGATGACTCGACACCGACTTTCCTTGTGGTTTGCCGGTGCCGGAGCAGTGACAGGACGTGCTGGGTGTGGCTGTGGACGAGTGTGGGGGCAATTCCATTTGGGTTGCACCAAAGATGGGACAGCACAACAAAAAAACGGGGGGGGGGGGGGGGGGAGAGAGAAAAAAAAAAAAAAGAAATATAGACACACATTGCGAAGAGTACAATTCAAACATTGCTGCTGGAATTCTAGAAGATTCTGAAAGACAAAAGGGAGATAATTCCATGTTTGACATCATTTTTTACAGGAGGAGTGAACTTTCCTGCTCAGTCAAAAAGTTCTCGGTTAACAATAATAAACGAAGCTGACCACTTTTGCCGACAATCTGGTTCAAAACGTCTTAAACCATGGTACGCGAATGTCGATTCCTATACGAGAACAAACGTTACTGACCACGAAAAAATACTGACACTCGATGAACAACCCTACCTTCTGGACATCGAGCCAACAGGCGTTGCTTATGTGTTACACGCAAGCGAACGAAAAACTCTTCTGTTCTGTATTTTTTTTCCAGGGGGAATCAATATTTATTTATTCAAAACATCTATTCCTATTGACAGTGCTTATACAGCACCTATCTATGCGCTTTACAATCCACACTTCTCATTCGTACAGTAGGCAGCCTACCTGGGTAGAGCGGAGTGAAAAGCTTCCTGTTGGTGCGTTTCTTTGTGTCTTTCAGTCGAATAGCAGTCAATACAAGCAGAAATCTGTTCATTTTTTTAACACCGCGATAGTTTGTTAGCTCATATGTTTTTTCATGTTTTTTTTTTTCCAAACTTTTACTACCACCATCCGTCTTCCCTCCTTTTTTTCTCTCTCTCCCTCGTCTCCTTTCCCCAAAACACAAACACACACGCACGCATGCACACGCATGAGTACACAGAGATGTGCTACACGTCTTCACACACCGGTTGTGACTGCGCCGGATACTGACTACAGATGCCACCCAATAATGTACAAAAACCTTTATATACAAACAATACATACAATCCTACAAATAATCCATTTGAAATGACACGTATATAATGATACACGATCAATGCATGTAATCCCATCAAACACTGATTTTTACTAGGCCTGAGTGTTCTAAGTGACGTTTTATTCTCCTGATCAAAAAAAAAACAAAAAACAAAAAACCCATGACAAAACACTGTTTGACTGTGCACATTTTGAGTTAAAACACCTCATTGTGATTATGATCTGCTAGCCAGCAACAGCAAATGGAGAAATCTCTATTCATCCATCAAATAACATCATTTTAACATTTGACCTGACAAGGGTACTTAAACAATACAACAAAAGCTTTAATAACACTATTTCAACTTTTGATTTGACGAGAGCACGTTAACAATACAACCAAAGCTGTATAATAATATCTTTTTGACCAAAACAGAGTCTTGACTGAAGCAAACCACACAGACACAGTGACACTGACTAAGCTACCAATATGCATCAAGAAAAAGAAAAGCGTTTGTCGATTAACAACGCCTTGAAACATTTTTTTTTAAATTTATTAAGTTCTGAACTCTCAAAACAGTATAACTTTAAGGTCCCTACAGTTTGTTAACAACGCCTTAAAACATTTTTTTTTAATTTATTAAGTCTTCTGAACTCTCAAAACAGTGTAACTTTAAGGTCCCTACAGTTAGTTCAAGGTCTCAATGAATATAAGAAAAATATTGCACAATTCATATCCATATAAAAGTGATGTGAACAGAGGATTTCCCGGCTGTCAAATGATATACGCTTTCAAACGCGGATCACCGCATGCTGAAATGTTCTTATGAAGTCTTTCGGTAGATGAACGCGGTAGTCCTAAGCAGCGCAAATAAAACGAAACAACACATAGCCTCTCCTTTCCCTTCTTTTATTATTGCACAAGACTATGTCTCTAAATTTCTTATTTTTCATTGCACAAGAAAATGTCACGTTTCTGCAGTGCAATAATAAGCTGTAAGTATGGATTATTTGATTATAATTACAATTCTGTTCACTTTTCACAACCTCCTGTATTGTGATAGTTTACACACACTTCAAGCACTGTCCTGTAGTACATCTCTTTATGTGCCACAGTAATTGGCAGTTCACCTTTCTTTCTCTGTCATCAGAAGCGACACACACTTCATATCCTTACCGTAAAGGGACACTTCATTTCTCTTGTGTAGAATCATTGTATTGCTAACTTCCACGTGTCATCATAATTTTATTAACACAACATTTCTGAGTGATATCATAATAATTCATATCTTTCCTGTGACGTCGTAATACTTTATATCTCTTGTATGAAATCGTAATACTTCATTTCTCGTGTGTGACATCGTGAAATTTCTCTAGTGTGACCTCGTGACAGATCTCTTGTGTGACATTGTGACACTTCACATCTCTTGTAGGACATCGAAACACTTCGCATCTCTTGCATGACACACGTCTTGTGTGACATCGTGACACTTCAAATATCTTGCGTGACATCTCTAACATCCCGAGTGACACTTCACCTCTATACTGTAACATTACAGGGAAAGGTTTTTACCGCCACTGTGTCCACAGCAGCAACGCGTCACACTGTTACTGTATTGCTTCTACCTCACATCTCTATTGTGTCATCAAAAAGGACATCTGACGTGACTTCTTTTTTATAAGACGCCACATATACAGACTTTTTTTTGACACCTAACGTGACTTCTCGTATAAGACACCACATATACAGACTTTTTTGACACTTGACGTGACTTCTTTTATGAGACGCCACATTTACAGACAATCAATCCGAGTCTACTGTTATCTTCACATTTCTCATAATTAATGACTAATGACACCAAAGTCAGATGACTTCTTTTTATATCATTATTTCCTCGTATTTCTCCTTTGCGCCAATATTCAGATACATGTATGTCTGATATATGTGCTTGTCAAATCGCTTTTCTCTGTAACAAGTAACATGTTTCGCATAGCTATTATAAGTGTTATAACAAGCGACACACAGTGCAGACAGGATTCTCTTTGTTCATTGTTCATAAAAAAATTTAAAAAAAACGACAGCACTTTCACACAAAGCACAATGTACTTTTTACGAAGTCTAACCTCTAAAAGATTTGGTCTCTATGACACAGTATTTCAAATGAAAGTATACAACTGCCTTTCCTCACTAATGAGGTACTGTAGCGAAATACAATAATTACGCAGAAGCCAGGGACTTCCGCTAATTAACGTGCTGTGAAGCTAATTATTGTTGAGGTAGAATATCCAATTCCCAACGCACCACGCAACAAGTCCAGTGAGTTTGTAACAATATGCTGTGTTGAAATAAATAAGGATGTCAATAAATAAAGGGTAAGAATAAATGAATGATCGATGTGTGAACTACTGATAATGTACAATACATGAATGAACAAACAAACAGAGTTTAAGAAAAGATAAATGAATGGTAGAAAAACAGATCATGAATGTTAAATAACTTGAAACAAGTGAGGCTAAAATAGGAGTTAATAATCAAGGATGAATGAATACAAATAAAATTCCAAACACACTTTAATGACAAGTTCATGATCACATAAAATGAACTGTCGTTTCCACCAATATTATAACCTGTCTGTTTGTTTTATTTGGTTTGGGTGTATGTTTCGTTGCTAGTTTTATTTCAACTAAGTAAAGTTATTCCCTCTTGTATTTTTTTTTCAAACACGTATAATAACATCATGTTTCTGTTCCTCAAGTGTTGGTCACAGTATTTCATTGGGTGACAGGGAACGCCTGGCGGTGCGATCTCTTTACTGTGTATCAAAGCGCATGCTGGATATTTCCATGATTCCACAACTCACTGAATAGAATGGATTAGATGATCTTTGATTGAATATGTTCAGCTGATCGTCTCCCTCATACCGAAGGAGGCTCAGCCACTGCCAGGTTTGCAATATCAAAAATAATGTACTCCCTGAAAACGGGAGCTACAAAGCAATGTGCGGTCAACAGGGTGCACGAAATATCATACAAAGGGCCTTATAATACTACTGTCCTGCCCCATGACAACAAACAATGTGTCATACAGAACAAGCATGCAAGATGACATCTTATGTACAACGAAGAAAGCATCGGCGAAACGTTCCCATGCCAACACTTCAACAATCACCACTTTTCATCCATTTCCCTACACGATGGCTAAGCAGGAACTGTTTAAATCTGCACAGATAATTACCTGCCTCACTCAACAACAGGTCCATTGGCTGGCTGGCTGGCTGGCCGTTGGGTCGGTCAGTGAATGGATGCGTCAACTGGTCGATGGGTTGGTTACTTTGTTCCAAGCTGACAACCTACTTCAATGACCGTCTGATGCTGGACAGATCTAGCATTGGACCTGATGTCAGAGCAACAGTTCTCCACCACCGGACAGTGAGACAGAAAAAGCAAGACAACTCAAAGAGTCAACAGAAGAAGGAAACAGGGAGTTGGAAGGAAAGATGGGGAGGACTGGCGATAGTAATAGTAACAACAGTCACAGTAGAAGAAGTGGCAGTACTTGCAACAGCAGCAGCAGTAACTAAAATTGGTGGTTGTGCTACAGCATAAGTAGAATTAGCAGTAGCAGTGGCAATCGCGGTGATAATGGGACAGAGTAGAACAAGCCGAGGTATTACAAATAAATGTGAAATTCGCCATGATAGTTCTTTGTTCCTTTTCTTCTTGTTTTAGTTTCTGCTGCTATCCATACAAAAATGAACAACAGTAAAAACCTGATGGAGGTAAAAAAGAGAACCTGTAGTATGTACACCTTACAACCACATTCAGCTAATCTATCATAACTTAACCCCACCAGCACTGCTGCAAAGCCATTAGCCACCCGCCCAACGGCGGCGAGCAAAGGCGGGAATGGGTGGTGGTGTGGACTTGGTGCTGCACGTCTCGCAGCACATGGTCTTGAAGTAGGGCCTCCCGCAGTAACCAAAGTTCAACACCAGCGGGCAGTAGGCCACTTTGAACTTGTCTTCACACTCTGCACAACCACGTCAGTAGCCACGGCGATCATTATCGTCAAAACAATGACAGTGATGAAGATGCAGAAACGCGCAGACACATACACATATTCATACATATATGCAAGTGTACACAAATGTACGCACGAATACACACACACACACATACATATTTACGTTCACACACACATACATATTTATGTTCAAACAAAACACAGTACAACAGCCTACACCACACGACCATATGCATGTGCATGCGCACAAACACACCTGACACAACATTCTTAACGTGTTAATCCTGCCAGAAATCTTCTTTTTCTTTTTTTTTAACAAACATGGACTTTGTAATAAGATGTGACTCTTCGGGATTCAAAAGGTGTCTCATAAAATTCTGTTCCATGAAATAACTGGTCAGCAAGATTTGGTTTACTTCTTGTTGTTGTTGTTGTTGTCGTACCCTGGCTAAAAGACTCCAGGGATCATCCAAACAGCCGAAGTACTTGAACACTATGGTACAAATGCATCAGCTGGGGATGAGAACATTACGTGTGTGACCGCTTTTGATTACCCCGCCACATGGGCAGCCACACTCCGACTTCGGGGAAGGTTTACTGTTAGTTAACCTTTTCTTGCACACAAAAACAAAGGAAAAGAAAACTACTCTGCGCGTGGAGTTAACATACTCTCCTGCACTGAGATGATCTGGTAAGACCTTAGAAAAAAAGAAAAAAAACAACGCCACAGCCAAAGAGCTCACTCTCTGCGAGATCACCACTGCAGTTCCAAAGGAGATGATTTTCTGACGAATCACAGTGTCTAAGTGGTACTCTGTATTTCAGCAGGGAAATGCAAATAGCATTTCATTTTGGCTGGCTATGGGGGATAACTCTCAAGGATACAAGCCTTCACCCCCCCCTCCCTCCCCAACAGATGTTTATTGTTGTTTGACACCTGTATTTGAGTGATTCACCCTGCTGAATCTGACACGGTTGAACAGAAAAACTTCAGTTGTTAAAAATGAGTGTTTGTTGCTTGTGTCAGTGTGCTAACTCCATATATGTGTTGTGAAAAGTATTATAAATGCATGTATATTTGTGTGAGCCTCTAGACATAGATGCATCAAACACTCGCGTTTACTAATTGTTTGCTAGGTACTTTTACCTGATACCATACTGGACCTAAGAGTAAGATCACACAGGCACATGTATTAAATAATACCATACTGGACCTAAGAGTAAGATCACACAGGCACATGTATTAAACACTCTTTTCACGACCTATTCATCCGTGCAGGGATAGAACAAAACGTTAGGAAACCAAAGGGACAGATCACACGAGTACAAACACCATGAAATACTCACTCTCTGCAACTGGTGTGACGCTGCAAGGGCTAGTGCACTCCTGTCGCGCTGATGGTCTATGTGCTGGGTCACAGGGTTTGCTGTTGAAGGACTGACAGTGAACGCTGCGCTCCTGTACTCCTTTGCCACAACTTGCTGAACACTGCAATCATGAAAAAAAAAATCCTCTGCATTTTACACACAAAACAATTACGTTCAGAATTTCTTACCATTAGCAGTCTGTTCATCTTGAGTCCTTCGTTTCTGCATCAAACACGCTGATATTTTGTTTTTAATTGAAAGTTTAATGACATGTATAGTACTCTCAAGTAGCCAAAAAACGCATTCTCTTAAGCTTACCCCATCGCATCCTTAATTCCTTGTATTTTAGCAAGTAACAAGAATTTACATTCAAAACAATCAGCACCCAGTAAAATGATGATATAAAAAACACAAAGAGTTCATGAAAATTCAATAATCGGCCCTTATACAGACACAGTTTCATGTATTCTCTGACAGATACAGATTGTTCACGTCAGTTCATTTTGTCATTTCCGCAGTTATCCCAGTAAAACATTCCCACCCCACCAACCCATTTCTCCTTCCTGCTACCTCCTTGTCCTGCACATCCTGCTCCCTCTCCCTCCATTCTCACCCCGACCCCGCCTACCCCCGGTCACTCCTCCAAATTCAATACTGGTATGGCACCCTATCGTCGGCTGGTCTACAAACAGCATAATGAATTCATCCACTCCCCACCTGTCCCCAGTCGCCCTTTCTCCATTGTGGAGGAGGGCAGGGGCGATTAATGCAGGACAGACGAGTGATGGGCCTTGTCTCCCCTGACTGCTGGCACTGCGCCGCATCTACGTAACGGTTGCTGTCTGACGTCATGCAGACAACCCGCCGAGTCTTCTCCCCTGGCCCGCATGACGGCTTGCACTGTAGAGAAATGAACCGGTAAATTTCAGTTAAGAGAATTAAAGCTGAGCTGGTAGACCTTTTTATAAAAGGAACAAACGAATACCAATATAGAAGCAACATGTTTCGATTTCGAGGACTTCTACAGCTAAGACATACAAACGAGACAAGCAAAAACCAGTCGAAAAAAAATCTATCCAAACCAAAAACAAAACAAAAAAAACAAAAAAAAGAAGAAAAAAGCCTTGACAACAAAGAAATGATTTATCTCAGACGAAGTGTCTCACTGTTTGCTGCTGATGAAGAGGGTGTACAAGAAGAGTTGTGATTTTGCGGTTCACTCGAAGATCGAAACATGTTCCACTTGTGTCACGTGTTTGTTTGACAGTCTAGGAACTCCACTTCTATTCTCTCGCCTCAGCTCTACTTCCAGTGTATATGAAGGCAATGGTAATCGCGGGGTCATTCTAGTTTCTCAGAAATGTTACCTATGACCACTCAAAGGTGTCAGAGGGGGAAATGGGGAGCAGAGTTACCTGTGACCACTCAAAGGTATCAGATGGGGGAAATGGGGAGCAGATGGGGAATTGGGGGCAGTGTTACCTGTGACCACTCAAAGGTGTGTCAGATGGGGAAATGGGGAGCAGAGTTACCTGTGACCACTCAAAGGTGTGTCAGATGGGGAAAATGGGGAGCAGAGTTACCTGTGACCACTCAAAGGTGTGTTAGATGGGGAAATGGGGAGCAGAGTTACCTGTGACCACTCAAAGGTGTCAGATGGGGTAAAGTGGGGAGCAGAGTTACCTGTGACCACTCAAAGGTACCAGACGGGGGAAATGGGGAACAGATGTGTCAGATGGGGGACATGGGGAGCAGAGTTACCTGTGACCACTCAAAGGTGTGTTAGATGGGGGAAATAGGGATCAGAGTTACCTGTGACCACTTAAGGGTGTCAGATGGGGAACTGGGGGCAGTGTTACCTGTGACCACTCAAAGGTGTCAGATGGGGGAAATAGGGATCAGAGTTACCTGTGACCACTTAAGGGTGTCAGATGGGGGAACTGGGGGCAGTGTTACCTGTGACCACTCAAAGGTGTCACATGGGGAGCAGAGTTACCTGTGACCACTCAAAGGTGTCAGATAGGGGAAATGGGGGCAGAGTTACATGAGACCACTCAAAGGTGTGCCTGATGGCGGGGCAGTGTTACCTGTGACCACTCAAAGGTGTACCTGATGGCGGGGCAATGTTACCTGTGACCACTCAAAGGTGTCAGAGGGGGAAATGGGGAGCAGAGTTACCTGTGACCACTCAAAGGTATCAGATGGGGGAAATGGGGAGCAGATGGGGAACTGGGGGCAGTGTTACCTGTGACCACTCAAAGGTGTGTCAGATGGGGGAAATGGGGAGCAGAGTTACCTGTGACCACTCAAAGGTGTGTCAGATGGGGGAAATGGGGAGCAGAGTTACCTGTGACCACTTAAGGGTGTCAGATGGGGGAAATGGGGAGCAGAGTTACCTGTGACCACTCAAAGGTGTGTCAGATGGGGGAAATGGGGAGCAGAGTTACCTGTGACCACTCAAAGGTGTGTCAGATGGGGGAAATAGGGAGCAGTGTTACCTGTGACCACTCAAAGGTGTGTCAGATGGGGGAAATAGGGATCAGAGTTACCTGTGATCACTCAAAGGTGTCAGATGGGGGAAATGGGGAGCAGAGTTACCTGTGACCACTTAAGGTGTCAGATGGGGAACTGGGGCAGTGTTACCTGTGACCACTCAAAGGCATGTCAGATGGGGGAAATGGGGAGCAGTTACCTGCGACCACTCAAAGATGTGTCAGATGGGGGAAAGGGGGAGCAGAGTTACCTGTGACCAGTCAGATGGGGAAATGGGGAGCAGAGTTACCTGTGACCACTCAAAGATGTGTCAGATGGGGAGCAGAGTTATCTGTGACCACTCAAAGGTGTCAGATGGGGGCAGAGTTACCTGTGACCACTCAAAGGTGTCACATGGGGAGCAGAGTTACCTGTGACCACTCAAAGGTGTCAGATAGGGGAAATGGGGGCAGAGTTACATGAGACCACTCAAAGGTGTGCCTGATGGCGGGGCAGTGTTACCTGTGACCACTCAAAGGTGTACCGGATGGCGGGGCAATGTTACCTGTGACCACTCAAAGGTGTCAGGGGGGGGAAATGGGGAGCAGAGTTACCTGTGACCACTCAAAGGTATCAGATGGGGAAATGGGGAGCAGATGGGGGAACTGGGGGCAGTGTTACCTGTGACCACTCAAAGGTGTGTCAGATGGGGAAATGGGGAGCAGAGTTACCTGTGACCACTCAAAGGTGTGTCAGATGGGGAAATGGGGAGCAGAGTTACCTGTGACCACTTAAGGTTGTCAGATGGGGGAAATGGGGAGCAGAGTTACCTGGGACCACTCAAAGGTGTGTCAGATGGGGGAAATGGGGAGCAGAGTTACCTGTGACCACTCAAAGGTGTGTCAGATGGGGGAAATAGGGAGCAGTGTTACCTGTGACCACTCAAAGGTGTGTCAGATGGGGGAAATAGGGATCAGAGTTACCTGTGATCACTCAAAGGTGTCAGATGGGGGAAATGGGGAGCAGAGTTACCTGTGACCACTTAAGGGTGTCAGATGGGGGAAATGGGGAGCAGAGTTACCTGTGACCACTTAAGGGTGTCAGATGGGGGAACTGGGGGCAGTGTTACCTGTGACCACTCAAAGGCGTGTCAGATGGGGGAAATGGGGAGCAGAGTTACCTGCGACCACTCAAAGATGTGTCAGATGGGGGAAATGGGGAGCAGAGTTACCTGTGACCAGTCAGATGGGGAAATGGGGAGCAGAGTTACCTGTGACCACTCAAAGATGTGTCAGATGGGGGAAATGGGGAGCAGAGTTATCTGTGACCACTCAAAGGTGTCAGATGGGGGCAGAGTTACCTGTGACCACTCAAAGGTGTCACATGGGGAGCAGAGTTACCTGTGACCACTCAAAGGTGTCAGATAGGGGAAATGGGGGCAGAGTTACATGAGACCACTCAAAGGTGTGCCTGATGGCGGGGCAGTGTTACCTGTGACCACTCAAAGGTGTACCTGATGGCGGGGCAATGTTACCTGTGACCACTCAAAGGTGTCAGATGGGGGCAGAGTTACCTGTGACCACTCAAAGGTGTCAGATGGAGAAAATGGGGGCAGAGTTACATGAGACAACTCAAAGGTGTCCCTGATGGCGGGCAGTGTTACCTGTGACCACTCAATGGTGTGCCTGATGGCGGGCAATGTTACCTGTGACCACTCAAAGGTGTGCCAGATGGCGGGGCAGTGTTACCTGTGACCACTCAAAGGTGTGCCAGATGGCCGGGCAGTGTTGCAGGATGCAGTCCTGGTGGGTCTGAGGCCTGGTAGCAATGCCCCCACACTCATCATCATCCTGCACCACCAGGTCTCCATGGTCCATCAACTGCCGGCACACCACTCCCCGAGTCCTGGACCCCTCCCCACACGTCTGGCTGCACGCTGACCATTCACCCACTGACCACCTGGAAAAGGCCACGCCAGCAAGGACGGCATGACAGCAAAGGCCCTCAACGTGAAACTGCAGTCCTTCATGACACTGCAATGTCACTGCATTTGAAAAGCATACAGGTGTAATGCACAAGTGTATTATTTCCAAGCCGATAAATACTTCTATTTTTATACACTTCATACCCTTGAAATGCAACTGTAAGTATGCGTTGTACATGTGTAGATCTTGTTATAAAGTGCAGTGCAAATGTGTCAGAGAAGGACGGGACATTCAAAGAGAAGCCATGACAGCATCACAGAAAGGTCCAGCATACTTCAGTGGCAGCTGGAGCACAACATTGAACAAAGAGTGAAATTCACAGGCCAAAGCTACGGAAGAGGATTCTGTTTGGGAAGTAAAAGGAATAGGTCAGGGAGACAGGATCGTGTCAGGTGGTCGACTTCACTTTAGATTCCTGTATAGATAATGACCACCGCTCATTACAGGAATGAATTTCGACTGACTTCTGTAAGGGATTTGTTTTCAAAGCGTAAAATGCAAAGAGGGAAAGAAGCCTTCCCCTGTTTTACCGTGTACAAACCATAAACATGTACAACTTCGTCCCATGTCTCATACTACCTGTCAGATTGACGTTACTGGACCCCATTTAATTCGATCACATGTAAAAAACGAAATAAGAGACAATCAATAAACGAACTGAGAGACATGAAATGGGTGGATATTTAATGATGATGACGGAAACAAATTCTGATTAATGACCCCACTCTTTTAGAAATGTGACAAAGTCTGCAACCAGAGGTCAAAATAGAAAAGAAACATAGGGATGGGGTTCATGGGTATTGTTGGGATGCAAGGAGTATCATCCATCACAATGGCTGAAGCAATATTTCTTGGAAAGTTGTGTTTTGTCCTGTACTTTGTTTGTCTGTGTCCATGGCAGGTAACTAACCCCCTCTCTTTCTAAATTTTGCTCCATTTTCCGCCCTCAGTCACTCTGTTTTGAAACAAACCTTCTTGGAAATGGTCAAACAATATGAAGACAGGGCTCCAGTAAATGGCAAAAGACTAGCGCAATGTTTTGTGGAAATTACCCCTTTCCAATACACAGACAAAACAACCGAAAAATTACAGGACTGACATTAAGTTTTCATCTTCATTTTGAAACCCTGTGATTTTAACAGTTTTACTGATAAACAAACACTGTTCTTTTTAAAGCCATTCTTACGCGTAAAAGCAGCTTTTCCTTTAAAAAAATTCTGGCTGTCTGGTTTGTTGATAATATTTTTACGCTGACGTCTGTTATGGCTTGGTTATCGATCGGAGATTAGACTGAGACAGACAGACAGACCAATAGGGAGACGGACAAAACAACACAGCCAGACAAGCAGACAGGCAGACAGGAGGTCGTACTTAGGAGGGCAGGGTCGATGGTTGCAGAACTTGTTGTGGGTGCTGGTTTGGGCTGTGGTCTGCAGTACACGTCCTCCACCACGCTGTCGTCCGACTTGTTGACACACTGCGCTGTGGACGTGCTCACCCCTGCACCAAACAGAAACCTTCTTCTCAGTCATCTCTCAGTTCACTCTCTTTCTGTTTAGACGTATTGGTCTGTAGTGTGTCTCAGTCTTATTACAGGACGTGCTCATCCCTGCACCAAACAGGACGTGTCATCCCTGCACCAAAATGGACGTGCTCATCCCTGCACCAAAATGGACGTGTCATCCCTGCACCAAACAGGACCAAACAGGATGTGCCATCCCTGCACCAAACAGGACGTGTCATCCCTGCACCAAACAGCACGTGCCATCCCTGCACCAAACAGGACGTGTCATCCCTGCACCAAACAGGACGTGTCATCCCTGCACCAAACACGACGTGTGATCCCTGCACCAAACACGACGTGTCATCCCTGCACCAAACAGACGTGTCATCCCTGCACCAAACAGGACGTGTCATCCCTGCACCAAACAACGTGTCATCCCTGCACCAAACAGGACGTGTTCATCCCTGCACACAACCAACGAGTGTCATCCCTGCACCAAACAGACGTGTTCATCCCTGCACCAACAGGACTCAAACAGGAGTGTTCATCCTGCATCCAAACAGACGTGTCATCCCTGCACCAAACACGGGCATCATCCCTGCACAACAGACGGACCCGACAAACACACGGCACCGCACAACAGACTGCACCTCCGCAACTAGGAGGTCATCATGTCAGAACTTGTAGTGGTCTTTGGCTGTGCCAAACACGTCCTCACAACAACGTGTCATCCGACTGATGTCACCTGCCTGTGGACGTGCCACCCTGCACCAAACAGATCATCCTGCATCCAGATCCATTCACTCTCATCTGTTATAAACGGACGTTATCCTGAGGTGTCCCGTCCCTATACAGGACGTGCCATCCCTGCACCAAACAGGACGTGTCATCCCTGCACCAAACATGGACGTGCTCATCCCTGCACCAAAAGGACGTGTCATCCCTGCACCAAACCAGGAACCGAAACAGGAGTGCCATCCCTGCACCAAACAGGACGTGTCATCCCTGCACCAAACAGACGTGCCATCCCTGCACCAAACAGGACGTGTCATCCCTGCACCAAACAGGACGTGTCATCCCTGCACCAAACACGACGTGATCCCTGCACCAAACACGACGTGTTCATCCCTGCACCAAACAGACGTGTCATCCCTGCACCAAACAGGACGTGTCATCCCTGCACCAAACAGACGTGTCATCCCTGCACCAAACAGGACGTGTTCATCCCTGCACCAAACAGGACCAAACAGGATGTGTCATCCCTGCACCAAACACGACGTGTCATCCCTGCACCAAACAACGACGTGTCCATCCCTGCACCAAACAGGACGTGTCATCCCTGCACCAAACAGGAAACGTGTCATCCCTGCACCAAACAGGACGTGTCATCCCTGCACCAAACACGACGTGTGCATCCCTGCACCAAACACGACGTGTCAATCCCTGCACCAAACAGGACGTTCATCCCTGCACCAAACAGGACCAAACAGGATGTGTCATCTCTGCTCCAAACACGACGTGTCATCCCTGCACCAAACAGACGTTTCATCCCTGCACCAAACAGGACAAACAGGATGTCATCCCTGCACCAAACACGACGTGTCATCCCTGCACTGACCAACAGGACGTGCCATCCCTGCACCAAACAGGACGTGTCATCCCTGCACCAAACATGACGTGTCATCCCTGACCAAACAGACGTCATCCCGCACAAACAGACGTGTCATCCCTGCAATGCCAAACAGGACGTGTTCATCCCTGCACCAAACAGACGTGCCATCCCTGCACCAAACAGGACGTGTCATCCCTGCACCAAACATGGACCAAACAGGACGTGTCATCCCTGCACCAAACAGGACGTGTCATCCCTGCACCAAACAGGACGTGTCATCCCTGCCCAAAAGACCAAACAGGACGTGTCCATCCCTGCACCAAACAGGACGTGTCATCCCTGCACCAAACAGGACGTGTCATCCCTGCACCAAACAGGACCAAACAGAGGTGTCATCCCTGCACCAAACAGGACGTGCCATCCATGCACCAAACAGGACGTGTCATCCCTGCACCAAACAGGACGTGCCATCCCTGCACCAAACAGGACGTTCATCCCTGCACCAAACAGGACTTGTCATCCCTGCACCAAACAGGACGTGCCATCCCTGCACCAAACAGAACGTGCCATCCCTGCACCAAACAGGACCAAACAGGACGTGTCATCCCTGCACCAAACAGGAGGTGTTCATCCCTGCACCAAACAGGACCAAACAGGATGTGTCATCCCTGCACCAAACACGACGTGTCATCCCTGCACCAAACACGACGTGTCATCCCTGCACCAAACAGGACGTGTTCATCCCTGCACCAAAAGCACAGGACGTGTTCAATCCCTGCACCAAACAGGACGTGCATCCCTGCACCAAACAGGACGTGCCATCCCTGCACCAAACAGGACAACGTGCCATCCCTGCACCAAACAGGACGTGCCATCCCTGCACCAAACAGGACGTGCCATCCCTGCACCAAACAGACGTCCATCCCTGCACCAAACAGGACCAAACAGGCTATGCCAAACAGAGTGACATCCCTGCACCAAACAGGACGTGCCATCCCTGCACCAAACAGGACGTGTCATCCCTGCACCAAACAGGACAGTTCATCCCTGCACCAAACAGGACCAAACAGGACGTGTCATCCCTGCACCAAACAGACGTGACATCCCTGCACCAAACAGGCAACGAGTGCCATCCTGCACCAAACAGGACGTGTCATCCCTGCACCAAACAGACATGTCATCCCTGCACCAAACAGACGTGCACCCCAAACAGGACGATCGCCAGCTCATCCCTGCACCAAACAGGACAAACGTGACCGTCATCCCTGCACCAAACAGGACTGCTCTGCACCAAACGGACGTGTCATCCTAGCACCAAACAGGACGTGTCATCCCTGCACCAAACACGACGTATCATCCCTGCACCAAACAAGACGTGCCATCCCTGCACCAAACAGGACGTGCCATCCCTGCACCAAACAGGACGTGCCATCCCTGCACCAAACAGGACCAAACAGGACGCGTCATCCCTGCACCAAACAGGACGTGCCATCCCTGCACCAAACAGGACGTGTCATCCCTGCACCAAACAGGACGTTTCATCCCTGCACCAAACAGGACCAAACAGGACGCGTCATCCCTGCACCAAACAGGACGTGTCATCCCTGCACCAAACAGGACGTGCCATCCCTGCACCAAACAGGACGTGTCATCCCTGCACCAAACAGGACATGTCATCCCTGCACCAAACAGGACGTGTCATCCCTGCACCAAACAGGACCAAACAGGACGTGTCATCCCTGCACCAAACAGGACGTGCCATCCCTGCACCAAACAGGACCAAACAGGATGTGTCATCCTAGCACCAAACAAGACGTGCCATCCCTGCACCAAACATGACCAAACAGGACATGTCATCCCTGCACCAAACAGGACGTTTCATCCCTGCACCAAACAGGACCAAACAGGACGCGTCATCCCTGCACCAAACAGGACGTGTCATCCATGCACCAAACAGGACGTGCCATCCCTGCACCAAACAGGACGTGTCATCCCTGCACCAAACAGGACATGTCATCCCTGCACCAAACAGGTCATGTCATCCCTGCACCAAACAGGACCAAACAGGACGTGTCATCCCTGCACCAAACAGGACGTGCCATCCCTGCACCAAACAGGACCAAACAGGATGTGTCATCCTAGCACCAAACAGGACGTGCCATCCCTGCACCAAACAGGACCAAACAGGACGTGTCATCCCTGCACCAAACAGGACGTGCCATCCCTGCACCAAACAGGACCAAACAGGACGTGTTCATCCCTGCACCAAACAGGACGTGTCATCCCTGCACCAATATGCACCAAACAGGACGTGCCATCCCTGCACCAAAATGGACCAAACAGGACGTGTTCATCCCTGCACCAAACAGGACGTGCCATCCCTGCACCAAAATGCACCAAACAGGACGTGTCATCCCTGCACCAAAATGGACCAAACAGGACGTGTTCATCCCTGCACCAAACAGGACGTGCCATCCCTGCACCAAAATGCACCAAACAGGACGTGTCATCCCTGCACCAAACAGGACGTGTTCATCCCTGCACCAAACAGGACGTGTTCATCCCTGCACCAAACAGGACGTGTCATCCCTGCACCAAACACGACGTGTCATCCCTGCACCAAACAGGACGTGCCATACCTGCACCAAACAGGACGTGCCATACCTGCACCGAACAGAAAACGTTTACCTAATTAATCTTTGATTTACTCTTTTCGTGCTAAGACACTGCGCCATGTATGTGTTCATACCTACGGGAAATAAATGGTTACCTCATTCGTCTTTGACTATACCATTTTCTTTTCTTGTTAATATGTCGGAAGTTCTCTGAAATTAGAAATTAACTTTTTCAAGCTAAACCGCTTCTGAAATCAACCAATGTTCAAATTCTGCTTGTTTATGCTAAACGCTAACAATCCTGTTTGTTTTTTTTTTCTGTCTCATGTTCCATGCCACTTCAGTTGTGTTGCACCCTCGCCGATCCTTATGGCCACCCACAGCCTGGCCCGTCCCGCTGCAGTCCCGGCAACGACAATCCACAGGGAGCAGTCAATGTCAATTCGTCAGGTGGCAAAGGCAACTCACCAGATGATACCCTACACTGCCGCCGAATCACTCCAGTGGTTTTCAGTGGTTCCTGTTCTGATCCAACATACGCAGGACAGTAAATATGATGCAAATGATGCTAAGGATTTCCATTCTGGTCTGTGAGTGCAAGACAGGGCTGCACTCTACGCTTACTTCCATAACACGTCCTGGTGTCAAACAGGCCCGCGAGATACAGACACTTGCAGTGCTGGTCAGGAAATTTGAGCAACACTCTCAGACAAGCATTAAGTGGATAAAACACCACTGTATGGTTCCAGTCTTCCCAACTGAGCCCACAGCAAACTCAGCTCTGGGTTGGAGCCGGTCGGAGCAGAAAAATCCTACATATGAATGACCCTGATGGGTATCAAACCCACGACCTCCCATCGGGAGTTCGAGACGCTAACCACTTTGCCACGGCGGTTGGTGACGTTACCATTTTCAGTTTTTGACACTGCACCGTGGACGTGCTCAAGACTGCACCTAACAGAAAGGTTCATCTCATTCGTCTGTCAGTTCACTCCCGTCATGCTTACGACATTACGCCGTGGACGCACTCAACTCTGTACCAAACAGAAATGTTCTTCTCTTTGATCTCTCATCTCATTCCGTTCATGTTTACACGTCGCGCTGTGGATTTGCTCACGACCACCACCCCTCTGCACCAAACAAAAATGTTAAGTGCAGCTCCTTTCGTCCTATTCTTTGTTCTCATCCGTTAACGGCTAGTGGTATCCCCTCCCGGAGCTATGAAAATCTCAAGTGTAACGTTTCACCCACACACTGACGCACGCTCCTCTCCAAAGTGTTAAAAATTCTGTGGTGCCATGGGAAAATATGGCGGTAGCTTAGAAGAAAACCATATCCTCACTGACTTCCAAATACTTTATCTAGTTTTCATCGGAGAATAAGTGAATTTTAAGTGAAAAAACAAACTGAACCAGAAACCAGGCTGTTTAAATTGTCTGTTCGTTGTTCGCTTCTGCCTTATAATATATATATATATATATATATATATATATATATATATAATTATAAACAAAGTTTGCTCTTATGTCTTAGATTGAAGAAATAGGGGGAGAGATAAGCATTCATACCTGCAGTGGTAGATGATTCTGCCTAACTAACAGTATGTGCTTGTGTGGGTGAATGGGGAAAAATAAAATAAATGCTTCTCAAAATAAGCCTTCAGCAAGCTTATAGTCTCCAAAAGGGGAGACATCCTCCAATAGGGAGGGACGCTCACTAACATATAACTCCTGGTCAGATACCGACCTTTCGAAACCTGGTTGTTTCTCCTCAGTGACCGCGGAAAGTGGTAATTTGACTCCTCTGCCTTTTCAGTTTTAAGAAGAATGCAATCCCAGAAAAGGCTGGTGTGCAATACCGTAGTATGTTTGTTGAGTTTTCAAAAAACCAACCAAAGGTGCCACCTAAGAAGCAAAAGAAAATCCTGAAAGAGCAAAACAAGCTACATTTCTTGTGAAAAGTAGAAAATATAAAAAGATATCCTCTTAAGACACAAGTGCTGAGGGCCAGTTCTTGGAATGAATCCGCAAGGGACTAAAATACAACAAACTAATAAATTCCAAGGATAAGTACCGAGCACCGTTCCAGCAACTTACAGAGCAGCTTGGTGTTGCAATGACTGCAAGAAATATTGAATTATAAACAAAGCTTGCTCTTATGTCTTAGATTGAAGAAATAGGGTGCTGAAGGCTCATTTTGAGAAGCATTTATTTTATTTTTCCCCATTCACCCACACAAGCACATACTGTTAGTTAGGCAGAATCATCTACCACTGCAGATATGAATGCTTATCTCTCCCTGTCACGGTCAAAAATAGAACAACCAAGTCGTGGTCCAGGTTGTTTGGACATAAGCTCTAACTCAAATATTCTGGGCGCCACATAGACGGGCCCATGGTTCGGATCCAGCCAATTAAGCATAGGGGAGAGGCTCCACAGAGACGGTCTGTCCGGCTAGACGGACTAAGCAGCTTTGACCGACGCCTCGATGTCTAGCGAGACGAGTCGTAGCACCTGGCTCAGGCTCATCTAGCCAATTTGTGGAACCAGCGCCATTGTTAGTCGGACGTCGCAGGTTAAAGCAGGAAAGGGAGAGGGAGAAGGTAGTGTGTGGTGGGGGCGAAATCTAGCTAATCAATTAAATGACCAATTGACCACCACAGAGAGTAAGGCGTGTAGGCGTAACTGTCATGATTTGAATATCCAATGGAATTAGAGGGAGATAACTTCGGGTATCAGGCGGTAAAAATACTGACCAATGGTACTGGCCCTTGGACAGGGAGTGAGGGCATAAAGTAATGCGTGAGTGAGAGAGAGGGGAACGAGGGGAAACGAACAGAGAGACAGAGAGAGAGAGGTCTGAGTGTAATCTCTGAGGAGAGAAAAGCAGAGAGATGAGGGGAGGAGAGAAGAGAACCAAGTTGAGAGATTAGCATGAGATAGTCTGCAGAGGAAGGACTGAGGAGAGATGTGGAGAGAGAGAGAGCTGCTAACTAATGAAGAAGAAAAGAAAGAAAAGAAAAAAGAAAAGAAAAGCAACCATGTCCATTTGATAAGAGCAGACTAGAAGAGAGAGAGAGAGAGAGTGCAATGCGTTAATGCAGGAAGAAAGAAAGAAGAACAGATCGATGTTGATAGTCACTGTTCTATCTTAACCGGGGGTTCGACCTCATACTTGGCCAGCGCCACTTTCATCGACAGACCAACGCCAGTGCCAACAGTCTAACCTGACCAGGCGCCAGCAGACCAAGACCAGTGCCAGCAGTTGTGTCGTGCTTGTGAAAGTGACAGTGAAAGAAAGAAAAAAAAAGAAAAGAAAAAGACAGTGATTCGTGAATAGTAAGATCACCTGGCCAGGTAAATTTAGAAATCTATTCATCCCCGGGTTAGTTAATGATTTTTTTAGATAAATGTTTTTGTGAGTTCAGAAAGAGAGAATGTTTTATTTTGTTTGATTCCATATGCATTGATGTTTCGTTCTATGAACATGTGTAGTAAAGTTATAGACTTTACTAGGGGGTTTGATGTGACGAATGCTGATATATGAATAGATCGTAAGCAAGCTGTGAGTGTGTTTGGGCTGTGCGCTAGTCCTTCCTCCATCGACATCACCGAGGTTGAAAATTTTTATTGGCGAGCTTGCCAGGATATTCTGGCCCATTTATTATAATTGTTCAACTTCTCAGAGAGGAAGCTGGGGGGGATTCAAGTATTGTAATCCTAAGACAAGGGGTTGTCTTACTGTAGTTCCCAAGATAGTTAAATACTAGGCTTGGCATTGGCTTCCAAGATATTAAACTAGGCTTGGCATTTCAGCCCAGAGTTCTTATTTCGCACAGATTGCCCATAATTCGCTCTCATAGTTTGGGTCAGGCGCTGGGGCCGTCTTATAAAAACTAACTACGTTGTCCCAAGCTAATATTATCATTCATAGGATTGTGCTATTACGTCACTCGTGTCGGAAACCCACCTGTTTGGCTGGTAGTAATAAAAATCTTGTTTCAAAAAAAAAAAAAAAAGAGAAACAGAAATATAAATGGCGGAAGAAAAGAACCACCCCCATTGAACAACTTGTGAGCGTCGCTCGTGATTTAGGCTATTTGGGAGAAGAGTTGCGAGCATTCGTTGAAACCAACAAAGATGGAAAGAGATGAGCGAGCGGAAAAGACGCCGTAATCGCAGTAGAGGCGCAGGAAACAGAAAGAATAAGGGAAACGCAGGGAACAGAAAGAATGAAGCAGGAGACAGAAGAATAAGGGAAACGCAGGGAAAAAGAAAGAATGAAGCAGGAAACAGAAAGAATAAGGGAAGCGCAGGAAACAGAAAGAATGAAGCAGGAAACAGAAAGATTAAAGGTTCAATTAGAGTTAGAGAAAGTGAGGATACAAAGGGAGACCACCGAGGATGGGGGTTCAGTTTCCAGTGACTCTGTGCGCAGCTATGCCCCCGACCCAAGTTGCCAAAATTCTCTGAAGGAACCGATTCGATTGATGCATACATCAGTCGTTTCGAAACGTTTGCGACCAGTTCGGGGTTGGCCTTCAGAAGAGTGGGCAGTCATTTTGTCAGCGTTACTGACGGGTAAGGCATTACAGATTTTCACTGCGTACCAGCAAACAAGTCTGATTTCGGCGCTGTGAAGGAATCGTTGATGAAAGGTTTTTGACCTCACAGAGGAAGGATTCAGAAAGAAATTTGTTCAGCAAGATTGCAAGCAGGGAACGTACACTCAGTTTGGTGCACGTCTAGATCACTATTTTGAGAAATGGTTAGAGTAGTGGTACGAAGAAGGAGTTCGCTGAATTGAAAAGCTAGTTATGAAAGAACAGATTTTGTCAGGGTTGCGGCCCTGAGTTAACCAACATTTGAAAGAGAGACAGCCAGAGACAGCAGGAGAGTTGTTGAAGTTCGCAGAGGTGTATAGAGAGGCACTTGGGCACTAAAGGGGCAGGAGAAACAGGTGCCAGGCACAGGTGAGAAGAGTGCAAGGAGACCAGGGGAGTTTTCTGCAAAGTCGCAAACCCAGTGTGGGGCAGAAGGAAGGGGAAAGGGACATTAGGTGTTTCATTTGTCACAAGAAGGGACATTGGCGAGGGGTTGTCGCATGAGGTTCCAGAAGGCAGCAGCCTTGCAAGAGGTGGATAAGGATCGTCAAGGGAAACGACCTGCAATGGAACCAAAAGGGATTCAGTCTGAAGAGGGTGGAGTGCAGCCAATGGCTAGCACTGGACAGCAGTCAGTGTCCCGGGATGGAGGGCACTAGGCTGAGTGGTTCGTTACCAGTGGAAGAAGGGTGGATCGGCCAGCAAGGGTGAAAGTGTTTACGAGACACTGGTTGTTCATGCGGGTAGTACGAACAACGCTGGTCGAGAAAGGGGATTTGACAGGGGAAATCCAGACCTTACTCTAATCGATGGCACTGTAGGGAGTTTCCAGTGCTAAGATAGGGGGTCAGGAAGCAGAGACGACTAGACGGCTGAAACAGGACCTGCATTTAAATTCTTTTGTCTCCATTTGTTAAGATGATAGGTATATATTTGTATATATGCAGATATGAAAGTAAAAAGTTTGCTTTATGTTAGTGAAGAAATAGGGGAGATAAGTTACGCATGTAGATGATTGCTATACTTGTCTGTGGGGTGGAAAAATAAAATATGCTTTAAATAAGCTCAGCAAGACTAAGTCTCCAAAAGGGAGACATCCTCCAAGGAGGGACGCTCACAACATATAACTCCTGGTCAGATACCGACCTTTCGAAACCTGGTTGTTTCTCCTCAGTGACCGCGGAAAGTGGTAATTTGACTCCTCTGCCTTTTCAGTTTAAGAAAAATGCAATCCCAGAAAAGGCTGGTGTGCAATTCCGTGTATGTTTGTTGAGTTGTTCAAAAAACCAACCAAAGTTGCCACCTAAGAACAAAAGAAAATCCTGAAGAGCAAAACAGCTAACTTTTCTTGTGAAAAGTAGAAAATATAAAAAGATATCCTCTTAAGACACAAGTGCAGAGGGCCAGTTCTTGGAATGAATCCGCAAGGGACTACAATACAACAAACTAATAAATCCAAGATAATGTACCGAGCACCGTTCCAGCAACTTACAGAGCAGCTGGTGTTGCAAATGACTGCAGAAATATTGAATTAAATAACAAGCTTGCTCTATGTCATAGATTGAAGAAATAGGGTGCTGAAGGCTCATTTTGAAAGATTTATTATTATTTTTCCCATTCACCCACACAAGCACATACTGTTAGTTAGGCAGAATCATCTACCACTGCAGATATGCAATGCTTATCTCTCCCTGTCACGGTCAAAAATAGAACAACCAAGTCGTGGTCCAGGTTGTTTGGACATAAGCTCTAACTCAAATATTCTGGGCGCCACATAGACGGCCCATGGTTCGGATCCAGCCAATTAAGCATAGGGAGAGGCTCCACAGAGACGGTCTGTCCGGCTAGACGGACTAAGCAGCTTTGACCGACGCCTCGATGTCTAGCGAGACGAGTCGTAGCACCTGGCTCAGGCTCATCTAGCCAATTTGTGGAACCAGCGCCATTGTTAGTCGGACGTCGCAGGTTAAAGCAGGAAAGGGAGAGGGAGAAGGTAGTGTGTGGTGGGGGCGAAATCTAGCTAATCAATTAAATGACCAATTGACCACCACAGAGAGTAAGGCGTGTAGGCGTGACTGTCATGATTTGAATATCCAATGGAATTAGAGGGAGATAACTTCGGGTATCAGGCGGTAAAAATACTGACCAATGGTACTGGCCCTTGGACAGGGAGTGAGGGCATAAAGTAATGCGTGAGTGAGAGAGGGGAACGAGGGGAGAACGAACAGAGAGACAGAGAGAGAGAGGTCTGAGTGTAATCTCTGAGGAGAGAAAAGCAGAGAGATGAGGGGAGGAGAGAAGAGAACCAAGTTGAGAGATTAGCATGAGATAGTCTGCAGAGGAAGGACTGAGGAGAGATGTGGAGAGAGAGAGAGCTGCTAACTAATGAAGAAGAAAAGAAAGAAAAGAAAAAAGAAAAGAAAAGCAACCATGTCCATTTGATAAGAGCAGACTAGAAGAGAGAGAGAGAGAGAGTGCAATGCGTTAATGCAGGAAGAAAGAAAGAAGAACAGATCGATGTTGATAGTCACTGTTCTATCTTAACCGGGGGTTCGACCTCATACTTGGCCAGCGCCACTTTCATCGACAGACCAACGCCAGTGCCAACAGTCTAACCTGACCAGGCGCCAGCAGACCAAGACCAGTGCCAGCAGTTGTGTCGTGCTTGTGAAAGTGACAGTGAAAAGAAAGAAAAAAAAAGAAAAGAAAAGACAGTGATTCGTGAATAGTTAAGATCACCTGGCCAGGTAAAGTAGAAATCTATTCATACCCGGGTTAGTTAATGATGTTTTAGATAAATGATTTTGTGAAGTTCAGGAAAGAGAGAATGTTTTATTTTGTTTGATTCCATATGCATTGATGTTTCGTTCTATGAACATGTGTAGTAAAGTTATAGACTTTACTAGTGGTTTGATGTGACGAATGCATGATATATGAATGAGATCGTAAGCAAGCTGTGAGTGTGTTTGGGCTGTGCGCTAGTCCTTCCTCCATCGACATCACCCGAGGTTGACACTCCCCCTATTTCTTCAATCTAAGACATAAGAGCAAGCTTTGTTTATAATTCAATATTTCTTGCAGTCATTGCAACACCAAGCTGCTCTGTAAGTTGCTGGAACGGTGCTCGGTACTTATCCTTGGAATTTATTAGTTTGTTGTATAATATATATATAATATATATATATATATATATATATATATATATATATAAAAGAGAGAGAGAGAGAGAGAGAGGAGAGAGAGAGAGAGAGAGAGAGAGAGAGAGAGAGAGAGAGAGATGCTAACACTCATATTGGTTTACGCGATACGTTGTGTTTTGCACACTCCCCGCGAACGGTGCTTATGAATATCTCTATTCACCTCTTGTCAGACCTCCCTGTCTGTTATTGTTCACGTGGGTGAGAGAGTGGGGGAGAGAAAGAGAGAGGAGTGGGGGGGGGGGAAGGGCGAAGAGAGAGAGAGTGGGGGGGAGGGACAGAGGAATGGAGACAGAGAGAGAGAGAGAGAGAGAGAGAGAGAGAGAGAGAGAGGAGAGAGAGAGAGAGAGAGAGAGAGAGAGTGCGTGTGTGCGTGCACGTGTGCGCGTGCGTGCGCGCATGTGTGTGAGACCAACTAATGATTTAATTCAGCTTGACGCACCTAATTTTTAAAAAGAAATTTGATGGATGTGTCAGAATAAAAACGAACTGGAACAGACGTGACTTGGCAAAAGTGGGTGAAACGTGACTGGTTGAAACGTGACTGGACAAAACGTTGGCGAAACATGACTGGTTGAAACGTGACTGGACAAAACGTAGTTGGGCGAAACATGACTGGTTGAAACGTGACTGGACAAAACGTAGTAGGGCGAAACATGACTGGTTGAAACGTGACTGGACAAAACGTAGTTGGATAAAACGTGACTGGTTGAAATGTGACTGGGCAAAATGTAATTCGGTGAAACGTGATTGGTTGAAATGTGACTGGACAAAACCTAGTTCGGTGAAACGTGATTGGTTGAAACGTGATCACGCAAAACGTAGTTCGGTGAAACGTGATTGGCTGAAACGTGATCACGCAAAACGTAGTTCGGTGAAACGTGATTGGCTGAAACGTGATCACGCAAAACGTAGTTTGGTGAAACGTGATTGGTTGAAACGTGATCACGCAAAACTTAGTTCGGTGAAACGTAATTTTTTGAAACGTGATCACGCAAAACGTAGTTCGGTGAAACGTGATTGGTTGAAACGTGATCGAGCCTAACGTAGTTCGGTGAAACGTCATTGGATGAAACGTGATCGGGCAAAATGTAGTTTGGTGAAACATGATTTGTTGAAACGTGATCGGACAAAACGTAGTTGAGAGAAACTGATTGGTTCAAAAGTGAAAATGGTAAAACACAGTTGGGTGAAACGTGATTGTCTGAAACGTGACTGGGCAAAACTTTGTTGGGTGAAACGTGACTGGTTGAAACACGATTGGGCAAAACGTAGTTGGGCAAAACTGACTGGTTAAAACGTGACTGGATAAAACGTATTTGGGCTAAACTGATTGGCTGAAACGTGACTGGACAAAACGTAGTAAGGCGATACAAGATTGGCTGAAACGTGACTGGGCACAACGTAGTCGGGTGAAACGTGATTGGCTGAAACATGACTGAACAAAACGTAGCCGGGTGAAACGTGACTGGCTGAAACATGACTGGGCAAAACGTAGTTGGGCGAAACCGATTGGTTGAAACATGACTGGGCAAAACGTAGTTGGGCGAAACCGATTGGTTGAAACGTTGACTGGGCAAAACGTAGTTGTGCGAAACCGATTGGCTGAAACGTGACTGTACAAAATGTAGCTGGGCGAAACCGACTGGTTGAAACGTCACTAGGCAAAACGTAGTTGGGCGAAACCGACTGGTTGAAACGTGACTGTACAAAACGTAGCTGGGAGAAACGTGATTGGCTGAAACATGACTGGACAAGACGTAGTTGGGCGAAACCGATTGGTTGAAACGTGACTGGGCAAAACGTAGTTGGGCGAAACCGACTGGTTGAAACGTGACTAGGCAAAACGTAGTTGGGCGAAACCGACTGGTTGAAACGTGACTGTACAAAACGTAGCTGGGTGAAACGTGATTGGCTGAAACATGACTGGGCAAAACGTAGTTGGGCGAAACCGACTGGTTGAAACGTGACGGTAAAACGTAGTTGGGCGAAACCCGACTCGCTGAAACGCGACTGTACAAAACGTAGCTTGGCGAAACGTGATTGGCTGAAACATGACTGGGCAAGACGTAGATGGGCGAAACACGATGGGAACGTGCTGCTCCGAAAATGTTATGTCCTTCGTCTCTCAGTTAATTCCTTTCACGCTCAGACACTGTACCGTGCAAGAGTTTGCCCTACATCTAGCAGTTCCCCACATTCGTCTCTCACCTCACTGCTTCCATTGTCCCGACATTTGCGTTCAACCTGCTCTCCACCCCCCACTGTAATTAATCTGTTTTATTTGTCTAAAGGTACTTTTTATATACTGGCTGTTTGGTTTTGTTTCACTTTTCCTACATTGGCTGGAAGGGAATAACTGATATGTCTCAAACAGACACTGCGTGCATGTGGAAAGAGAGAGAGAGAGAGAGAGAGAGAGAGAGAGAGAGAGAGAGAGAGAGAGAGAGAGAGAGAGAGAGAGAGAGAGAGAGAGAGAGAGAGTACGAATACTTAAAGAGGGTGAATGCATGAGCTGAAAGCTTCTTTACCCTCGAAAGACAGATAAAGAGAGAGAGAGAGAAGGAGAAAGACAGAGAGAGGGAGAGACAGAGAGGAAGAGCAGTCACACACGCAGAGAGAGAGAGAGAGAGATGTCAGAGAGAGAGAGAGTGTGTGTGAGAGAAGTCAGAGAGAGGAGAAGAAAGAGAGAGAGAGAGACACAGAGGGAGAGAGAGGGTGAGGGCGGAAGAACTGCAGGCCAATTAAGAAAATGAGAATCGGGCAGAGAGCCACAAATTGACGTACAGGCAGATAGAGTGGGACATAGGAGAATATAGCGAAACTGAGAACCTGTGTTAACGAGAGAGTGGAAAGGTTGAAGAGAAAGGAAAATACATGCGGAATAAACTGGCATATTTGCGTGCCTGCATAAACAGTGCAGATGTACACAATTATGTACACGTGCACATGTTGCATGTGCCTGCTGGTGTATGCAAGTGAGTTTGTGAGCGTTCGTGCGTGAGTGCCTGTGCATATGTGTGTGTGTGTGTGTGTGTGTGTGTGTGTGTGTGTGTGTGTGTGTGTGTGTGTGTGTGTGTGTGTGTGTGTGGTGTGTGTGTGTGTGTGTGTGTGTACGTGTGTGTGTGTGTACGTGTGTGAATGTGTGCACGCGTGTGTGTATTCGTACATCGATATGAACTTGTACGTGTGTGCATGCGTGTGTGTGTGTGCACACTCGTCAATATATATATATATATATATATATACAAGAAACTAATAAATTCCAAGGATAAGTACCGAGCACCGTTCAGCAACTTACAGAGCAGCTTGGTGTTGCAATGACTGCAAGAAATATTGAATTATAATCTAAGACATAAGAGCAAGCTTTGTTTATAATTCAATATATATATATATATATATTATATATATATATAATATTATCAATATTTAATAATAGGAAGTTAAACTCAAGGTTAAACGAAAATTTCTTTTCTAGCCTCAGGTAAATACATTAAAACCCGCTCAGACACAATGTCGTTTTAACCGTGGTTTTAATTCCTTTTAAACATCATTGAAAAATGTTCTCCCAAAGTGGGTCAGCACATCTTAAATCTGTTTACATACATTCATGGTTTTTCATACTAATAAAATAATATATATAATGAAAATAACAAGGAAAAAAGTCTCAGTTCGCGCAGCGAAGGGTAAGAACAACAGTAGACTCGAGCGTGTTCGCCACAAGCTGTAAAGGAAGTCTGAAAGGGACAGTGAAAAGGAGTCGAGGAAAACGTTTCGTGTTGGGATAGTACATGGTTCCTGGTAAGGGTACGATGAATGACGAAAAGAGAAGAAATGAGGGTGCAAGGGAGAAGAGAGAGAGAGAGAGGGATAGAGAGAGAGGAAGAGAAGAAGGGGGGGGGAAGGGGGAAGGGGGGAAAAAGTAGGTGGTGGTGGTGGTCGTGGAACAACTGGTAGAAGAATAACGAAAGGATGGGAAGCTGGAGGAGGGGTGGGGAGGGGTGTTTGTGGTCTAGGGATAGTAGGGATTGGGGTAGAGGGGGTACGGATGGAAGGAAGAAAAGAGAGAGGGAAGTGGGGAGGGGTGGGGGTGGGAGAAAACTGAGAGAGAGAGAGGACTAGAGAGTGAGGGAAAGAGAAACACAAGGACAAAGACAAGAAGAGAGAGAGAGAGAGAGGAGAGGAGAGAGAGAGAGAGAGAGAGAGAGAGAGAGAGAGAGAGAGAGAGAGAGAGTCCCAAAGAAGAACACAGAGAGAAAGAAGGAGAAAAGGGGGGTGGGGAGGAGAAAGAGAGAGGGAGGGAAAGAGCGACAGACAGAGAGAGAGAGAGAGAGAGAGAGAGAGAGAGAGAGAGAGAGAGAGAGAGGGAGAGAAAGAGGAAGGAAAGAGAGAGAGAGAGAGGGGGGGAACAGAAAGAGAGAGAGAGAGAGAGAGAGACAGAGGACTAGAGAGTGAGGGAAAGAGAAACACTAGGACAAAGACAAGAAGACAGAGGGGGAAAAAAAAAAAAAAAAAAAAGGGGGGGGTGGGGGGGGGGGGGGGTGGGGGGAGGTAGGGGTGGGGGGGGGGGGGGGAATGGAGGAGCAAAGAAGTAAGGAAAAGGAAGCTATTGCGCAACTTACATCGAGCATGAATTTCTACTAGTGAACAACATTGGTACTATAACCAGTACTTATACTATTCGACAAGACTGGCTTTTTAGCTCTAAAAACACTTCAATAAGATCAAATTAAACAAGTTCACTTATTAATTATTCAGGAAACGATATGACATGAGACTAACCCCTCACTACCCCTTCCCCCGACACACACACTCTCACAAATCCCTTTCGTAGGCACCAGTCCGATCCTGAAAGGACCATCACCCTTCATATTTCATATTGCTGCCAAATTTCTCTTTTCCTTAATTTGTCTTTGTCCTAGTGTTTCTCTTTCCCTCACTCTCTAGTCCTCTGTCTCTCTCTCTCTCTCTTTTTCTGTTCCCCCCTCTCTCTCTCTCTCTTTCCTTCTCTCTTTCTCTCCCTCTCTCTCTCTCTCTCTCTCTGTCGCTCTTTCCCTCCCTCTCTCTTTCTCCTCCCCACCCCCCTTTTCTCCTTCTTTCTCTCTGTGTTCTTCTTTGGGACTCTCTCTCCTCCTCTCTCTCTCTCTCTTCTTGTCTTTGTCCTTGTGTTTCTCTTTCCCTCACTCTCTAGTCCTCTCTCTCTCTCAATTTTCTCCCACCCCCACCCCTCCCCACTTCCCTCTCTCTTTTCTTCCTTCCATCCGTACCCCCTCTACCCCAATCCCTACTATCCCTAGACCACAAACACCCCTCCCCCACCCCTCCTCCAGCTTCCCATCCTTTCGTTATTCTTCTACCAGTTGTTCCACGACCACCACCACCACCTACTTTCCCCCCCCCCCTTCCCCCCTTCCCCCCCCCCCTCTCTCTCTCTCTCTCTCTCTTCTTGCATTGAGTTTGTGTTTTTGCGTAGCACGTGAATGATATGTAACAGGAGGAACTGGATGTAGCCTATGCCCAACACTGAACTGTTTTTTCTTGACTGTTTTCAAACTGGTCACATTTCACACTCTCCTGATGAAGCCTGTGGGCGAAAGCTCGAGTTTTAATGTTGATTTTACCCTTGTGTGGAGAAAATGAAGAACTTGTTTTTACCTTGTATATTTTTAATCTGCCTGTTCTCATTGTTTGGGTTGTGGTGCGGTGCGGGCAACGGAAAATTCTACCTGTGAAAATATATATATATATATATACACATACATACATACGTTTGTGTGTATGCGTGTCTGTGTGTGTGTGCGCCGCGTGCGTGCGTGCGTGCGTGTGCGTGTGTGTGCGCGCGCGCGTGTGTATGTATGTGTGTGTATGTGTGGGTGTGGGTGTGGGTGCATGTGTGACCATGTGCAGGCATGCACTGTCGACCGATTGGGTTTTTCATTTATAATAAATTCACGGCCTATTTCTATACAGTTTCCAAAGTCTCACGAGGACCAATCAAAAACTGTGACCAGCTAGCACTGGGCTGTGTGGAGAATGGTTTGTAGCAAACCCTAAAAGTGCGGTGACTGGTCGGCTGGGTTGTAGTCAAACTAAAACGTATGGCGTACTATCTTTGGTCAAACTGAAACATGACCTGCAGCAAGGGGTCCATGGCGAGTGTTGCCATGTATTACTCATCTGTGCAGCTGGACTTGGGTGTATGGTGTCCATTGCCAGTGTTGCCAGCTGTCATTTATTGATGCAGCAGGGCTTTGGAATCAGGGATTCATGGCGAATGTCGCCAGGCGTTATCAAGTGGTGGAGCAGGACTTAGAAATAGGGGTCCTGCCAAGTGTCGTCGTGTTCCATTTACTGTGGAGCAAGACTTGGAGCAAGAGATTCGTAACCTGTGTCCCCATGTGGCATTTGTCTGTGGAGCAGGACGCAGAGAAAGGGGCATGGTGAGTGTCGTCATGTACCATTTATCTGTGAAGCACGTCCTGGAGCGAAGGGTCCATAGCCAGTGTCGTGAGTCATTCATCCGTGGAGGACTTGGAGCAAAGGGTCCATGGCCAGTGTCGTCATGAGTCATTCATCCGTGGAGGACTTGGAGCAAAGGGTCCATGGCCAGTGTCGTCATGAGTTATTCATCCGTGGAGGACTTGGAGCAAATGGTCCATGGCCAGTGTCGTCATGAGTCATTCATCCGTGGAGGACTTGGAGCAAAGGGTCCATGACCAGTGTCGTCATGTGTCATTCATCCGTAAAGGACTTGGAGCAAAGGGTCCATGGCCAGTGTCGTCATGTGTCATTCATCCGTGAAGGACTTGGAGCAAAAGGTCCATGGCCAGTGTCGTCATGAGTCATTCATCTGTGGAGGACTTGGAGCAAAGGGTCCATGGCCAGTGTCATCATGAGTCATTCACCGGTAGAGGACTTGGAGCAAAGGGTCCATGGCCAGTGTCGTCATGTGTCATTCATCCGTGAAGGACTTGGAGCAAAAGGTCCATGGCCAGTGTCGTCATGAGTCATTCATCTGTGGAGGACTTGGAGCAAAGGGTCCATGGCCAGTGTCATCATGAGTCATTCACCGGTAGAGGACTTGGAGCAAAAGGTCCATAACCAGTGTCGTCATGAGTCATTCACCTGTAGAGGACTTGGAGCAAAAGGTCCATGACCAGTGTCGTCATGAGTCATTCACCTGTGGAGGACTTGGAGCAAAGGGTCCATAGCCAGTGTCGTTATGAGTCAATCACCTGTAGAGGACTTGGAGCAAAAGGTCCATGGCCAGTGTCGTCATGAGTCATTTATCTGTGGAGCAGGACTTGGAGCAAAAGGTCCATAGCCAGTGTCGTCATGAGTCAATCACCTGTGGAGCACTTGGAGCAATTGGTCCATGGCCAGTGTCGTCATGAGTCATTCACCTGTGGAGGACTTGGAGCAAAGGGTCCACTACGACCATCACCTTGAATCAAATACCTGTGGAGCAGAACCTGGTGCAGTAGGCCTACTAGGAGTGTCGCTATTTATCATTTGCCTGCGGAGCTGGACTTCAAGCAAGCAATCCATGTCATGTGTGATTCACCTGTGGAGCAGGGTGGAACAAAGAGCTAAAGGGGAGTGTGGCAAAGTGTCATTTACCAATGGAGCAGGACTTGGAGCAAGGGTTCCATGTCGAATGTTGCCACGTGCAATTAACCTGTGATGCGGGACTTACAGCAAGCGGTCTATGTCGAATCTTGCCACGTGCAATTAACCTGTGATGCGGGACTTACAGCAAGCGGTCTATGTCGAATGTTGCCACGTGCAATTAACCTGTGATGCGGGACTTACAGCAAGAGCTCTATGTCGAATGTTGCCACGTGCAATTAACCTGTGATGCGGGACTTACAGCAAGAGCTCTATGTCGAATGTTGCCACGTGCAATTAACCTGTGATGCGGGACTTACAGCAAGAGCTCTATGTCGAATGTTGCCACGTGCAATTAATCTGTGAAGCGGGACTTAGAGCAATTGGTCTATGTCGAATGTTGCCTTGTTCGATTAACCTGTGAAGCGAGACTTAGAGCAGGAGGTCCATGTCGAATGTTGCCACGTGCAATTAACCTGTGAGGCAAGACCGGGAGCAAGTGGTCCATGTCGAATGTTGCCACGTGTCATTTACCTGTGAAGCAGGACTTGGAGCAAGTGGTCCATGTCGAACGTTGCCACGTGTCATTTACCTGTGAAGCAGGACTTGGAGCAAGTGGTCCATGTCGAACGTTTCCACGTGTCATTTACCTGTGAAGCAGGACTTGGAGCAAGTGGTCCATGTCGAACGTTGCCACGTGTCATTTACCTGTGAAGCAGGACTTGGAGCAAGTGGTCCATGTCGAACGTTGCCACGTGTCATTTACCTGTGAAGCAGGACTTGGAGCAAGTGGTCCATGTCGAACGTTTCCACGTGTCATTTACCTGTGAAGCAGGACTTGGAGCAAGTGGTCCATGCTACCAGACGTCACTTACCTGTGGAACAGGACTTGGAGCAAGGCGTCCAAGGCGAGTGTCGCCAGGTGTACAGGGAGATATCGTGGTCACTGGCCGATCCATTCACAGGCAAGTTGTACTGGTACTGGATCCCACGGTTTTCTTCTTGCAACAGCATCTGACACACAACACCCTACGTGTTAATAATTTATTATCATTATCGCCCCGTGGTAGTAGGTAGTGAGTTAGCTGTGACAAATGCTTGGGCGTTTATACACTTCAGCAGCCTGCTGTCTTCCATCACAAACATCAAGACAGAGAGGCTGTTACCTGTACGGTCTTCAACGCTGTCCAAGAATGCTTCCGTTTGCCTGTTGGAGGTCCATCCTTCACAATGCTCATTTGTCCTAAAGTCCCCCGAATCCTGTTCTCTGAGCGAGTCCCTGAATCCTATTATATGCATTCTTTGCCAGCGTTTTCCTAACACATTCGCTGTTAATATTAAGGTTGTTACTGATCCTAATTCTTTGTGAAAACAACAAAACAAAACCAAATAAACAACAAGAAGAACAAATGCTAACAGTCAAACACATTTCTGATGCTGTTATCATTTCTCACTATTCAGCTTCTCAAGGAACTATCCCAAACATCCGTCCTACGGAAAAGAGACACGAGGTGAGGGTTTACCATGACGATGAGATCCTCATCGGTAGGACCCAAGGCCTGGAAGGACTCGGGTTCCAGATCCACCAGCCTGTAGTGAAAGACGGTGCCAGCGATGGAGAACTTGCGAGGCCAGTCGATGGTCCAGTCCCCATTAATGTAATATTCATCCTTCACGTTCCTCAATGCTGTAAATGCAGTAACAAAGGCGAGGAAGCACAAACAGGCGTTGAGACAAACATAAAGACAGACAGACAGAAATGCGTACAGACTTCCACACACATAAACATATGTGCATGTACACACACACACACACACACACACACACACACACACACACACACACACAAAATGCGCACATGTGTACACATTATCCATATACACACACTCAGATACCCCGCCCCACCTACGTACTCAAACACACAACACGGACACAAGCATGCATACAAACCAAAAAACTACACACACACACACACACACACACACACACACACACACACACACACACACACAAGCGCGCGCGCGCACACACACACACACACACACACACACACACACACACTTACACTTTTTGGGGTCTACAAACACTCAGTTGAAAGACGCAAAACACACAAAAAGGGAACAAACAGTAAAACAAGAACAAAAACAAGAACACGCACACACACACACACATACCAAAAAAAAAAAACACTAAAAAA
>CM031600.1:15065778-15085778 GCA_018398815.1 Conus ventricosus | reverse complement strand
CTATTACTTTTAGAATGACTTTGGCTTCTTGAGCAGACAACACGTCTGCCGAATCACAGCGTCCGTCCATTCATCATTTCTCCCTTTGTTCGGTATTTTGTGGAAGGAAATGTCTTTGTTCGTCGCCTCCTGAGGGTGCAACAAAGAATGGCTCCACAAAACCTCCCAGGCGCATTGAAATCAAGCTCAAAGCAAGTGTTTTTTTTTATTTTAAATTCCATATGCAAAAAGTCGATGCTTTGGAACCGGAAGTATTTTTCCCCAACACGCGCCAACTCGCCAACTGACGGCTATTCTGGACAGTGGGAGGGACATGCATGTTCCACGACATTTCAAACATTTATTGGATGTGCAGTGGAACCTGCGAGTCCCTTTCTACCGAATTCCCAAGGTTTGGACACGTCCTCATAACTTGTTACAGGATAGAGAATAGATAGTGTCAGTCCCTCTCTATTTTTTCAGTGTAAGTTGGATGGCGGCTACACACACACACACACACACACACACACACACACACATGCACATACACACATGTACATCTACACATGGAAAAGCTGAGGGGACCGGCGAAGTCAGTCAGGCTGACGGCAGACCTGGCCCAAAACAACGCTCTGCCCGTTCAGCATGGTCGACAACGAAGAAGAACGAGGGAATCTATTGGTGAAATGTAGATTTTTATTTCCTGATCCGACATCTAGGTCTACATTATATGAAAGATACGACTTTTCGAATATGCCTGGATCTATGCGAAAACGAAATCCGTTTAGGGAAGAAAAAAAAAAGTCTCTCAGAAAAGAGACCCCGTTTACAGGGGGGCGGGGCAGCAGAGGAGAGAGGAGGGTTGACCAGTACGTAAACCCACTTCACTGGATGGGAAAATAAACTGCAACACACACACACACACGAAGGGATCCATAACATGGTTAACCAAGGGATATAACTCACTCAGGATCATTACAGTGTCGTTCACTGGCTTCCACTCCCCCTCCACAGGTTCTGGAGCACTCTCCCCACTCCCCCCACTGTCCCCAATTGCCGTGCACCGTGTGGGACTCGTACTTGGGGTTGTGGCAGCCGCCGAAATGACACCACTGAAAATCCGGACACCGCCAGTTTTCTTTACAATGACACCATTGAAAATCCGGACACCGCCAGTTTTCTTTACAATGACACCACTGAAAATCTGGGTACCACCAATTTTCTTCACAATTACAGCACGGAAAATCTGGGTACCACCAACTTTCTTCACAATGACACCATTGAAAATCTGGGTACCACCAATTTTCTTCTGAATTACACCACTGAAAATCCGGGCATCACGAGATTTCTTCCCGGTGACATCACTGAAAATCAGGGCGTCAACAGTTATCTTCACAATGACAACAATAACAAGGGCATTACCATTTTCTCTATGACATCATTGATGATAGGCGCATTACTATTTTCTCAATAATGACTCCATCGACAAAACGCGTATTGCCATTCTCTCAATAATGGTACATTGATTGTAAGCACATTACCAATCTCTCAGTAATGACACCACCTGTAATAAGTGCATTACCATTCTCTCAGTAAAGACACCTTTGATATTAAGTGCATTACCCATTGTCTCTGCAAGGACACCACTGAAAATAAGCGCATTGTTATTCACTCAGGAATGACACTGCTGTGACAAGCGCATTACCATTCTCTCAGTAATGACATCACCGAGAATAAGCGCACTACCATTCTCTCAGTAATGCTATATAAGAGCACTGCCACTGACTGAGCAAAGAGATTATTGAAAATCAGTTAAAAAAACAAAGCCATGGTAAAAGTAATCATATCACTGAAAAAAGGGCATTACGTTTTCTCCATCATCAGGCTTGAGGAAATAAATGCTTGTATTTTTCTCTCTCATAATATATCCATATCACTCAGCTTACAAAATACTCCCTCTCAAAAATTTGTCTATAATGACTCCACTGAAAACAAAGCGGAAAACAAATATTTTGCTATAACATGCTCTAAAATATTCTGGCACGAGGTATCATCATCATCCACTCTTTTATGTCCGTTATAAAATGAGTAGCATCACAAAACTCTCAATGATCGCTGCGCTGCCATATAATGTACAACGCCCCACTTTGTAAGAAATCACCAAAATAGTGAATACTGCATTTCTTGTTTTGTCAAAACTAAAACCTTCTCTCCACACTTCCACAGATTACTATCATTCTGTTCATTTGGCAACACTGAAAACAGCATACTTCATAAGTTATATCATAACCACCCTACTGAGTATGTGCCACTTTTTCTTGATACTGCTGAAATAGCGTGACACTGTGAAGTGTTTGTCTTTCCATATGCGTGACTGCACTCATGTACGTATGTATGTATGTATGTATGTATGTGCATGAGTCTGTGAGCCGGTGAAAGCTGGCTTGGTTAAGAGGGGAAAGCCTGTCACAAAGCATGAAGGAGTGGGTAGCACTGACCCCCTTTTTGTGGCGAGACATGTAGCACTCGGTGCCTTCTGCAGCGGGGATGCTGTTGGTGACACATTCTGCAGCGTCATTGACACACCACAGCTCCCGGCACGCCTTCTGTAACACACATGACACTCTGCTCGTCACTCACCACTGCTCCCGGCACGCCTTCTGTAACACACATGACACTCTGCTCGTCACTCACCACTGCTCCCGGCACGCCTTCTGTAACACACATGACACTCTGTTCGTCACTCACCACAGCTCCCAGCACGCCTTCTGTAACACACATGACACTCTGTTCGTCACTCACCACTGCTCCCGGCACGCCTTCTGTAACACACATGACACTCTGTTCGTCACTCACCACAGGTCCCGGCACGCCTTCTGTAACACACATGACAGTCTGTTCGTCACTCACCACTGCTCCCGATGCCGTCTTCTTCGCTTCTCGGCTCCCACTCAATAGTTCACCGGTGTTCAGGTTTTTTGCAAACGTGCTCGTTTTTTAATCCCACCATTTAGATAGTTACATTTTGTCTTTGTGAATGTTGTATATTTTAGCGCATAACTAACGCGTAATGCTTACTGTCTGCTCTCTGTAATACCTAGATATGGGAGAAGTAGGCGTGGTCTCCACACACACACACACACACACACACGTACGCACACACACGCACGAACGCACGCACACACACACTGAGCTACATGTACACATACGCACACATATTCACAAACGCCCGCATTCATGAAATGATCGCACATACCAAGAAACACACACACACACACACACACACACACACACACACGAAATGATCGCACATACGCAAGGACACACACACACACACACACAGAGGCATTTATGATCACTGGCATGATATGCACGCATAGGGACACACACACACACGGAGGCACGCACGCACGCACGCACGCATGGTCTACCAGAAGTGGGGCTTCTTTGTTTGCACTTTCTATAAGAGGAAAAATTTTTTCATTTATTCTATGATTTTGAGGGAAAAATGCAATCACCTTAATCTTACAGGCTCTGGACTGGGGTCCGAACTGCTGCCTGCACTGGGTGTTGATGTCGAATCCTTCCACGGGGACATCATGGGGGGAGGCCTCTCTCTTCAGGGGGATGTTGTCCAGACACCAGCCCCTCCCTGCACTGAACACGCACCTGCCCTCCTGACTAACATCACTCAGGGACTGAAATCCGTGTCCGTGATGAAGATGAATGACGATGATGATAAGAATGGTGGTGGTGGTGGTGGTGGTGGTGGTGGTGTGGTGTGTGTGTGTGTGTGTGTGTGTGTGTGGTGTGTGTGTGTGTGTGTCTTGTCTGCGTGTGTGTGTGCGCACACGCGCGACTCTGTATGTGTGTTAATTTGGCGTGTGGTTATTTACAAAATAGCACAGGCGTACACGTATTATTTAGTCTTGTTGCGTACTGATTTACATCTATATGACTCACTGCACTCTGGACATTGAGATGCGTGTTCCGATGTCTCACTCCTAATGGTCAATAAAGATGAATCGTCCTATTGCATCAAACAGTACTCAACTCCACTGTATCACACAGAACCACATCATCTTGCCTTTTATATGTGTACTGTATTTCACTGCATCACACAGAACCGCATCATCTTGCCTTTTATATGTGTATTGTATTTCACTGCATCACACAAAACCGCATCATTTTGCCTTTTGTATGTGTATTGTATCCCACTGCATCACACAGAACCGCATCATCTTGTCCTGTGTCTGTGTATTGTATCCCACTGCATCACACAAAACCGCATCATCTTGCCTTTTGTATGTGTATTGTATCCCACTGCATCACACAGAACCGCATCATCTTGCCTTTTATATGTGTATTGTATCCCACTGCATCACACAGAACCGCATCATCTTGCCTTTTGTATGTGTATTGTATCCCACTGCATCACACAGAACCGCATCATCTTGTCCTGTGTCTGTGTATTGTATCCCACTGCATCACACAGAACCGCATCATCTTGCCTTTTATATGTGTATTGTATTTCACTGCATCACACAGAACCGCATCATCTTGCCTTTTATATGTGTATTGCATCCCACTGCATCACACAGAACCGCATCATCTTGCCTTTTATATGTGTATTGTATTTCACTGCATCACACAGAACCGCATCATCTTGCCTTTTATATGTGTATTGTATTTCACTGCATCACACAGAACCGCATCATCTTGCCTTTTATATGTGTATTGTATCCCATTGCATCACACAGAACCGCATCATCTTGCCTTTTATATGTGTATTGTATCGTCTTGCACCTATGCACTTTAAACCTCACCTGAACTTCCCCAACGCTCCGCCACCTAGTTCTTCCTCCTGTTCTCTGACAGGTAACCACGCTGTATTCCTCTCCCAGTCGCTGATAAACGAATGGTACTAGTGACGACCATCTGAGTTCACAGATCACTGTCTACACGTGTTTCCTTGATACACAGCAAACACCCCCCCCCCCGAGTTAGCAGACTAAAAGGTACAGGCATAACGTAACATTTCAGGCTGATGTTTTATACCTTTCCGACTGAATTACACACAGAAGGGAACTGCATCATTAACCCTTTCTGATTTTACTCAAAGATGAGAAGGTTGCTTTTGTTTATAGATGAAAAGGTTAAAGTTCCGTGGCCTAAAGGCTCTCGAGGGAGGTAAATGAGGTTCACCTCGTCTAGAGCACGGCATTATAGTGGGCGCAGCTTTACGCTATCCTTCCGCCGCCTTCACCTTACCTGAACTGAATCAGACACCCATTTACTGCTGACTCCTAACACATTCATGAAATATTCAACGACACTTTTTACTAACCTTGCGCGTCGCCACATGAACTGGACCAGCACTATATTTTAATCGAAGATATTCAATCCACACTTAACAGTCGGTTTTAAGTTAACTGACTGAAAGGCAACGATTCCAACTGAATTCAGTGGATGGGTTGGTGAACCAGTACTCACATCAGAAAAGCTCTTGATAAATATGTCTGCACATACGCCCATGGAGCCAAACATAAAAACTGAAATGTGTCACTGATTCATGATTCATGCCGTAAAACAATCATCTGGACATCCTCTACGCATGTAAACTGATATGGCCTCCTCAATGCCACATTCATGTCAGGTGGTGACTTTTTCACAGCAAAAATTAGTGCTACAATATTCACAACACCAAACACGCACAAACATAGTTACATTAGATTTAACGACAAAAACCTCAAGTGTGTATAACAGACATAAGAAACAAACTACAGAAAGATTCACGATTGCCCATTCATTTTAAATGTCATTATACTGTCGATTCTCGTGCTCACCTGCATGCAGAAGAAAAGAGGGAAACAGTTATAAATTCAAAGTAATCTTGCAATGACTGCACACTGAGCAATCTCCAATACAAAAAAATCATAGCCATAGCCATTGCATGGCAGAACAAGTAGCCAATACTGATTCCAAGACAGAAAGAGTATAGTACTATTTATCCTATAACGGTAAAAAGCACACGTCGCCCTTCCTGATTCCATGTCAGAAAGAATAAAGATTTGCTTATCTCATAACTTAAAATATACAAGTAGCCCGAACTGATTTCATGACAGAAAGCGTACAGATGTTTTGCTGACGTCATCGGAAACAAATGCCAGTAGCCTATGGTGATTCTGTAACATGAAAAAATAATTCTACATATCCCATGATAGACGGCAAGTATACTGGTCCCATGACAGAAACAGTGCATTTCTACTAATTCCATGACGGAAAGAATTGTCGTAACAGATTTCTACGAGTCCAGTGTCCAAAAAAAAAAAAAAAAGAATCAGTGAACAATTCTACTGTTGCAATGAGAGAAAGAGCATAGTTCTACTAGTTCCGTGCCAAGTTAAGGAACATGTACGTTTACTACACTCCAAGAACAGAAAGAATAGAAAGAGTCTAGTTCGATGAGTACTATGACATAAAGTATAAAATGGGTATTGTTCTATTGAAGCAATGACAAAAAAGCACAGTTTTAATGATCCAATGACTAAAGGAACATAGTTTTTTCTGATGCCATATCTAAAAGAGTATAATTCTATAATTCCATGACAAAGAGAGTGCAATTCTACTAATCCAATGACGCCAGAGAAGGGGCGGCGACTATTGATGTCATGACAAAACGAGGACAGTTTTACTGATGTCATGACAAAAAGAGTAAAGTTTTACTAATGTCATGATAAAAAGAGTACAGTTTTACTGATGTCATGACAAATAGAGTACAATTTTACTGGTGCCATGAAAAAAGAGTACAATTTTACTGATACCATGACGAAAAAGAGAACAATTTTACAGATGTTATGACAAAAAGTGTACAATTTTAGTGAAGTCATGACAAAGAGAATACAATTGTGCTGGTGCCGTGACAACAAGGGTACAATGCTACTGATGTAACGACAAAAAGAGTACAATTTTATTGATGTTACGACATAACAGTACAAGTTTAATGACGCTGTGACAAAAAGAGTACAGTTTTGCTGATGTCATGATAAAAAGAGTACAATTTTGCTGATGTCATGACACCAAAGAGTACAATTCTACTGGTGTCATGACAGCAAGAGTACAACTGAATTTATGTAATGACAAAAAGAGTACAATTTTACTGATGTAATGACAAAATCAGTACCATTTTCATGATGCTATGATAAAAAGAGTACAGTTGTGCTGATCCCATTTGACTATAAAGAGAACAGTAATGCAGCTTTCACGGGAATCTAGCTGAACCAGTAGTGGCATGGCAAGAAGTACAGTTCATCTGGACTTTACACATTAGGGCAGTTCAGATAACACCATAATATACTGAAAATTAGGTTCTGCAGGTCTCATGTCGTCACAGGAAAGAGCCGATTCAGAGCCTCGGTGACATGATTCAAAGCTGCAACAAGACCGAAAAACGCAAGTGGCATGATGGTTGAAAGCAGTTAGAAATGTCTCATGAAGTGACCGTGGAGTATGCTCTATAAGGCATATGCCACATATTGCTGGCTGTATGACATGATATAGCAGTGCAACAGTGCAGTCCCACGAACACGTCATGGAAGTCTTACCTGTAATGCTCCCGCTAGAGAGAGGGCCATGGTCACCATGGCATGACAGATATGGCACTCCATATAGCCCAAAGACAAGGAAGAGCAGTTTTGAAAGTTTCTAGCAACCACAAGACAGAACACATCAATTCCATCGGTCGTGTACTGTGGAGATTCTGCGATATCCTGTCCATAACATGAGACAGTAATTTTTACTTCTACAGAAAAGATTTTTTTTTAATGAGCAGTTCTAGAACCAGTTGTATGGATGTTGTACATTACAAGAACTAGCAAATTAATCTTCACAAGTTTTCTTAGAGATATTAAGAAGAAACAGCGCACGCGAGGCTCCATGACATGACATCAGTCCTACAGACACAAAACAACAACCAAACTGTTAGTTTGCACAGTCCACGTGAAATGACAGAACTATGCAGTTCCCAACAAACGGCCATGGCATGACAGACAGATAACTGCAGTTGCCCTTACCTCAGGTTATGACAAACATACCGGCATCAGATCTGGCAGCCAGAGCTGTTACAGTCAGGACAGAGAAAACAGAGGAAAGGAAGGGGGGGGGGGGGGGGGGGGGGGGGGGGGGGGCTCAGCCTCGTGTCACATTCCGAGCCAGGAGTGAGGTGCTAATGCACAACGTCCGTGGAGCTGGCAGCACGTGCAAGGCCAAGGGAGAAAAAAACGGGCAGGTCAAGCAGGGTGGGCAGTCTAGTGTCATATTTACAAGCAGGAGGAGTGAGGTCCTACTCCAGAAAGTCGGTGATGTAGGCTCTGGAGCAGGAGGACCACTGGAAGGGCGACGTGTCTTTGGTCAGCCGGGCCGCCATGATGCGCGCTGGTTCCTCGCCCGGCAGGCCGCACGTGTTGCCCGCCCCGTCGTGGTGCATGCCGAAACTGCAGCACAGGAGCAGGACATGGCTCAAACCCTTCAGCCTCTTGTGGGAACTCTAAACTAAGCTCTATCTCTCTGTAATGCGGTCCATGAAACTTTCGTATGTCTGTAAGTGAGAGAGAGAGAGAGAGAGAGAGAGAGAGAGAGAGAGAGAGAGAGAGAGAGAGAGAGAGAGAGAGAGAGAGAGTGCGTGCGCGTGCGCGCGCGTGTGTGTGTGTGTGTGTGTGGTATTGTTACACAACAATCATGAAATTCTCTATGCATGTGTGACAAAAAGTAAAAGAAAATTACGGTTTATTTTTTGCGTGTGTATGAATACAAGTTTCTGTCTGAAACAGAGAAAAAAGTCAGAAACAAAAAGAAGTCTTGATGTACATTATAACATTATACAAACTGCAACACGGTACACACATTATTTTCAGATGTTTTATTACAACACGATGTATTTAGCCAAGCAATTTTTTTGCATACAAAAGAATATAAATAAGAAAATAAAAACCAACTAAAGGAAAAGAACAAACAGATCACAAGTTTTCTGTGAAAGAAATATTTTTTAAATTATCTGAATACCACATACACATCTGGGTTTGCACGCGCACATACACACACACAGGAGTACACTCATACATACACAGGCGTGCACAAGCATACGCACGCAAATACACACACACACACATACACCACCTACACACACACACCACACACACACACACACACACACACACACCACACACACACACACACACACACACACACACACACACACACACACACACGCACACACACACGCACACACACACTACATCACCCGCCCTAAACACCTCCGGAAATGCATAACCTGTCTCAAAAATCATTTTGCGTGAAATTGCCTGAACGCTGCATTTTGCGATCGGAAAAGCGATACTAAATGTTCGTGTTTTGATAAGTTATAAAACCACATTGTATGCGCTCCCGCCTGCCAGAACACCTTTAAGAATGGAGGACAGGAAACACTGAGATGTTTGGTAAACAAACTTTGCCAAACCAAGAAGCAGCAATTACTTCCGAAACGCATCATACAAGCAGCCTGTCGACAGACTGAGTGCAACTGTCACAAAGGCTGCTAACATATGCCAGAACAAACATCTCTTCCTGCCTCCCTCGCTCTTTTTTTTAATGCCTCTGTGCGTGCGTGTGTGTGTGTGTGTGTGTCTGTGTGTGTGTGTGTGTGTGTGTGTGTGTGTGTGTGTGTGTGTGTGTGTGTGTATTTGAGTGTACGAGTGTGCACATGTGTATACATGTGCGTACGTGTGTGTGCGTGCATGCAATGTGTATTTATGTGTGTGTGAGTGAGTGAGTGTGTGAGTATATGCGTGCGCGCGCGCGCGCGTGCGTGTGCGTGTGTGTGTGTGTGTGTGTGTGCGTGCGTGCGTGCGTGTATGTGTGTGCGTGTGTTTCAAAGTGGTGTGTGTGTGTGTGTGTGTGTGTGTGTGTGTGTGTGTGTGTGTGTGCGTGTGCGTCAGAGTGTGTGTGTGGGTGTGTGTTTGTGTGTGCATGCTTAGTGAGAAAGCACAGTGAGCGATGACTAAACACTATAGTGTTGAAATCAAATTCCTTTCGCTAAGTGGGAAGTATCTTGCATGTGTGCCAAAATGACGTCTCTCTCTCTCTCTCTCTCCTCTCTCTCTCTCTCTCCTCTCTCTCTCTCTCTCTCTCTCTTCTTTTTTTTTTTTTTCACATGTCAAGAAATAACTTTCCTTCTCTTCCTCCTCATTTATTCCTCACTTCCTCCTCTAACGTCGCCATCTCTCTCTCTCTCTCTCTCTCTCTCTCTCTCTCTCTCTTCTCTCTCTCTCTCTCTCTTCTTTTTTTTTTTTTCACATGTCAAGAAATAACTTTCCTTCTCTTCCTCCTCATTTATTCCTCACTTCCTCCTCTAACGTCGCCTATCTCTCTTCTCTCTCTCTCTCTCTCTCTCTCTCTCTCTTCTTTTTTTTTTTTTTTTCACATGTCAAGAAATAACTTTCCTTCTCTTCCTCCTCATTTATTCCTCACTTCCTCCTCTAACGTCGCCATCTCTCTCTCTCTCTCTCTCTCTCTCTCTCTCTCCTCCTCTCTCTCTCCTCTCTCTCTCTCTCTCTCTTCCTCCCTCTTCTCTGCCCTCACCATTACCCCCGTCCCCGTCTTCTTGTTCAGATTGCAAGAAGAAACAAAAAACAGAAAACAGGAAAAGAATTTGCGTGAAACAAAAAGAGTAACAATGACATGAAAAAGAAATACAATTTTTAAAAAAGTGGACATATGAGGGCAAAAACTGAAAGAAAGGAAGAAAGCGTGGGGGAAAACAGAAGAAAAAAAACAATGAAAGGCAAGTGGATACTTTGCTGGTTGGGTTGACGCTCAGGTGGATTTGCAGGTAAGTAGGTGACAAAAAAAAAAAACAGGACAAAGCATAATGCACAAGAGACAAGAAAGAGGTAAAAGAACTCTTTACTTATGTCCAATTTCATGAGCGATGATGAAGGCAGAAGCCAGCCCAATGTCCTGGTTGATGCTGCAGCTCCTGTCTTCCTCACACATGCCTTCCACTGGCGCCAGACCTGTGACACAGCACTCATCACAATACAGCTCCTGTCTGTCTTTCTCACACATGCCTTCCACTGGCGCCAAACCTGTTGACACAGCACTTATCACAATACAGCTCCTGTCTTCCTCACACATGCCTTCCACTGGCGCCAAACCTGTGACACAGCACTCATCACAATACAGCTCCTGTCTTCCTCACACATGCCTTCCACTGGCGCCAAACCTGTTGACACAGCACTCATCACAATACAGCTCTGTCTTCCTCACACATGCCTTCCACTGGCGCCAGATCTGTGACACAGCACTCATTATAATAAAGCTCCTGTCTTCCTCACACATGCCTTCCACTGGCGCCACACCTGTGATACAGCACTCATTATAATACAGCTACTGTCTTCCTCACACATGCCTTCCACTGGCGCCAGACCTGTAACACAGCACTCATCACAATACAGCTCCTGTCTTCCACACACATGCCTTCCACTGGCGCCACACCTGTGACACAGCACTCATCACAATACAGCTACTGTCTTCAACACACATGCCTTCCACTGGCGCCAGACCTGTGACACAGCACTCATCACAATACAGCTCCTGTCTTCCTCACACATGCCTTCCACTGGCGCCAAACCTGTGACACAGCACTCATCACAATACAGCTCCTGTCTTCCTCACACATGCCTTCCACTGGCGCCACACCTGTGACACAGCACTCATCACAATACAGCTCCTGTCTTCCTCACACATGCCTTCCACTGGCGCCAAACCTGTGACACAGCACTCATCACAATACAGCTCCTGTCTGTCTTCCTCACACATGCCTTCCACTGGCGCCGTACCTGTGACACAGCACTCATCACAATACAGCTCCTGTCTTCCTCACACATGCCTTCCACTGGCGCCACACCTGTGACACAGCACTCATTATAATACAGCTCCTGTCTTCCTCACACATGCCTTCCACTGGCGCCAAACCTGTGACACAGCACTCATCACAATACAGCTCCTGTCTTCCTCACACATGCCTTCCACTGGCGCCGTACCTGTGACACAGCACTCATCACAATACAGCTCCTGTCTTCCTCACACATGCCTTCCACTGGCGCCACACCTGTGACACAGCACTCATTATAATACAGCTCCTGTCTTCCTCACACGTGCCTTCCACTGGCGCCAGATCTGTGACACAGCACTCATCACAATACAGCTCCTGTCTTCCACACACATGCCTTCCACTGGCGCCAAACCTGTGACACAGCACTCATCACAATACAGCTACTGTCTTCCACACACATGCCTTCCACTGGCGCCAGACCTGTGACACAGCACTCATCACAATACAGCTACTGTCTTCCACACACATGCCTTCCACTGGCGCCAGACCTGTGACACAGCACTCATCACAATACAGCTACTGTCTTCCACACACATGCCTTCCACTGGGGCCAGATCTGTGTGACATAGCACACCTAACTGAACAGCTCACAGTCACCCTCTACAGCTCCTCTTTTTGTCATCGAGATACTCTGCGGCGCCCGTGTCTCACAGATATCCTCTGCAGCTCCCGCCTTTCTCATAGCTACCCTCTGTGGCTTCTGCTTTTTTCCTCGTTGCCCTCTGAAGCTCCTGTTCTTCTCTTAACTATCCTCTACAGTTCTTGTCTTTCTTGTGGCTGTCAATGCTTCTCTCCTGTCAGTATGGCAGTCAAAACTTCTATCCTGTACATCTGTCTTTCTTATGGCAGTCAATACTTCTTTCCTCTACATCCCCTGTCTTTACAGCAGTCTGTACTTCTATCCTCTACATCCCCTGTCTTTACAGCAGTCTGTACTTCTATCCTCTACATCCCCTGTCTTTACGGCAGTCTGTACTTCTATCCTCTACATCTCCTGTCTTTACAGCAGTCTGTACTTCTATCCTCTACATCTCCTGTCTTTACAGCAGTCTGTACTTCTATCCTCTACATCTCCTGTCTTTACAGCAGTCTGTACTTCTATCCTCTACATCCCCTGTCTTTACAGCAGTCTGTACTTCTATCCTCTACATCTCCTGTCTTTACAGCAGTCTGTTCTTCTATCCTCTACGTCTCCTGTCTTTACAGAGTCAGTCTGTACTTCTATCCTCTACATCTCCTGTCTTTACAGCAGTCTGTACTTCTATCCTCTACATCTCCTGTCTTTACAGCAGTCTGTACTTCTATCCTCTACATCTCCTGTCTTTACAGCAGTCTGTACTTCTATCCTCTACATCTCCTGTCTTTACAGCAGTCCGTACTTCTATCCTCTACATCTCCTGTCTTTACGGCAGTCTGTTCTTCTATCCTCTACATCTCCTGTCTTTCTTACGGCAGTCTGTTCTTCTATCCTCTACATCTCCTGTCTTTCTTACGGCAGTCTGTTCTTCTATCCTCTACATCCTTCTTTCTTCGGCAGTCTTACTTCTTCTCTACACTCTGTCTTTCTTACGGCAGTCTGTACTTCTATCCTCTACATCTCCTGTCTTTCTTACGGCAGTCTGTACTTCTTTCCTCTACACCTCCTGTCTTTCTTACGGCAGTCTGTACTTCTTTCCTCTACACCTCCTGTCTTTCTTACAGCAGTCTGTACTTCTATCCTCTACATCTCCTGTCTTTCTTACGGCAGTCTGTACTTCTTTCCTCTACACCTCCTGTCTTTCTTACGGCAGTCTGTTCTTCTATCCTCTACATCTCCTGTCTTTCTTACAGCAGTCTGTACTTCTATCCTCTACATCTCCTGTCTTTCTTACGGCAGTCTGTACTTCTATCCTCTACATCTCCTGTCTTTCTTACGGCAGTCTGTACTTCTTTCCTCTACATCTCCTGCCTTTCTTACGGCAGTCTGTACTTCTTTCCTCTACATCTCCTGTCTTTCTTACAGCAGTCTGTTCTTCTATCCTCTACATCTCCTGTCTTTCTTACGGCAGTCTGTACTTCTTTCCTCTACATCTCCTGTCTTTCTTACAGCAGTCTGTTCTTCTATCCTCTACATCTCCTGTCTTTCTTACGGCAGTCTGTTCTTCTATCCTCTACAACTTCTGTCTTTCTGACATCAGTTTATACTTTTATCCTCTTTATGTTCTCTTCTTCACAGCAGTCAATACAATTATTTTCTATAGCTCCTGTATTTTTTTTCCATAGCAGTCAATATTGTTAACTATTTTCAATATTCCCTGTCTTTACCACACCAGCCAATGCAACTATTCTCCATGGTGCCTATCTTTTCCATGGCAGTCAGTACAACTACTCTCTATAGCTCCTATCTTGTTTGAAGCAGTCAATACAACTATTCTCCACAGCTCCTGTGGGTTTTTTTTCACAGCAGTAATAAAACTATTCTCTATACCGCCTCTCTTCTTTACAACAGTCATTTCAACTCATGATCTACAGCTCCTGTGTTTTTCACAGCAGTCAATACAGCTACCAACTTCAGCTCCGGTCTTTCTCATGGCACCCGCCGTCTGCCGCCTGTGTTTCCTCACTCGTCATCTACTGGCTTCAGTCCTGCATATGACACGACAGTAATTATAATACGGCAATTTCAAGAAACATTTAAATGCGAACTCGATGCGAGAAAAACCTAATTTGCTACTTGCCGCCAACAAAACCAAACATTTTCGAAGAAGTTCAAGGTCAAATTAAATTTGGATGTCAACCATTAGACACACGTGAGAATATCTTTACTGCAGGCGCTGGTATTTCGTCTGAAGCTGGCGCCATCTCTGCAGAGGATTTGTTTTCCACACTGACACTATCCCACACACAACGCACTTCTAAATTTTTACCTTGTTGTACGTACATTTTTGCCTGCATCATCTTGCATTAAAAAAATATACTCAAATGAACAAGGAATATTGTAAACGACTGTCACTTCAAAGATCCACTTTCAGTATCGTCTTATGAACTTTACCTGAGTTACGACATCTTTTTTTTGCGCTAGCGAGTTTCGTGTACAAGGAAAAGACTCGAACACTCACCCAGTGTGCCACAAGGCTCATTTTTGTAGGTGCAGATGTCATACCTGTAAAAGACAGAAACGGTTTTCTTCTCCTTCTCTGTCTATCTCTCACCATTCTAACTCCACCCCCCCCCCCCCCCCCCCCCAACTATGTATGAATGTTTGTGTCTATATGTACATGACCGCCGCGCTGTTGGCAGAATTCTCTAGCACACAATGCTACGTTTAAAAAGATATTCATTGTAAAGTAGTACGATAAGAGTGATAATTCCAACTACTGAGGAAAGCAAGTAATGTACACTGACACAGACATTTCTCTCCGTTCTCTGAAGTTTAGTTTCTGCTGGGCAGACACATGTTGAGATGAAAAGACAAGAAGAGAAGGGGCGGGGCGAGGGTGATAAAGAGGAGAAGTGTCAATATTTTTAGCCTGCAATACTGAATAATAATCTACACACCTTTTTCTGCCTTTTCTATATATTTGAACCTGAATTGTAGCTGATTATGATACAAATATTTTCATTTTACAGCGCAAATCATCAATGTGTAATGTCAATTATTTGAATCAGTACCAATTATATAATTCAAGAAAAAAAATCACTTGTGGGTTTGGAAATGTCAGACTCTTTGAATTATCGTATGCATATTTACACTCCATTTCCTTACCGTGTTCTACCGTCGCTCCTCTAAGTCTAAACAAAGTTGGGCTTATCATCCAACATCAGCAAACACACACACACTCTCTCTCTCTCTGTCTCCCTCACACACACACACACACACACACACACACACACACACACACACACACACACACGTGTGCGCGCGCGCGCGCAGTACGCACATACACACCCATACTCACATTTACACACACGCACACAAATGACACGCTCACACACACACACACAGACATACACAGACACAGACTTCCTTGCCTAGTTAGCAGCACGGCGTTGTCGTGAGAAATCCTACGACCTTGACCTTTGCCGTTTTGCCGGGACAATTTGTCCTGCCATCTGCAGAAGCTGTCCAGAGACTTGTCTGCATGGAAGTTGATTTGTGGCAAGGTCTTGTCCTGACGGGCGTCAAATCAACCAATCAATAAAGACAAATAGCACAAATGCGTTAAACGCCGTTGCAAGTCATGCACGCGCGCGTGCACACATATACACACAAGCGCGCACGCACTGACGTACACACACACACAATCTCTCCTTCCCTCACGCACACACACAGACACAGACACACACAAACTACACAGCACTAAACTATACACATACGCGCACACACATACACAGGCACGCGCGCGTGTCCTTGCACTCAAAAATGGACACACACACATACAATCTCTCTCTCTCTCTCTCTCTCTCTCTCTCTCTCTCTTAGCTGGCTCACTCCCTCCTCCTCCTGTCTCTCTCTCTCTCATTCGCATGCCACTTCGGCCGAGTCGGAAAGGACCAAGTTCGCCGTCAGACGTTGAGGACTCAAATCCCGTTGGTGCCCAACCAAGAAAGTGTCAACTTCTCTACCCATCTTGACACGTTGTCGTTCTGGTATTGTCAATGCGGTGTTAGTGACGTCCCTTATCCTCACCTTCCTGGGATGGTTTTTCTCACCTGCCGTTTGATGTTTGGTTGGTGTAGGCGTTAAGCCTGGACGTAACTATTTCACTTATTCATTCCTTCGAGCGGACACACACACACACACACACACACACACACACACACACACACACACACATATATAATATATAATATATATATATATATATATATATATATATAGTTAAAACAAGTAAAAAGATAGATTAGATATGTTAAAATAGGTTTTTTAAAATAGAATCTACAAATTTGTTTGGCTTATTGGCTTATTGTTTTCGAATGTGCAGATTCCTGATGAAGGCTGAAAAGCCGAAAATTTGAGAAAAAAATAAAGTGGAAGAAAACAGGCACGGGCATGTGGATTTCTTTATTTATTATCATCATATTCCTACATGGAACTATCTTTTTCTTGTCTGTCTTTTGGCCGACTCTGGGGAAAGGCCTAGTGACGGTGAGGGAAAACCCACTGACGGCAGGAAAAGTCCTGTTGACCACGGGAATGACTGTCACCCGGGGTCCTTTTCAGAGGGCTCGTAAGTCCTCATGTAGCGAAGGCTTGGCCTTGGCTGAAGTTGCGCAGTCTTCACCTGTCAGCGGAACAGCAATGAGCGGGACTGCAGGATGCACACGTCATTTGACTGACAGTTGCTTCTTTCTCCAGTGGGGTCTACAGTCATGAAATATGGGCAGGTACACCCATGGGGACACTCCCGTGCAGATTCTGTCGTGTCATATGCAGTGGGCATTACACAATGGCATCTGTCAGGAAGCAGTTATTTTTCCTCTGGCGTCTTAATGGAATGCCCTGTGCATGCCTGCAACATACGTGAACACAGCGCAGGCTTCCAAGGGTGGTGCAGGACTGCTCCCAGCTGGTTGGTTCGGCAGTTAAGGACAGTACTTCACTGGGTCCCGAACTTTCGGGTGTATTTTTTTCTTTGTTTTCTTCTTTTGTTGGTGTGAACGTTAAGCCTGAACACAACTATCGCTCTTCTTTTTTCCTCCACGAGGACGGACGCACGCACGCACTCACGCACAACCACACACACACCGCGCGCGCGCGCGACGTGCTCACACGCTGACACATACATATAAACATACACACGTGCGTACGTGTGCGCTCTCAGTCCAGTACTCACATCTTGCTCAGTGAAGACGATCAGTCGTGTGACGACGATGTTGATGGCATTTCCGATGGAGGGGTCATGAAACAGTTTGGCCACCTGACCTCCACGTGACAGAGACATAACCAATCAAAACGTAGCATAGAATACTAGCAATGGTACTCATTCGGACCAGACACAGTGCATTATTTAACACCATTTTATCTTCACATGTAACAAACACATCCAGTCAAAACGTAGCATTATAGCAGCACTTAGCCTTACCAATCACAAATCGTTACAGTTTGCGCCTCCTGAACTCGACGTCACAGAAAACCTACCAATCTGAAAACAGCATGTGCTGTCGACGTCACAGAAAACCTGTCAATCTGAACAAGCATGTGCTGTCGACGTCAAAGAAAACCTACCAATCTGAACAACGCATGTGCTGTCGACCTCACAGAAAACCTGCCAATCTCAACAACGCATGTGGTGTCGACGTCACAGAAAACCTGTCAATCTGAACAACGCATGTGCTGTCGACCTCACAGAAAACCTGCCAATCTCAACAACGCATGTGGTGTTGGCGTCACAGAAAACCTACCAATCCGAACACAACATGACTGTGGTGCCGACGTCAAAGAAAGCCTGCCAATCTAAATACAGCATGTAATGTCGACCTCACAGAAAACCTGCCAATCTCAACAACGCATGTGGTGTCGACGTCACAGAAAACCTGCCAATCTGAACACAGCATGTAGTGTCGACGTCACAGAAAACCTGCCAATCTCAACAACGCATGTGGTGTCGACCTCACAGAAAACCTGCCAAACTGAACAACGCATGTGGTGTCGACGTCACAGAAAACCTGCCAAACTGAACAACGCATGTGGTGTCGACGTCACAGAAAACCTGCCAAACTGAACAACGCATGTGGTGTCGACGTCACAGAAAACCTGCCAATCTGAACACACCATGTAGTGTCGACCTCACAGAAAACCTGCCAATCTGAACAACGCATGTGGTGTCGACGTCACAGAAAACCTGCCAATCTGAACAACGCATGTGGTGTCGACGTCACAGAAAACTTGCCAATCTGAACAACGCATGTGATGTCGACGTCACAGAAAAACCAACCAATCTGGACACAGCATGTTGTGTCGACGTCACAGAAAACCTGCCAATCTGAACAACGCATGTGGTGTCGACGTCACAGATATCTACCAATCTGAACAACGCATGTGGTGTCGTCACAGAAAAAACAACCAATCTGGACACAGCATGTTGTGTCGACGTCACAGAAAACCTGCCAATCTGAACAACGCATGTGGTGTCGACGTCACAGATATCTACCAATCTGAACAACGCATGTGATGTCGATGTCAGAGAAAACCTACCAATCTGAATACAGCATTTGGTAGTACCACCAAGTTTAATCTATCGCAGATCAAAGGACTTGTATGTTCCATACAAGTCCAAATGCAGCATCAGATAATTATTAATGGTAAAGCGCTTCAGCCATTCATGGTCACATTCACGACGCAGACTATGTCACAACCAATGAAAACGGGGTATACACTGCTGACAGTCCAATAAACCACATCGGTTGCTAAACACTAATTTCATTGGCTATTGCAAGAACAAGCAGTCTGAAAGCACTTAGTTTGAGATTGAGTTCTCTCTCTCTCTCTCTCTCTCCTCTCTCTCTCTCTCTCTCTCTCTCTCTCTCTCTTATATATATATATATATATATATATATATAATAATAATGACAATGATGATAATAACAATAATAATCATAACGGTAGCAATAGTAGTAGTAGTAGTAGTTAGTAGTAACAATGATAAATAATAATAACAATTATAATAAAACAAACAAAATTATGAGACACAAAAGCAATAGTCCTCCAAAGGGAAGAAAACAGTATAAGTTAGAGAATGGCCATGTCTACACAGATCTATTCAAGAAAGATAGTGATAAACAGTTATACCTCAGGCAGGATTCTTGCCATCCCCCACATACAAAAAAATCTCTAGCATATGGTTTGGGTGTTAGGTTGAGAAGAATCTGTGAAAAGGACGAGGACTATCTAAAACACAGATCTGAACTTAAGAACCAGTTGCGCAAACGTGGCTATAGTAGCAAACTCATAGAAGGTCAGTTGAAAACAGTTGATAACATAGATAGGAACCGACTTCTTCAGAAAAAAAAGAAAGGAAACACTGAAAGAGTACCACTAGTGTTGACATTTTCAAGATTATTGCCAGATGTACAAGCTGTACTAAAGAGA
>CM031600.1:15025778-15058278 GCA_018398815.1 Conus ventricosus | reverse complement strand
CTGGACTATAATTTCCAGAATTTCTGAACGCAGATTCTCAGCACTTGGTACTGTCAAATATTCAAAAATTGGAAAGAGGTATTCAAGGGTTTTGGGCTATTCTGTGCTTTCCTCTCGAGTTACTGCGGTACCTAAGTGCGTGCGTGCGCTCGAACGGGTGCGCAAGCGCGTGTGTGCATGTGTGTGTGTGTGTGTGTGTGTGCGTGCGTGTGTGTGTGTGTGTGTGTGTGTGTGTGTGTGTGTGTGTGTGTGTGTGTGTGTGTGTGTGTGTGTGCGTTTGCGCGCACGAGCCTGTGTGTGTGTGTACATGTATGTGTATGTGTGCGTGCGTGCGTGCGTAAGTGCGTGCGTGAGTGCGTGCGTGCGTGTGCGTGCGTGCGTGCGTGCGTGCGTGTGTGCGTGTGTGTGTGTGTGTGTAAAAACGGTTGTGACGCGCTTGGTTCTGGACATACTTTTGGTTAAAATGTTGTCACATTTTGGCATGAGACAGACTCTGGATTTTTTCTGCTCTGACTGACTGGTGGGATACGTAGGGTTATTATCTTACGTATGAGTCATAAGATGGCATTTTAACCATGTATTATAAGATGGCTTACAGTGGAACAAAAATCCTGCTAAGTCAAATCGCAGCACAGTCTAGTTACACTCTGTGTGTGTGTGTGTGTGTGTGTGTGTGTGTGTGTGTGTCACGGACAAAAAGAGAAAAACCGAATTCGTGGTCAGTCGCCAGCCGGTTCGAATCGGCTTAAGCCCGACTCAGACATCTCGGCGCCGGCAGACGACTTTACCCGTCGCCTCAGCCAATTAAAGGCTATTTTTAGTTCTCACGGAGACAGCACCGTTCCCGTAGACAGTCGGAGTGGCTGACCAACGTCTCAATGGGTCTGGCCAGACGGATCGCGACGTCTGGGCCAGACTGATCAGGTTAATTTACAGTTGAGCCAGACATCGCTGGCTAAAGTAGGAAGGGAGAAGGTACTGTGTAGTGGGGGTGAAATCTAGCTAATTAATTAAATGACCATTGACCACCACAGAGAGCAAGGCTAGTGCATGTGACTTGACGAATTGAAGGCCCAATGGAATTAGAGGGAGGTAACTTCGGGTACAAGGCGGTAAAAATACTGACCAATGGTACTCACCCTTGGACACATGGGATGATAATAAGAAAGCGATGCGAGAGGAGAGGAGAACAGAACAGGACAGACAGACAGAGAGAGAGAGAGAGAGGTTCTGAGAGTAGTCTCTACTCGAGAGAGAAAAAGGAGAGAGATGAGAGGAGTGAACAGAACCGAGTTGAAGCATTAGCACTAGATAGAGTCTGCAGAGCAAGGACTAAGGAGAGATGTGAAGAGAGAGAGAGAGTTGCTGACGGATGAAGAAAAAAAAAAGAAAAAGAAAAAGAAAAGAAAAGCAACCATGTCCATTTGATAAAGCAGACTAGAAGAGAGAGAGAGAGAGAGAGTGCAATGCGTTAATGCAGGAAGAAAGAAAGGGGAACAGATCGATGTCTGGTAGTCACTGTTCGATCTGAACCGGGGTTCGACCTCATACCTGGCAGCGCCACTTTCATCAGCAGTCCAACCTGACCAACGCCAGCGGTCTAACCTGACCAGTGCCAGCAGTCCAACCTGACCAGTGCCAGCGGTCCAACCTGACCAGTGCCAGCAGTTGTGTCGTGACTGGTGTTTGTGAAAGTGACAGTGAAAAGAAAAGAAAAAAAAAAAGAAGAAAAGGAAAGACAGTGATTCGTGAATAGTTTAAGATCACCTGGCCAGGTAAAGTGAAAAATCTATTTATACCCGGGTTAGTTAATGATGATTTAGATAAATGGTTTTGTGAAGTTCAAGGAAAGAGAGAATGTTTTATTTTGTTTGACTCCATATGCATTGATGTTTGGTTCTATGATCATGTGTAGTAAAGTTATAGACTTTACTAGTGGTTTGATGTGATGAATGCATGATATATGAATGAGATTGTAAGCAAGCTGTGAGTGTGTTTGGGCTGTGCGCTAGTCCTTCCTCCACTGACATACCCCGAGGTTGACAATTTATTGGCGAGCCTGCCAGGATATTCTGGCCCATTTATTATAATTGTTCAACTTCTCAGAGAGGAAGCTGGGTGGGATTCAAGTATTGTAATCCTAAGACAAGGTAGTGTCTTACTGTATGTTTCCAAGATAGTTAAATACTAGGCTTGGCATTGCTTCCAAGATACTTAACACTAGGCTTGGCATTTCAGCACCAGAGTACTTATTTCGCACAGATTGCCTATAATTCGCTCTCATAGTTGGGTCAGGCGCTAGGCATCTTATAAAAACTAATTACGTTGTCCCAAGCTAATATTATCATTCATAGGATTGTGCTATCACGCAGGGGTGAAAGCAAGAAATTTTCCCAATACTGAACTTTTTAACGTTAGTCCAAACACAAATAATGGTAATAGTGGGCATAATACAAAAAAAATAGATAAAGATAACTACACTAGCTAATGTCAGTTGCATTAACAATGCATTTAAAGTAAGAAACAGTACCCCAAAAATATAGCAAGTAAACTACCATAAGAGTGTGCCAAAGAAAAAACTTGAAAGGGTCCAGGGGAGGACATGTCTCTGGTGGGGTACAGGGGCAACCCCAGTTGGGGAGACAACTTTGACACCAGCACATTAGGACATCAATAAGCTGTAAAAATGTATTAAAATGAAGTGATATTCATGGTCTTTTCTGCAATTTTCTACTAAAGACAATTCAATTAAGAGCCTCTTAAAATACTTTTTGTTCATTAGTTTCTGTGAACAAGAAATTGCCACAGAAAAGAGAACCTACTCAAATACAAAATGAAAAAAGAGCTAAGAAAACACCAAAATAAAAACAGAATCACATCCATTATAAAGCAACAACAAAAACAAATCCACATAACTGAAGTGAAAAAGCAATGTCAACAGATCTGCTGCTTTTTCATCATCTCATTTTAATGAGCCCTCAATGCACACAAATGATTTTCTCTGAACAGACAATTAAGTCTTTTGAAATATTTGTTTGTTGAAAGGTAAACATTTTTCAACTGGAGCAGAGATTTCTTAAATCTCCAAAATTAAAATGCTAACAAACATTTTGACCAGAATATAAAATAGACCTTTTTCTTCCAAATAAAAACAGTTAAAAAAAGTACTTACTTAGAACTCCAAAGCTGGAAAATTGTGGGCTGAGCTGAAGAGGGTTTCCTATTATCATTTCTATTAAAAGAGTTTTGTTGCGTCCCTTTGTTCCCCCGGGAATCCAGAGGCATAAATTAATTCCTTTTAAACAGTCAAGGGTAATATCAAAGAAGATTGAGTCCATCTTTTTCTCTCCTTAGCACCAGGACATTAACCAGCAGCACACCAGTCACTAGTTATCTTTTTTAGTTGACTAGTACTAGTAGTAGTCCATCCTTTGACCCTTTAGCACCAGCACATTAGGACATCAATAAGGTGAAAGTCTTTGCCTAGCCTTTCTTTACTTCTTTGACACCAGCACATTAGGACATCAATAAGGCTAACATCTCCTGAAGGCCATGAAAAATTTTCTTTGCGTTTGACTGATTTTCAGAAAAACTACCAAGCAAATAAGTCACGACTTCACCTTTGGCTTTCTGTTCATCAAAGAAGCGAACAAGAACATTCACAACTTTCGCATTTGCGTTGTTGGTGGCCTCATCAAGGGTTAAAGAGAAGAATGTCTTTTTCAGTGATTCCAGAAGCTCTTTCCTGAAACCCCTGGCCACTCCATGGGTAAGTGTGTACGCTGTTGCCGTTCTTGACAGGGACAAAGAGTCTAGCACTTTGGGATCTTCTGCTAGAGTTTTACAAAACTCAATGAGTGCTGGTGCCAAAGAAAACGGAAGGCAATGCTCTGCTAGAAATGCGCACGTGCGTATTTTGAGGTCAGTGATACGGTCCGTCTTCGGGAGACATGCGATAACTGGTTTGGCTGTTGGAAGTGTTGTTGTGTGGGCCTGTGCATCAAGTCTTTGAAAATGCTGAGGATCACTGGCATGGGCCAAAAACTTTTTTTTTCCGTTTGACTTGTACACCAACCGCTTTGAACACAAGTTACACCATGCCACACCGGCCTCGTCGATTTTCTTGAGCCAGAGACTGAACTTTCGTTTTACACTGTCTTCTTCTTGCAACCATTCACTTCGCCATTTGTTTTTTATATCTTTGTCAATACTGCGAGCTTCGGCATCATCTGTAAGGAACTTCATTTTGACTTTCCTAACCACTCACAAACACTGAAACCGCACATACACTGTAGTCAAGTTCTTTTCCATTGAAGGCGAAGCACAGAAACATTGATTCAAGATGGCGGACATTGGAAACGGAAGTTTCAGTTTTGGCGGTAAAAAAATGTTGGATCGGGAACGGATTCGGTATGTCAACACTTGCAATAAGGTTTTTTTTTTGGTTTGTTTTTTGCTGTGACGGAATTCCGTTTAAAACGGAAGAACTTTCATCCTGTATCACGTCACTCGTGTCGGTAACCACCAGTTTGGCTGTCGTAGTAATAAAATCTTGTTCAAAAAAAAAAAGAGATATAATGGCGGAAGAAAAGAACACCCTATTGAACAACTTGTGAGCGTCGCTCGTGATTTAGGCTACTCGGGAGAAGAGTTGCGAGCATTAGTTGAAACCCAACAAAAGATGGAAAGAGATGAGCGAGCGAAAAGACGCCGTGTCGCAGTAGAAGCGCAGGAAACAGAAAGATTAAGGATTCAGGCTAATGATAATCAGGTTATGCAGGAAACAGAAAGAATAAGGCAGGAAACAGAAAGAATAAGGGAAACGCAGGAAACAGAAAGAATAAGGGAAGCGCAGGAAACAGAAAGATTAAGGATTCAATTAGAGTTAGAGAGAGTGAAAATACAAAGGGAGACCACCGATGATGGTAGCTCAGTTTCCAGTGACCCTGTGCGCAGTTATGCCCCCCGACCAAAGTTGCCAAAATTCTCTGAAGGAACAGATTCGATTGATGCGTACATCAGTCGTTTTGAAACGTTTGCTACTAGTCAGGGTTGGCCTTCAGAAGAGTGGGCAGTCATTTTGTCAGCGCTATTGACGGGTAAAGCATTACAGATTTTCACTGCGTTACCAGCAGACCAACAATCCGATTTTGGTGCTGTGAAGGAGTCGTTGATGAAGGGATTTGACCTCACAGAGGAGGGGTTCAGGAAGAAGTTTCGGTCAGCTAGATTGCAAGCAGGTGAAACGTACACTCAGTTTGGTGCACGCTTAGATCACTATTTTGAGAAGTGGTTAGAATTGAGTGGTACGAAAAGGGAGTTCGCTGAATTGAAAGAGCTGGTTATGAAGGAACAGATTTTGTCAGGTTGCGGCCCTGAGTTAACTATACATTTGAAAGAGAGACAGCCAGAGACAGCAGGGGAGTTGCTGAAGTTAGCAGAGGTGTATAGGGAGGCACGTTTGGGAACTAAGGTGCAGGAGAAACAGCTGCCAGGCACAGGTGAGAAGAGTGCAAGGAAACTAGGGGAGTTTTCTGCAAAGTCTGCAAACCCAGTGGTGGGGCAGAAGGAAGGGCAAAGGGACATTAGGTGTTTCATTTGTCACAAGAAGGGACATGTGGCGAGGGATTGTCGCATGAGGTTCCAGAAGGCAGCAGCTTGCAAGAGGTTGATAAGGGTCGCAGGGGAAACGACCTGCAGTGGAACCAAAAGGGATCCAATCTGAAGAGGGTGGAGTGCAGCCTATGGCTAGTACTGGACAGCAGTCAGTGTCAGGGATGGAGGGCACTAGGCTGAGTGGTTCGTTACCAGTGGAAGAAGGGTGGATTGGCCAGCAGAAGGTGAAAGTGTTACGAGACACTGGTTGTTCATGTGGTGTGGTAAGAACAACGCTGGTCGAGAGAGGGGATTTGACAGGGCAAATCCAGACCTGTACTCTAATCGATGGCACTGTGAGGGAGTTCCAGTTGCTAAGATAGAAGTACGTACCCCTTACTTCTCAGGCGAGTTGTCTGCGCTGGTGATGGAGAAACCCCTTTATGATTTGATCATTGGAAATATTCCAGGTGCAAGGGATCCAGGGGATCTGAGTTGTTGACTGCTACAGGGGCAGCAGTTCAAACACGGAGCAAGAAGGAGGAGAAGGTTGATAAACCGTTAGTCGTTCCAGCAAGGAAGTCAGGCATAGATGTGTCGCCTGATGAGTTTAGGGCAGCGCAGGAACAAGACCCCTTTGCTCGTGAAGTCTTGGGAGTTGGCAAGAGGTGGGAGAGAAACAGGTGGTTAGAGGAGGTGAGACAGAATTTCTTGTGAAAGGCGGGTTGCTGTACCGAGTGTTCACCAAGGGAAGACAGGTAAGGTGACAACTCAGTTAGAGGTACCAGCATGTTATCGTGACACTGTCATGTCAGTGGGTCACGAGTCGTCATGGCGGGTCATCTCGGCACCAGCAAAAACAGCTGACCGAATCTTTGATGATTTTCATTGGCCAGGGGCAATGGCAGACATAAAGCGTTTCTGCATGTCATGTGACGTGTGTCAAAGGTCAGCCACGAGAGGGGTGAAGAGGAAGGCGCCTCTTAAACATCCCCCTTTAATTGACACACCATTCAGGAGAGTGGCCGTCGATCTGATTGGCCCAATCTCCCCTGTTCCAAAGGTGGGCACAGGTATGAGACACGTAAGGTTGCAAGGGAAGTTTGCAGGAGGCTAGGGGTCGTTCAGAAGAGCAATATGACGGGAAAGGTGAGGAAGCAATCCCTCAAGGTGGGAGATTCAAGCCCTGTTACTGCTTCCCACGGATCACAACAAGCTGCTGATGCATTGGAAAGGACCATTCACCATCACTGAAAAGGTGGATCGGGATTACCGAATTGATGTGAATGGGAAACCAAAACTTTTCCATGCGAATTTTCTCGCAAATATATTCGCGTGGGGCCTCAGCACATAGGGCAGCAGCAATCATTGATGAGGTGAAGGAGACCCAGCAGAAGAAGGGGAGATTTTTTTTGCCTGGAAGTTTCAGGAGAAGAGTTCATACAGGGATGTGTCACTGTATGAAGGGCTAGACAGTAGGATGATGAGGAAGTTATTGAGGGTTTGGAGGGTGGTAGTGAATTTCATGGATGACATTCTGATAGCATCTGAGACATGGGAGGAGCATATGAGGCAGCTGGAGCAGTTTTAGAGAGGTTGAGAAGAGCCAATCTCACCGCCAGACCAAAAAAAGTGCCAGATTGGTTTTCCAGCCCGGAGTTCCTAGGTTTTGTTGTCGGAGGCGACACAAAGCAGCCAGAAAAAGGGCAAGGTGGAGAAGATGATGAATTCAGAGAGACCAATGACCAAAACAGAAGTCAGGAGTCTGCTAGGTTTTATTGGTTTCTACAGAGAGTTTTTGCCAAATTTCGCAGCAATCACGAGTCCCCTCAGTAATTTGGTAAAGGGGCAGGGAAACGGCAGTGGTCGAGTGGTCAGACACTGCAGAGCAAGCACTGCAGACAGTGCTAGAACGACTAGGTTCCCGTCCCATCCTGAAGCTACGGATATGTCAAAACCATTTTTGTTGCGGACAGATGCATCAGGTGGTGGGATAGGTGCAGTATTGTTGCAGGAGCACGAAGGGGTCGAGTTTCCTGTGAGGTATGCTAGCAGGAAGTTGACAAAGTGTGAAGAAGGGTACGCAACAATAGAAAAGGAGTGTTTGGCTGTTGTGTGGGCCGTGCAGAAATTTCACAAATACTTGTATGGGAAAGCGTTCGTGGTAGAGACTGATCATCAACCACTCAAATTCCTGCAGGAGGCGCAGCTGAAAAAACAGCAGGGTGCTGCGCTGGGCAATGGCACTGCAGCCCTACAGGTATCGAGTGCAGTACATCCCAGGCCGACAGAATGTCGGAGCTGACTATTTAAGCGTGTAGTCTAGCAAGCTGCAATCAGAGGAAGTCAGTCATATCGGGGTGCATAGCCACTTTGTTGATAATATTGTGTTGATTACAGTTATGTTGAGTGGATAGGGGTTCATTCCCACTCGGCTATGGTTCATATTTTCTTTGTGAGACTTGTTCATGTAAATGTAGTTACGTTTGGAGCATACAATCGCTTGTGTAGTAATGCACTGTTTGCGATAAGTGAGGATGGAGATTCCTCAGTGAGGTGTGATGGATCGTGATCATTTTAGATTGTGCTTTTCATAAAGGTTGTGAAGAGAAGATGTGGCAAATCCGGTAGGGAATCGCATAGGTGCGCACAGAGGTTATCAGAAAATGAGCTGAAATAAGGCAAAAGTGCACGTCAATGATAACTCATTGGGGTGATATCACTATTGATATATGCCTATAATTTGTAACCGTTGTGTAAATAATTTTGCAAAACCTTGAACGTGTAGCTGTGGTGTCAGCAAATTCGGTTGTGCTTTTTTTTGTACCGTTGTTTTGAGACAATGCTGAGCATAGTCTTGTGCAAGGGGGAAATTGTCACGGACAAAAAGAGGAAAAACCGAATTCGTGGTCAGTCGCCACCCGGTTCGAATCGGCTTAAGCCCGACAGGGATGAAAACAGTTTTTTAAAAAAAAGAGAGGAGATTGGCGGGGATCTGCGGGTTCACCATGGGCCCCAGTGGGGTACATGGGCACAGCCGGCGGGGGTCAGGGGGCGGCGCCCCCTGAAGCTGAAGCATATTTTGTATTAAATATGGCATAAAAATCTTTAGAAATCACTTTCTTGCTTCTAAACAACTCATTCTATAGAACAGCTTTCAACACCATGAAGACTGAGACTGATGTGGAAAGAAACTATGTCAATTGAGACAAACATTTAGTATGATGAATCCTCAGAACTCTAGCTAAAAGAAAATTTGACAAACAGTGCTTTCAGGACATAAAGAATAAGGCCTGTAGATAAGTAAATCAGAGTGGGGAAATCAAACTAAGTAAATCAGATGTATGAAACGACTGCTGGACTTCAATAAACACAATATGAAAAATGATTACTTTGAAGTCCTTTAAAAAAAAAAAACCTGAAGCTTTTGGGCCTTAGACCCTTCGTCAGGAAACACAAAAAATAACATAAAAGAACAAATGACATAAAAACAAATGATGTCACAACAGTACACCCCCCCCCCCAACTTCCCTCTTACAACTAATCATTTCCCCCCCCTCTTGACAAGTGTGTGTGTGTGTGGGGGGGGGGGGGGGGGGGGGGATTGTGTGTGTGTGCGTGTGTGTGTGTGGGGGGGGGGTGTTTGTGTGTGGGGTGAGGTGGGGGACGGGGGGGGGGGGGCGGAAGTGTGTGGGGTATGTGTGTTGTGGGGGGGGGGGGGGTTGGGGGAGAAGGAGGAGGAGTAGAGGAAGTATATAGGTAGTGGGGGGAGTGGGCTGGTGGAAAAGGATTTCATAGGGGGGCTGTTAGCAGACACCTAACAAATGTAGCAAACGTTTGCATTATACCAGGGGAAAAGTGTTACACAATACTGTTGTGACATCAGTTTATTTTGATGTCATTTGTTCTTTTATATTCTTTTCGTCACTCTGACGTTTTTCCCTTGCTTTGAAGACTCTACGAGTGGAAGTACTTAGAGTAGGAGTCAAACTATCTTTGGAAATTAAACGTAGATTGTTGCATACCCAATGATCTGAAAACATGCTGTAATGGTGTGGGAAACACACATTTTCTGTTGGTGACTGGGACGCTCGATGTGATCTCTGATTGCACAAAGCCACGACTACCAAAGTAGACACGTTTTTGGCAAGGCTCGCAAAACACTTCAAATTCGCCGTCTTTGTCATGTTTTCTTATTACATCCGCGACTCTGCGGTCACACACGTCCTTCTGCTGCCACTCGGTCTTCTAGTGGTTCACATACTTCTTTCGTTTTTTTTTCGTTTTGTCTGCACACACTGGCGGCAAACTCTTACTGTGAATCGACGCCATGATGAGAAATACTGGAAGGAAACAGAATGAGAACTACGCCGTTTGAGAACATTACCGACAGAGAAGAAATTCGCTGTGCAGACAAGTTGAGATCGTTTCTGAGCATCATTCTTCGAATAATTTTTCGGCGGAGACTTTTTCTTTCGGCGGAGATGCGAAAAAATAACGGCGGAGACGGCGGAAACGGCGGAGGTGTTTTCATCCCTGAGTGAGTGAGTAAATGTGTGTGTGTGTGTGTGTGTGTGTGTGTGTGTGCGTGCGTGCGTGCGTGCGTGCGTGCGTGCGTGCGTGCGTGCAAGCGTGCGTGCGTGCGTACGCGCGTGTGTGTGTGTGTGTGAGAGAGAAAGAGAGAGAGAGGGTGAAGGCGAGAAACCGGTGCAGTTAACTATCGCCCTGGGGTAAATGGCAACTGCGATTTATATCGGGCTGAACGAAAATTTGTGGTGACTGCACCGGTGCAATTTCAACTTGCACCAGAGCAAATGACAATTGCGATTTGAACCAGGCGATTGCCAATCGCCCACAGACCTTCAAAACAAACCACACATGCATGCTGAAAACGGAACAATTCATTCTGGGCATTACAGTTAGAATAGTAACAATAATGGCAATAGCAACAATTAAAAAAAATGATAATGTAAGCGCGCGCGCACACACACACACACACACACACACACCACACACACACACACACACACACACAGATGGAGAATGTATTAGAACTTATTACAAAGAGAAAATGTAATTAAATGTAATAATTAATGAAAACTAGAAATGAATTAGAAGAAAATGCACGCACGTGCCCACACCTATCAACACACACACACACACACACACACACACGCGCGCGCGGCGCGCGCGCGCCCTCACCACCAATATTCCGTGCATTATTTAGCCAAACAGGTAGTTTCTGTCCTTTCAATGTGATGGATAGTTCAGTATCTGAGTGCGGAAAACGCCTGAGACATTTCAAGGAAAATGACACAAAAGACTTCCACTTCAAAAAAATCCATTGACAACTGAACTCTTGTAATAGAGGAGGGGCAGGTGGGAGGAGGGGGTGGCGGCAGAAAAGAAATCCTGTCTTAAAAAGAAACAGAGCTGAGTTTCATGTTGACGTCGGCTGGTCGCGCGATGACTCAGGCTGCTCCAGTACCGACACATGCTGGTCCTACAGTATCAAACGGCGTAGTGTGGCCTAGGCTGGTTCCATACTGACTGAGCCAGGCACTGCAATAATGTAGCATGTGTCTTCCGTGACGCAGACTGGTCGGTGCCGACGGAGATTGATATGTCCTAAAGTTTCGTCGGCTCTGGACCGATGAAGAACTGCCTTGCAGCAAGCAACACGAGATGACTGCCTTCGGGCTCTGTAGCGGCAAATACTGGTGTGGTGCTGGCTCGCGCTGGTCCCAACAATAACGCAGACAGGTCCTGCATTGGTATAACCTTATGCTGCAGCAGGGTGAGTAGTTTAGGCATACATATGGCTTGGGTCTTGTTCTAAAAGAAAGTCTGTCCACCCCGTAACATTCTCTGCCAACGTTTCTTCGTCTAGCGTTCCTTGTTGTTCACGCATTTCCAGGGCACCATCGTGTGCTTGTTGTCCCTGTTCTTACGACAAGCTCCTCTGTTTGTTTTTTTCTTCTTTTTTTATTTTCTGGTAGTTTTTGATGCTGAAATATTCATGGAGTTCATAGTAAACAAGAGACTAGAGGTCCGACTTTCTCTTTTTAAAAAAATGTTTGTTTATCTTCTCCCTCACAGATGATCCATTCTATATCATCAACAATTGCTGTTGGAATAATGATGTTCGTCATTTTCACTCTGGTAGAGTTCCAAGCGGGAATTTTCATTGCTTAAATCATCACGAACAACAGAAAAAATGGTGCGCATGCACATCGGTAGCTAGGTCTTTTAAAAATGCTTGGGGAAACTGGCAGTTGTTGGGGCACGTAACAAAATGATGGATAGAAGTTGTTTTTACACACACACACACACACACACACACACACACACACACACACACACACACACACACACACACACACACCACACACACACACACACACACACAACAAACACACACACAACAAAACACGCACACACACACACACACACACACACACACACACACACACACACACACACACACACACACACACACCACGCACGCACGCACGCACGCACGCACGCAGATGCTCGTCTAATATTACATATGTGAACAGACGTAAAACTGAAGTACTACTACTACAACTACACGCACATGCACATGCACACGCACACGCACGCGCACACACACTCGGCTGCACACATCAGTGACTGCTTTGATATAGTCTTAGAGGAGATTGGCTATTGTCTCAGTGCAAATCGTAATTGTCATTCACCTAAAATTGCATCGGTGCAGTAGCCAATTCCTTGTTAGGAGCCACTGCGAATCGCATCGGATTCTTATTTGCACCTTGTCTCTCTGTATCTGTCTGTCGTCTGTCTGTCTGCTGACTTTCCGTCTGTCTCTCTCTCTCTCTTTCTCTCTCTCTCTCTCTCTCTCACACACACACACACACACACACACACACACACACACACACACACACACACACACACATACACACACGCACGTACACACACGCACGCACACGCACACACACACACACACACACAACACACACACACACATGCATACACTTGTTTAGAGAAAGAGGGAGGGAGGGTGGAAGAGTGGGAGAGAGAGTGAGAGACAGAGACAGAGAGAGAGAGACAGAGAAAGAAGGATGGAGGGTGCGAAAGTAAAAGTCATACTGACGTACTCGACTGACATTAGCTTTTCACAGCACCAGTGCAAGTGGGGTACGTGAGACTCCACAACAGTGATGTTAAAAAAGAGAAGTATTTAATGTCATGGAAGTCAAGCTTGGAACTTAGACAGGAAACAGACAGACAGACAGACGAGATGGAGCGAAAGAACGTGTAGACTAAAGTGACAGACTTTTCACCTAATACAACCATTCTTTTTCTGAATAGCTGATTGACTGACAAAAGAAAGAGACGAGATGTTCGAACGAGCGAGATACTGAGGTGTGTGTGTGTGTGTGTGTGTGTTGTGTGTGTGTGTGTGTGGTGTGTGTGTGTGATTCTTTTTTTTCTGAATAGGTGATTGACGGACGAAAGAAAAGAGATGTTCGAACGAGTGAGTTACTGTGGTGTGTGTGTGTGTGTGTGTGTGTGTGTGTGTGTGTGTGTGTGTGGTGCGTGCGTGCGTGCGTGCGTGCGTGCGTGCGTGCGTGGTGCGTGCGTGCGTGCGTGCGTGCGTGCGTGTGTGTGTGTGTGAGAGAGAGAGAGAGAGAGGGTGAAGGCGAGAAACCGGTGCAATTAACTATCGCCCTGGGGTAAATGGCAACTGCGATTTATATCGGGCTGAACGAGAATTTGTGGTGACTGCACCGGTGCAATTTCAACTTGCACCAGAGCAAATGACAATTGCGATTTGAACCAGGCGATTGCCAATCGCACCACAGACCTTCAAAACAAACCACACATGCATGCTGAAAACGGAACAATTCATTCTGGGCATTACAGTTAGAATAGTAACAATAATGACAATAGCAACAATTAAAAAAATGATAATGTAAGCGCGCGCGCGCCCCGCGCACGCACACACGCACACACACAACACACACACACACACACACACACACACACAGATGGAGAATGTATTAGAACTTATTACAAAGAGAAAATGTAATTAAATGTAATAATTAATGAAAACTAGAAATGAATTAGAAGAAAATGCACGCACGTGCCCACACCTATCAAACACACACACACACACACACACACACACACACACACAACACACACACCACACACACACACACACACACACACACACACACACACACACACACACACACACACAAACACACACACGCACGCACGCACGCACGCACATGCTCGTCTAATATTACATATGTGAACAGACGTAAAACTGAAGTACTACTACTACTACACGCACATGCACATGCACACGCACACGCACGCGTACACGCAACGCGCACACACACTCGGCTGCACACATCAGTGACTGCTTTGATTTAAAGTCTTAGAGGAGACTGGCTATTTGTCTAAGTGCAAATCGTAGTTGTCTTTCACCTAAAATTGCATCGGTGCAGTAGCCAATTCTTAGTTAGGGGCCATTGCGAATCGCATCAGATTCTTATTTGTACCTTGTCTCTCTGTGTCTATGTCTGTCTGTTTGTCTGTCTGACTTTCCGTCTGTCTGTCTGTCTGTCTGTCTGTCTGTCTGTCTCTCTCTTTCTCTCTCTCTCTCACACACACAGACACACATACACACACGCACGCACGCACACACACACACACACACACACACACACACACACACAACCACACACACACACACACACACACACAATGGATACACTTGTTTAGAGAAAGAGGGAGGGAGGGAGGGTGGAAGAGTGCGAGAGAGAGAGAGAGAGACAGAGACAGAGACAGAGAGAGAGAGAGACAGAGAAAGAAGGATGGAGGGTGCGAAAGTAAAAGTCATACTGACGTACTCGACTGACATTAGCTTTTCACAGCACCAGTGCAAGTGGGGTACGTGAGACTCCACAACAGTGATGTTAAAATAGAGAAGTATTTAATGTCAGTGGAAGTCAAGCTTGGAGCTTAGACAGGAAAACAGACAGACAGACAGACGAGATGGAGCGAAAGAACGTGTAGACTAAAGTGACAGACTTTTCACCTAATACAACCATTCTTTTTCTGAATAGCTGATTGACTGACAAAAGAAAGAGACGAGATGTTCGAACGAGCGAGTTACTGAGGTGTGTTGAGTGTGTGTGTTGTGTGTGTGTGTGTGTGTGTGTGTGTGTGTGTGTGTGTGATTCTTTTTTTTCTGAATAGGTGATTGACGGACGAAAGAAAAGAGATGTTCGAACGAGTGAGTTACTGTGGTGTGTGTGTGTGTGTGTGTGTGTGTGTGTGTGTGGTGTGTGTGTGTGTGTGTGTGTGTGTGTGTGTGTGTGTGTGGTGTGTGTGCTCGCGCATCTGTGTTTGGATGTGTATGCATTTGTTTTTGCACGGTGGGCGGTGGAGGGGTGGATATGGGAGAGGCTGTGGAGAAGCTGACTGAGAAGTGGGTGGAGGGAAGGGGTAAGGGGGGGGGGGGGGGTGGCACGTGCGCATGAAAGTGCGTCTCTGTGGGTGTTCTCATAATTACTGCAGCCCTGATATGGCCCTCTGCGGTCGGCTGGGCTATAAGCAACATTACCTTACCTTGGTTACTGCAGCGCTGCTGCCGAGAATTGAACCAAGCTTACATAGATATGGGAACGACATATTGGTCTGGTACACCCTTCTTATGTTTCCAAAGGTTGCTGCAAGCTTTGCGTTAGGCTCCACTGCCAGCCACTTGTATAAATCCCTCTTTGTTGTCTGTCTGTGTTCCCTGTCTGAATACTGTGGGGATCTCCCGATACATTCACCCTAACAGACCCGCGCCAGGTCAAGGAGTGTGTTTCACCTGGGAAACAGGATGGCGTGTCTGGCCATTTTAGATCACTTAGGCAGCTACGCTCCCTCTTCGGGTGATTTAACTTCAATTTTCAGGAGAATAAACAACACTGTTCCGGGGAGGAGCTAACTAGCCATGGCTGAAATAACCCCTGTATAACACTGCCAGACATAACTACACAACTTTGTGCAACCTGAACGCCATCTGTCCCAGCACAATCTGTATGAAATAAACCAGTCTGCATACAGACAGAATCACAGTACCGAAACAGCGTTGCTTTGTGTGACTAACAGTCTCCGGTCCGCTGACAACAAAAAAGCATCGCTTCTGACTTTGCTAGATCTCAGTGCCGCATCCGACACTATCGACCACAGTATTCTTTTAAAAAGACTGTCGGTGTCTTTCGGTATCACAGACACTGCATTAGAATGGTTTCGGTCATACCTGACTGCAAAACCCCAATCTGTGCTGTTGGTGGCAAGGTCTCCTTTCCCCTTCCCTGGACTTTGGTGTGCCCCAAGGCTCCTTTTTGGGGCCCCCTTCTCTTTTTCTCTGTATATTAAACCTCTATCTATGGTCATTGAGGAACACGGGATTCCTCATCAGAAATTTGCCGATGACACCCAGCTGCACGACGCGCTGAGCCTGCTGCATTCCAGCTTTTGGTATCGGAATTTGAACTGTGTTTCCATCTGGTTAAATCATGGAGCTTAAAATAAGCTCAACTAAATGATGAAAAAACTGAGGCTCTGTTGGCAGCACCTCGTTCGGGTTTTGGATCGCATTTCTGAAAAATCATTCAAGCTGGAACCAACAATCCCTTTGAAGACAGTGTGAGGGATCTGGGTTTCCATTTGGATAGAAACGCTGTCCATGAATGTCCAGATGGGTCACCTGTGTCGTTCAGCCTATTGGCTTTGAGAAAGATCGCGTCAATTCCCCCATATTTTAACACAGAAAGGGACTGCCCAACTTATCTGTTCCCTCATCATGTCAAAACTCGATTACTGTAACAGCATTCTTGCCGGTCTTCCCGCTGTCGATATAAACCGACCTCAACGTATACAAAACAATGCAGCCAGACTTGTTTTCCAAATGTCCAAAAAAACCCCACACTACACCCTGTTAGTTAGCTACATTGGCTTCCCATTCATGCGCGCATTCAGTATAAACTCGCAACAGTTGCCTTCCGACACTTTGAAGAAACATTGCCTGCTTATCTTTCCAACACACTTGTCACTTATAAACCCCTCTCGCACTCTCCGCTCCAGCAGTGACAAATTTCTCAAGCTTCCCCGCATGAAACTGAAATCCTTTGGCCAACGTTCTTTCAGTTATCAAGCCCCCCTGTCTGAACTCCCTCCCCTCCCACTCCGCTTTTCACAGACTTTCTCTGCGTTCAAATCTGGTCTTCTTTTCTTTCTTTTTTTCTGCGTACGCAGGCTGATACTCCTGCGGACACGCTGTATAGACAGACAGTGGAGTTTCGTGGTATGACCGTTTTTTTTATCCCGCCATTAAGGCAGCCATACTCCATCTTTGGGGAAGGGGCATGCCCTGTGTAAAAGTGTCATCCATACCAACGCCAAACTGGTCTTCTCTTCCGAAAGTTGGTGATGGGATTTACGTGTCTTTTTCATAGCGTACGAGTTAATGCGTGTTTCCCATGCATTCTCCATCCTTTCGCCTCTTGTATGTGCACGCGCGCTTCCGTGCCTGAATGCTTATGTGCTTTTGTGTGTGTGCGTTCGTGTGTGTGCGTTTACGCGGGTGGGTTTTTGGGTTTCTTCGTGTGAGTTTTCCCTTTGTGTGTGTGTGGTGGTGTGTGTGTGTGTGGGTGCTCCCTTCTGCATGTTTTTATATTGTATCCCGTGCAGTGTTCACGAATTTGGAGGGGGGTGGGGGGCTGGGTGTGGGTGTGGGGAGGGGGTTTGTTCTTTTCTTTTATTCCTAATTCTTGTCGACGTTGTTTCATATAATGTCATGTGTGTGGTGTGTGGGGTGGCGGGTTTTTGTTGTGGGGGGGGGGGGGGGGGGGGGGGGGGGGGGGGGGAATAGAGTGGGGGGGGGTGTGGCTTGTGCATCTGTTTTAGTGTTTGCTTTGTGACCTACTGTTTTGATGCCTTTTTCTCAATATTGTGCAATGTATATGGAAACTTTTATTTTTCCTGTATTGTGAAGCGCTCTGAGGATGAGTCTTCTTCTCTCATCGAAGAGCGCTATATAAGCTCGATTTATTATTACTATTATTAGAAGCACCGCGGAGAGTGCAGACCACTGCCAAGGTCGAACGGGATCCTGCATCCGTCGCCCTTTGAACCGGATCCTAAACAAAATAGAACGGGATCGTGCTTAGGCCGTATTCCATCTTTTCCACCGAGTATCGTTAAACCAGTTCACTTATCTTAACGTGATGCAGACAAACCTACAGACGCGAGTGAAAACAAGCTCCTTGACAGAGCTAACAAGTGTTCACGTGTTTCACTACATCTGCCTTAGGTTGGAAGTAATCGAAAGCGATGCATGTCAGAGTTTCTAATCGCTCGTCTTAAAACTTGACATACCAGATGCTTTTGATACACAGTAACTTTATGATACACAGTATTTTACGAGATACATTGTATGTTAATGAAGGATAAATCACAGATGCTCATGTCTGTGGTCATTTGTTAGCTTGTGCGTTTCTAGTTTATGGTGTTTAATAGGTTTGTAATGTATTTTTGTGTGTGTGTGTGTGTGTGTGTGTGGTGTGTGTGTGTGTGTGTTGTGTGTGTGTGTGTGGTTTGTTGGTGGTTGTGGGTGGTTGTGATGGTGGGGTTATTGTTGGTACAGGTTCGATGAGAAGTAGGTTGCGATGCGTAGCGGGTTAATGATGTATACAAAGCTTGCTCACTATCTTACTCATTTTTTTAATCTCTTCATTTATCCTATTCATTTATCAGCCATTATCAGCATTGGCATCCTTGTAAATTACAGTCGGTAGAAAACGGTTATTAATTTAACGAGAGGTCGCAGCGGAGGCCGACTCATAATGACCACACCAGGATCAGGACTCACTTCACTTGCCATTATTGTCGACTGACACAGGCACTGTTTTGTCTTGAACCCATGCCAGTCAGTACGGCTGTAAAGCTTGGCATGTTAAGCAACAGCCTGCACGTACATTCCTGCCTGTTATTTTAAAAATGATGGGTTTCCCCACGGTGAAGGTTCCAAGCCGAACACAACGTAACAAATAGCCACTTTAAAGAAAGAAGAATCTTGCAGTTCCTCGACTGCTTACGTGTTCGCTATAAATGTCAGTGGCAGTCACTTCAGCATGCGCACGGGCGCTTGTGTGTTGTGTGTGTGTGGTGTGTGTGTGTTGTTTGCGCGTTTGCGCGCTGAGTTTGTGTGTGTGTGTGTGTGTGTTGTGTGTGTGTGTGTGTGTGGGTGCCGAATTCGGTTCCTTGTGCGTGTGTGTACGTTGTGTGTGTGCGTGCATGCGTGCGTGTGTGTGCGCGCACGCGCGCGTGCACATTGTGTGTGTGTGTGTGTGTGTGTGTGTGTGTGTGTGTGTGTGTGTGTGTGTGTGTGTGTGTGTGTGAATGTGTGACTTTCTGTGTATACATACAACTTTTTTATGTACATGTACGTTTTGAAAAGTCGTGGCTTTATATAAAATGAAAGAAAGATCTCAAGCATCTCTTGGTATGGTCGTGACAGTAGGAAAAATCATTTTGAGAGTAAAGTCTGAATGACACTCACGGCAAACGCAGCAAAAGTCCAACATTTATAACCCAGTTTTTCTTACCTCTTGCATCCAAATCCTTTACATGTCATAAACTTTACATGAAATCCTGTAATTTCCCTTGTGTGACAAATTAACGCAATAGCGAAAACAGTAAGTTTTACTCATATTGAATATCGATTTGCTTTACCATAGACAAGATCATTTGGTGTTCGCCTTATTTACTTCTAAATATCTCCTGAAAGCACATGAATGAACTGACACGCAAAGATAACAGCATCATCAGAATCTCCATCCCCTGCGACTATCAAACGACAGCAACCGTCTGCTGGGACGAGAGGAACAGATAAAGATCTTCCAGCTGAGGACTGGACACAATCACCTGCACCATGACCTGTACACACAGTTTGGTTGTGAATAGTCAGCCGAGTGTCCCTGTAGTCAGGGACCTATGATCGAAGACTACATCCTCCAGAACTGCTCAAAGCAAGCTGTTGCAATGGACGCTTCTTGCGTGCGACAGTATATCTCAAGCGCGAGCAGGAAAACATTCCTAAATAGTTACAAGTATTAGCTACAGGCATTGAACCATTCACCATTATATGACAGACACCAACTACCCTGGACGTCACACTGGAGGACCTGAAGAGAATAGCAGCTTTCATCCGGGACACGGGAGTGGACGTCTAATGAGGCGAACGAGGAAGAAGATGAAAAATCCACATAATTCAGTAACATAAGGAGATACTGATTATGTCTTAGAATCAAACATGTTCGTAAATAAACCAAAGGAGTTCGTATCCCACACGCACAGCAAAATTTATAGCATAAAACACGTCTTTTTTTTCCACGACTCGCTCGCTTCTTGCATGCCACAGTATTGCTCAAGCGCGAACAAGAAAGCATTCCTAAATTGTTACAAGTACTGGCTACAGGCATTGAATCATCCACCATTATATTGCCTCTCACTCTCTCTGGCACTCAAACAGTATACATCCGCCAGTAGGAAGAACCTCATGGCCGGCCAGGCACAGCTGAAGGCCTTCAGAGGAGTCTTTCAGTCCTGCAGGCCGATGACACACGACACTGTCTCCGCGTGATACACCGATTTCAAAGCGTTTCGCACAGTTCGGAGCAATGAATATTTCAAAACTGTTTTCTTTAAGGTGTGTCACGTGATAGAATACTCGCAACAAATGCCACACTATGGTGCCGTTACACTGCATCGCCGACAGCTCAACTGGTGCACAAAACGAATTACTAGTGACATCCGCCAGGTTGGTTTGGGGTGCCTGCTTCTTTCAATTTTCAATGTTGCGCCACTCTGATAAAGTGGCAATGGAATAACTCGATCCGAAACTAAGATTTCGTCATTAAAGAATTTGAATCAAGCCTGTCCACGTATCGTCTGGGATCTATCTATCTTCAGCGAATCATGATGTAAAATACAACAAATATGTCCAACCAGATCAGAGCACATCATGGAAAGAAATAACACATGGAACAGCTTCAAAACGCATTTCTTACAGCAACAAAACAAATTAAATGAAATTAAAGAAAGAAAAGAAAACAAAAGGAAATACATCCAATGGAAAAGAGGAAACAATCCGCTGCATGCTTATTTCGGCAGTGAGTGTTGTTTGACGATTTACTGTGTAACACTGGCCTTGAACTCAAGGAGAGTCGGGCTGAATCCAGATTATGACTCCTACATGCCCTGCTGTCAGATAGCTTGTTGTTTGTTTGTCCGTTGTTTTGTCTGAGCCGCAATGGATCGACCCTATACCTTCTGGATTGTCCAGCTAGCATCTCAAGGCCAGGTCGCCTTGTAACGGATGTATTATTGACATTACTGCCCAAAACCTGTTCTAAGCTGGGACGCCTTCATTGTGTTCCTCCTCAACTCTACATCCAGTTGGAACACTTTTCGACTGCCTCTGCCCTTGCTTTCGGGTTACGGTCCTCTTCTTACCGCAAAAGAGAGCTGGTTCATGAAGTCACCGGCAGTAAAGCCTACAACACCCCTACCCCACTCCTTGCTCCAGCCTGTATGGCGAGGACTTTGGCTTGGAAGCAAGATTCCCTCACACTCCTGCCTAGACAAGCGTATCCTTCTGTCTTGTAGATGTGAACTCGCTTCATTTTGCTGTCTTATGGCATAGTAAGTTCAATCAGAATCATATGTTTCTATGGACCTGAGTGGAGCAAAATATCCGATCTCATGCTTGTGGTAGCAGAGACTTATCATCACAGAAGTCCCAATCAGAGCACTTTGCGTTTATTTTCGACATTTTTGTCAATTTATCACAATCACGTGTATCATAATAAATGCACTGGGTACAAAATCCACCGCAAAGAAATGATACTTAGAAAGAAAGTAAGGTTTTTGTAATTAAACACAGCAATGCACCCTCCCCTTAGCAATGACTGAATGCATACCACAGTATCGTCTGCTTTTCGTGCATTCAGTGAGATCTGGGTCGGCGCCTCAGTCTGCACTGTCAGTGGTCAAGTCCATTTTCGCAAGATGGGGGCTGCACAGAGGAGAGAGAGAGAGAGAAGAGAGAGAAGAGAGAGAGAGAGAGAGAGAGAGAGAGAGAGAGAGAGAGAGAGAGACCCCACATGCCGGTAAGTACTGTAAACAGCATCTTTCTGTGTGTGGAAATTTGCCGAAAGCGAGCACTAGCTGGAACTGTCCCTGTGATGGACGACACGTGCAATGCGCGCGGCGGTGAGAGAGAAGTAGGCTACAACTGCCTGGGAGTGTGCATTGCTGTTAGCTTAAGTCCAGCTGTAAGCGTAGGACCACAACACACGCTGCTATTGCTGATGATCTTGGGATGATTTCCTCATTCTGAAAGAACTGTGTGCTCCCGGTCATCCAGTCCATCCAGTAAACCTCACTTCTGTATTCTTAATGTCGTTACAATTGATGCAGATCATAATTTTTGGCCTCCCACCATGTCAAATGTCATAGCTTGAGCTTCTGGTGGCGCAGTGTTTCCTTTAGCAGTTTTACTTTTAGCAGAATGTACGACCTTCATCTCCTTAAGTACTTGCTTGTGTCTCCACACGTCCTTCCTTGGGTTAGCGCTGTCTTGTGGGAACTCTGGACATGTTCAGCTGCTTGTCTGGTTGTGTCAACTGTCCACAAAGGGAAAAGACAGGGTCAAATCATTTCCCATTTCACCAGTTTTTCTTCTTGGGCAAGAGGTCATATACAGATGTGAAGATGAGTTAATCCTTAGAGGGGCTATGTGCCATATTTCACTGCGGCCAAGACTTCTTTAGAGTGCACTTTCTCAAGCAGTCAGTTAACCTGTTTGGTTTTACTTGACTCCTCCTGGATTCTTTTGGCATCCTCTTTCCTTTCTTTATCTCTTGTACTTCCATGTCGCTCTTTGCTTCCCGCTTTAACCTTTGTCCCCTACTTAATCCCAGTTGATCCTAATCCTGCCTTCCAGTTTGCGTGTGTCTTTTATTTCCTTGAATGTGATGCTTTACTTTGCCATGTCCATTGCCTCGTGGATTTCCATTTAAACGCTAAATCTCTAGGTTAGGCTGGACTGATCCCATGACCTTGTCTCTGGAGCCCTCTTTCTTGCTTTTCTCACTTGCGCTCCTCGAGGATGGATTCCTGAGGTAGTTTCGATTCTGCTTGGCAACAGCCGAGCATAGCATCAGCGAAAACAGGGAGGACAACAAGCCCATTTCCTGAGTATTTATTGATTTTGTCTCCTAGTCATTCCACTGCGCTAGTTGTAATATGGTATGTTGGAAGAGGCCAATGTAAATTCGAATCAGCATGAACTGCACATGCAGGCACCAAATTTTGTTTGTGCCAAGGAGGACGCACTGCTCAGTTTACCTGCACATTTTCATTCGCTGCGATCTGCTCATTTTCTTTTTCCTCTTTGTGTCATCGCACCACCTTTAACGGCGATTGATTGGTTCTTCTATCACCGTTGGAAGGGCTTGGGCAGCAACAGTGAACGTGAAAGCTTCAATACTTTCCCTTTCCTTAGGGAGAGGCTCCGTGATTTCTCTGGTTTGAAACTCATCCTGGATGAAGCGACAAACTCGTCGAACTGCTTAGATACTTTGTATGTTTTCAGCGTCCTAGGTGAAAGGGATTGTTGTATCAAACATGAAGGATTTAGAGACAGCGTGTAGTTTCCATTCCAGAAGTCAACTGAACTTTATGCCTCATGCTGCTTTTAAGTTGACCTGCATTGCCAACCTAAACAGCACTGGAAAAATGCACACAGTGGCAGCTTCCAGACTGACCTTGTCTGCTGTGTAATTCTGTGGATAATGTTCATTGAGAAACCATGGAAATACTTCGGCATTTTTGGAACATCTCTGTAAAAAGATGCATCACGAGGGTCAGCTGAATCATCTTGTGTGGAACTGAACCATAGCGTTTATAAAATCAAGCCACACTGCAGCCATGGTCCCATGTCTTAGCCTTTTTAATTGCTTTCCGAATCATATTTGCATGTTGTACGCGGTCAGACATTCCCAGGATTCCTCCTGTCTGGGCTGATATATAAAAGTAATCATTTTCTTGAGGTATTCAATCATTTTGTTGCCAAGACGGAAGAAAATTCTCCCATCAACGTTCAGAAGTAATACTGGTCAAAACTGGTCAATGTTTACTCGAGTTCCACTCTTTGAAATATACATTCAATTAGCGATCATCCACTGATCGCTGTTCTAACAAGTTCCTCCAGGCTGGTCGTACCAGTTTTTGGAACCAGTCTTAGACATTTGGTTTCGGCGATGATTTGGTTCCTGTTTTGTTGAAAACTTTCTTTACCTCATCCAGCGTTGGTTGGGGCTTGTCATTGAACCTTTTCTCTGGCGCTGAAGGTCTCACAAAGCCTGGCTTCGAGTGGTGCTTCGCTCTAACGGTCGAATGTTTTCCTTCAGATGCTGCTTTCTCCACTGTCACTGATTTTGGCTGCTCCAGACCTGAGGGCGTCTCTGAAGAAGGAATTTTATGTCTTAATCAGTTTTTGGTGTGTGTTTTCCGCTGTTGCACTTACCGCTAACAAGGTGAGTTTCTGGGTTTGGCATCGAGAGCATGTACAAATTCCTCGTCTGTATATTCATGGGTATTGTGTTTTAAATTCTGGCCTTGATTTCTGATATATTGTGAAATTAACTGTTACTCACAATAGTTTCAAGCTGGAAGGATCAATAAACTACACGTTGTGAATCTATTCAACAGTGTGTGTAGTGTGTGTGGTGTGTGTGGTGTGTGTAGTTGTGTGTGTGTGTGTGTGGTGATGTGTGTGTGTGTGCGTGCGTGCGTGCGTGCGTGTCGTGCGCAGATCTCCCATTAAAACTGATTTACAGGCGATCCAAGGCATCTCTGACTGAGTGACAGCCGTTCCTCCCTGACAGATAGTGTAATTTAAACTAGGTTTAAGGAGAGTCAAAACTGATCCGAGTTACTTCCGTTTTCTGCCTTCCAAACCCAGGGGTGAGGGATGGTGACAGACTGATTTGGTAAGAAACAAATTGGATCGGCACAGTAAACGAACAATTCCGTGTGTGTGTGCATGTGTGTGTGTGTGTGTGTGTGTGGTGTGTGTGTTGTGTGTGTGTGTGTGTGTGTGTGTGTGTGTGTGTGTGTGTGTGTGTGTGGTGTGTGTGTGTGTGTGTGTGTGTGCGCGCGCTCGCGCGCGCACGCGCGCGTGTGTGTGTATGTATGTGTATACACAAATAATAAATATATATATATATATAATATATTAATATATATATAAATACAGAGAGAGAGAGAGAGAGAGAGAGAGAGAGAGAGAGAAAACAGACAGACAGACAGACAGACAGACAGACAAACCGAGACCGAGACAGAGAAAGAGACAAAAGGGATAGGCCGTGCGAGTGTTGCATATCCTTCCACGAATTAAATTATCATTAAAACTTGGATGTGGATCAACGTTCTGTGTGTGTCTGGAAACGGCTAGACAAGCTCTGAATCACAAAGCGTCCCGCTGGATCCTTTTTACGGACCAAGTGCGCTCCTAATCGTCACAGACAGTCAGGACACGTTACCAGGTACGCTGGTGTGTTGTGTGTGTGTGTGTGTGTGTGTGTGGTGTGTGTGTGTGTGTGTGTGTGTGTGTTTTATGTGTGCGTGCATTAGAGAGATAGAGACAGAGAGAGAGAGAGGAGAGAAGAGAGAGAGAGAGAGAGAGAGAGAGAGAGAGAGAGAGAGAGAGAGAGAGAGAGAGAGAGAGGGAGAGAGTTCTGGTATTTCTCATCTCTATACAAACAGGTTTTAAAGTAAATACATATCAAGTCTGCTGACCATAAAGATGCAGATACACAAGCGTTACGACAGATACATCAAATGATGTCTGTATCCAATCCGATTATCATGAAAGCAAACATCCAGATGACATTTATCGCCCTTGAAGCCTTCACAAGAGAGAGAGAGAGAGAGAGAGAGAGAGAGAGAGAGAGAGAGAGAGAGAGAGAGAAGAGAGAGAGAGAGAGAGTGGTATATAGACACGATTTACTGCTAGCGACGTTTTGTCTGCATTAAGTGCTTGTCTGACGTCTTTTCGTGCCACTAAGTTTTTCTGGATTCTTCTTTGGCCGATGTTTACCAAGCACTTCTGCTGCTGTTTCTGTGACAGCTTTGTTGAAGGAGTCGGTGAAGGATTCTATGTTGATGTCTTCATTTGCCAGGACAAGTAGAGGTGCAAATTTTCCTCCAATATTTGCTTGAAATGCTTCCTTTATGTTAGGGTCTTTTAGCTTCTCCAGATTGAACTTTAACCTGATGTTTCCTTTCTTTTTGTTGTTTTTGAGGCGGAGTGCGAATGTCATTAGGACCATTTCGTGGTCACTTCCAATGTCTGCTCCAGGGAAGCTTCTGGTTCTGGCAATGTTGACACTCGACTGGAAGCGTTGTTTTACCATGATGTAATCGATTTGATTGTGATATAATCCTCCAGGACTATGCCATGTTATTCTCCTGGACATCTTGTGTGGACCGAAGGTAAACATCGGCCAAAGAAGAATCCATGGGTCACCGACGAAATTCGGAACTTTGTGACAAACGTCGTGAATTGAAAAACAAAAAGAACAACCCAGAAGGAAAAAGAGAGTACAATGATGTTAACAAGAAGGTTAAAACTGAGATGAAGGCAGCAATGGAAACTTGGATTGACAACCAATGCCAAGAGATTGATAATAATTTGAAAAACAACAACAGCAAAGCACCTACAAAATTGTCAAGGACCTAACGGAAAGAAACAAGCCAAGATAACAACGATCCATGACAAAAACGGTAAATGTCTCAACGATGATGAAAAGATACTACAACGATGGACAGAATACTGTTCTGAGCTTTACTCGCACAACGCTGAGGGAAATTCATCAATCCTTGTCGCGCCGGAACCAACAAATAACAGCAAGGATAATATAAACACGTGATGAAATCATTAGAGCCTTATCATCAATGAAAGCAGGAAAATCGCCCGGTGTTGACAACATACCGGCAGAATTGATTAAGGCAGGAGGTGATCCAATGGTGGGCATGTTACTTGCAATATGCAACAGAATCTGGGAAACCGGGAATGGCCTACTCCCTGGACGCAGTCACTTATCATCACGCTACCAAAGAAAGGCAACCTACAGCAATGCCAAAATTATCGCACGATTAGCCTCATCAGCCACCCAAGCAAAGTTATGCTGAAAGTAATCCTAAATAGACTGAACCCACAAGCAGAAAAGATCATCGCTGAAGAACAGGCGGGTTCAGGCCAGGACGAAGTACCATAGAACAAATATTCAACCTAAGAATACTGTGTGAGAAGTACAACCAAAACCAACAACATCTGTACCACGTATTCATAGACTTCAAGAAGGCCTTCGACCGAATGTGGCATGAAGCATTATGGGCAACAATGAAACTCTCCAACATCAATGCCAACCTCATTGGAACTATTGAAAGCCTCTACAATAAAGCCACCAGCGCCGTTTTTCTTCGGTAACAACATAGGCGAGTGGTTCCGAACTACCGTTGGGGTGCGACAGGGCTGTCTACTCTCCCCCACACTTTTCAATGTCTTCCTTGAGAGAATTATAGACCGATGCGCTAGAAGACCATGAAGGAACTGTAACCATTGGAGGGAGAACCATCACCAACCTCCGTTTTGCCGACGACATAGATGGACTAGCTGGAAACGAACAAGAGCTAGTGCACCTGATCAACAGACTCAACAACACCTCTGCTGATTATGGCATGGAAATAAGTGCGGAAAAGACAAAGGTCATGACTAACAACCCAATCGGCTTTACCCAAGACATAACCATCAACAGCAAAAAGCTTGAACCAGTCAACACATTTAAGTACTTGGGGGCAACAATCTCAGATGAAGGATCAAGACCTGAAATCATCTCAAGAGTCGCTCAGACCACAGCTACGCTATCTAAGCTAACGCCTCTTTGGAGAAATAAAAACATCTCCATCAGCTCAAAGATTAGACTGATGCGATCCTTAGTCATGGCGATATTCTTATATGCTTGTGAGTCATGGACGTTGAAATCAGACCTTGAGAAAAAGATCCAAACAATGGAAATGAGGTGCTTCAGACGACTCCTTGGCATCTCATACAGAGATCACATCAGCAATGTGGAAGTTAAAAAGCGCATCGTGAATGAAATTGGTCCATATGTCGATCTCCTAACCTCAGTAAAAAGACGCAAACTGAAATGGTATGGACACATCACACGATCAACAGGCCTTGCCAAGACAATCATGCAGGGCACAGTACCAGGACAAAGGCGAAGAGGTCGACAAAGGAAAAGATGGGAGGATAACATCACGGAATGGACAGGCCTGCGGCTGAGAGACACATTGCGGAGGCGGAGAACAGAGAGGAATGGAGAAGGATGGTTGTCACTGCTTCAGGGGTGCCCCTACGGACCGACGTCTAAAGGGACCAAGTCAAGTCAAGTCAAGTCAAGTTTTTCTGTTTGCACATATTCAAGTCATACAGAGAAAACATAGATGAAAATATCGTGCAATATAAGAGAAACCAGAAACGGCTAGACCAGAAAAAAAGAATCCATATTCACACCACAAAACAGACGGATTCTGATGGAAGACTAGTGACAGCCATATTAGTACCCAGCTTGTAACTCGGCTACGCATGCTAAAGAAGAAACAGTAATGGCTATGGCAAGTAACTGAACAGAGGATGCAAGACAAAGAAGATCCTTCGGTAATAATCGTAAAAGAATTTATGAACAAAAGTGGATCTTTTAATGTCTAAAGATAAAACAATCAAGAATAAAGTACATTTGCCAAAACACTATTTATGATTTCTACGAATCAATGCCCGTCAAATAATCTGAGAGAGAGGAAAGAGAGAGAGAGAGAGAGAGAGAGAGAGAGAGAGAGAGAGAAGTATGTACGAAACTTATCCTTTCCAGTGTACCACACACACACACACACACACACACACACACACACACACACACATTTCAATCCCGTTTACTAAATCAAAGAAACTAAACCGTAATAAGCAATAGGTACGAACAAAGTGCATATACGTGTTTGCATCCGACGACGTAGGTTTTCCCAGCCAAGCTTCCAAGTGGGACTCACTCAGTCACACACACACACACCACACACACACACACACACAACACACCACAGAAATGGGAGATACCATTTCTCTCTCTCTCTCTCTCTCTCTCCTCTCTCTCTCTCTCTCCTCTCTCTCTCTCTCTCTCTCTCTCTCACACACACACACACACACACACACACACACACACACACACACACACACACACGGCGGCTGCAGCCCAGGTGGAAAGTTCGCGTGCTTCCGTTTTTTTACGTGTCCGGCATAAACGTCAGTGTCAGTCAGTACGCCACAGTGTGAAGGTACACTCCTTGCCGGCCCCCATTTTCTGCTGACGTGGCCATTCGGACTGATTCCACAGGATTTTGCTGACTGCTGCCGACAGTCCGCACGCCACTGAAGCCGTGATCTATGTTCGGGGGGGGTGGGGGGGGGGGTGCTGGGCGGGCCTCCTAATCGTCCAGACAGTCGGACACTTTACCAGGACGCGGTTTGGGGGTTTTTGTGTGTGTGTGGTGTGTTGGTGTGTTTGTGTGTGTTTTTTTTTTTGTTCGGCATTAGAGAATAGAGACAGAGAGAGAAGGGAGAGGAAAAGGGAAGAGAGAGAGGAGAGGGAAAAGAAAAGAGAGAGAAGAAAGGGGAAAGAAAGGGAAGAGTTCGGTATTTCTCTCTCTATACAAACAGTTTTAAAAAGAAAAATACATTAAAGTCTGCTGCCAAAAAAGATGCAGATACACAAGCTTTTACACAATACTTTCAATGTGTCTGTATCCAATCCGTTTACATGAAAGCAAACATCCAAAACTTTACGCCCTTGAAGCCTCAAAAGAGAGAGAAGAGGAGAGAGAAGAGAAAAGAAGAGAAAAGAGAGAAGGGGAGGGGGGAGGAGAGAGAGAGGGTATATAGACACCCGATTTACTGCTACGACGTTTTTCTGCTTTAAGTGCTTGTCTGACTCTTCGGCCACAAAGTTTTTTGATTCTTTTTTGGGCCGAATGTTTACCAACATTCCTGCTGTTTCTGTGACAGCTTTGTTGAAGGATCGGGAAGGTTTCTATGTTGATGTCTTCATTTGCCGGGACAAGAAAGGGGTGCAAATTTCCCTCCAATATTTTTTTAAAAATGTTTCCCTTTTTATGTTGGGTTTTTTTTTAGCTTCCAGATTAAATTTTAAACCCTGTTTTTTTTCCTTTTTTTTGTTGTTTTTTGGGGCGGAGTGCGAATGTCTTTGGGCCCTTTTTCGTGGTCACTTCCAATGTCTCCCCGGGGAAGCTTCGGGTTCTGGCAATGTGACACCGACTGGAACTTTTTGGTTTTACCAGTTTAAAATCGATTTGTTTGTGAATAATCCTCCAGGATTTTGCCTTTTTATTCTCCTGGACATTTTTTTCCCGAAAAAACATCGGCCAAAGAAAAACCGGGGTCCCCCGACGAAATTGGGGAACTTTGTCAAACTGTGAATTGAAAAACAAAAAGAAAACCCCAAAGAAAAAAGTACAATGATGTTAAAAAGAAGGGTTAAAACTAGATGAAGGGGCACCCAAGGGAAATTGGGATTGAAAACCCAATGCCAAAGATTGAAAATATTTAAAAAACAACAACAGCAAAGCAGCCTAAAAATTGTCAAGGACCAAATGGAAAGAAAAAGCCAAATAACAACTCCATCAAAAAGGGTTTAATGTCTAACGATGATAAAAGATACACAACGATGGCAAAATGTTCTGAGCTTTACTCGCACAACGCTGGGGGAAATTCATAAAACCCTTGTCGCCCCGGGAAACCACAAATAACGAAAGGAAAATATAACACGTATGAAATTTTTGAGCCTTATCTCAAGAAAGCAGAAAACGCCCGGTGTTGACAACAACCGGCGAATTGATTAAGCAGGAGGTGACCCAATGGGGGGGCATGTTATTGAAAAATTCAACAGAATTTTGGAAACCGGGAAGGGCCTATCCCTGGACGCATCCTTATACCGTACCAAAAAAAGGCAACCACCGCAATCCAAATTATCGCACGATAGCCTCATCCCACCCAAGCAAAGTATGCTAAAAGTAACCCAAATAGTGAACCCACAAGCAAAAAGTAAATCGCTGAAAAAACGGGGGGGGTTGGGCCAGGACAAAGTACCAAAAAACAAATTTTCAACCAAAAAACTGGTGAATACAACCAAAACCAAAAACATTTTACCACTTATTCAAGACTTCAAAAAGGGCCTTCGACCAAAATGTGCAGAAGCATTAGGGGGAACAAGAAACTCCCAAAACTAAATGCCAACCCATTGGAAATTTTGAAAGCCTCTACAATAAAGCCACCACGCCGTTTTCTTCGTAACAACATAGGCGAGTGTTTCCAACTACCGTTGGGTGCACAGGGCTTTCTCTCTCCCCCACATTTTTTTTAAATGTTTCCTTAAAAGAGAATTAGCCGATCGCAGAAACCATGAAGGAACGAACCATTGGGAAAACCCAAACACCAACCTCCGTTTTGCCGACGAAGAGGGTTTGCGGGAAACGAAACAAGAGCTAGTGCCCCTGATCAACAATCAAAAACACCCTGTGTTTATGCATGGAAATAAGTGCGGAAAGACAAAGGCTGACTAACAACCCAATGGCTTTACCCAAAATAACCATCAACAGCAAAAAAAGCTTGAACCAGTCAACACATTAAGTATTTGGGGGGCAAAAATTTCCAATAAAGGGTCAAGACCTGAAATCATCTCAAAGTCGCTCAGACCAAGCTCGCTAATAAGCTAACCCCCTTTTTTTGGAAAAAATAAAACATCCCCATACCTAAAAGTTAAATGATGCATCCTTATCATGGCGATTTCTTATATGCTTGTGAATCAGGGACGTTGAAATCAACCTTGAGAAAAAACCCAAAACAAGGGAAAATGAGGTTTCATGACCTTCATTCAACAGAATCCATCGCAAGTAATTTAAAAAAGCGCATCGTGAAAAAAAGGTCCATAGTCGATCTCCTAACCTCAGAAAAGACCAAAAACGAAAAGGGTATGGACAATCACACGACAAGGGGCCCTTGAAGACAATCATGGGGGGGGCCCCACAGTACCAGGACAAAGGCAAGAGGTCGACAAAGGAAAAGAGGGGGAGGAAAACACAGGGGAAAGGAAACCCCCTGCGGTTTTGGACACATTCGGGGGGGCGGAGAACAGGGGGAAAATTTGGAGAAGGAGGGTTTTTGTCATGCTTGGGGGTGCCCCTACGGCCCGGACGCAAAAAGGGAAAAAAGTCAATAAAGTCAAGTAAATTTTTTCCTTTTGCACATATTCAAGTCATCAGAGAAAAAAAAGATAAAAATACGTGCAATAAAGGAGAAACCGAAACGGCTAGACCAAAAAAAAAAAGAATCCATATTCCACCACAAAACAGACGATTTGAGGGGAAGCTATGACACCCATATTAGTACCCAGCTTTAACCGGCTACGCATGAAAAAAAAGAAAGAAGGCATGGCAAGAATGAAAGGGAAAGCAAAAACAAAGAAGATCCTTCGGTAAAATCGAAAAAATTTATGAACAAAAGTGGATCTTTTAATGTCAAGATAAAAAAAATCAAAATAAAGACATTTGCCAAAACATATTTTTTGATTCTACGATAATTCCCGTCAAATAATTGGGGAGGGGAAAAAAGAGAGAGAGAGAAGAGAGAGAAGAGAGAGAGAGAGAATATGTA
>CM031600.1:15000778-15020778 GCA_018398815.1 Conus ventricosus | reverse complement strand
TAAGCCCCCTATTGACGACAATAATTACTTAGTCGCGGAGCCGGCGTGAGCTTTGACTCCGGGGGCACCACCATGTCTCTTGCCTGAAAGTGGTTAGTTGCCTGCGCGACGGGACTCTGCCAATGGTGAACAGAGGGAAAACGAGGCTAGATACGAATCCTGTTTCCTCTACATCTCTGGAAACAGGCAACCCTAAATCGGGCAGGGTTTAAAAAGAAAATGAGGGGACGTTGTGTTCTGAAAGACAAGAAGCGGAGAAAAACAGCGCCTATCTCCACAGTGACAGACTTACGGCTGACCCTGATTGCGGCCAAGCAGCCGTGTGTCCTTGTACACTACTGACAGCATGGGTGGCAGGTGAGGGGAAGGGGGGGGGTGAGCAGCAGCCACTTATCACGCCATCAGCCACAGGCCTCGTACCCTGAGCTTTTCTGGACAGGTTCGCCTGTGTGTCTTTGAGCTCCAGCAGCTGACAGCAGCGTTTTCGCCCCTGATTTTGCACGATAACACCAGCAGCAGTGTTTGCCTGGCCCTCCACGCTCTCATTCATTCTACCTTTCCTTTTCTCATACAACCTGCCACTCCCTTTCTCTCCACACTCTCAACTAGCCTGTCTCCCCTTTTTCTTCCCAACTTCCCCTATCCTGCCTCCCCTTTTCTCACCATACCACCCTCAACCAACCTGCCTCCCTCTTTCTCTCCTTACTTTAAATTAACCCGCCTCTCCGCACTCTAAATCAACATGTCTCGGTGTCATCCCGTTTCGCCCTTTTTCATTTCGCCCTTTCCCATTTCGTCCTGTTCCCTTTTCGCCCTTTCCTATTTCGCCCTAACGTTCCTTTGAGTGTCATTACGCCCTGTAACTTTATGGTGACATCCCATTTGGTCTACTCCCATTTCGTCTACTCCCATTTCCATACTGACCATACTGCAAGGCTCCCCCCTGGCGTAACCAGTGTCCCAGTCTACTCCAAAGCAAATCGATGGTCTTTAGATTAGAGTTGGGCGAAGCCCGAGAGAGGACGAAGGACGAATGAACGAAGGCCGTTAGGCCAAGTCGTGCTCACACGCAAAATGAAAAAGGGCGAGAACGGTACCTGCCAGGATCGTGTTGTGGAAGTCCCAGTTCGCCCTGGCAGGGCAAAACGAAAAAGGGCGAAACGGTACCTCACCCATGTCTCCCCTTTCTCTGCACACTCCTATCTGATCTGCGTTCCCTTTTCTCGCTACACTATCAATTAACCTGCCTCCCCCTTTCCCTCCACACTCTCATCTTACCTGCCTCCCCCTTTCTCTCCACACCACTACTTAAACTACCTCCCGCTTTCTCTCTACACTCCCAATTAACCAATTAACCCTTTCTCTCCACACCACTACTTAAACTACCTCCCCCTTTCTCTCTACACTCCCAATTAACCTGCCTCCCCTTTTCTCTCCACATCACTACTTAAACTACTTCCCTCTTTCTCTCTACACTCCCAATTAACCTGCCTCTCCATTCTCTCCACTCTCATCTAAACTGCCTCCCCCTTTCTCTATACACTCCCAATTAACCTGCCTCCCCCTTCTCTCCACCCTCATCTAACCTGCCTCCCCTTTCTCTCTACACTCCCAATTAACCTGCCTCCCCCCTTCTCTCCACCCTCATCTAACCTGCCTCCCCCTTTCTCTCCACACTCTCAATTAACCTGCCTCCCCCTTTCTCTCCACACTCAATTAACCTGCCTCCCCTTTCTCTCCACACTCAATTAACCTGCCTCCCCCTTTCTCTCCACTCAATTAACCTGCCTCCCCCTTTCTCTCCACACTCAATTAACCTGCCTCCTCCTTTCTTTTCACACTCTTCTCTAAGCCGTACCCCCCCCCCCCCCCCCCCCCCCCCCCCCCCCCCCCCCCCCCCCCCCCCCCCCCCCCCCCGTCCTCCTTTCTCTCTACACTCTCAATTAAGCTGCCTCCTTCTTTTTCTCCACACTCTCAATTAACCTGCCTCCTTTCTCTTCACTCTCAATTAACCTGCCCCTTTCTCTTCACACTCTCAATTAACCTGCCCCTTTCTCTTCACACTCTCAATTAACCTGCCTCCTTTCTCTTCACACTCTCAATTAAACTGCCTCCTTTCTCTTCACACTCTCAATTAACCTGCCTCCTTTCTCTTCACTCTCAATTAACCTGCCCCCTTTCTCTTCACACTCTCAATTAACCTGCCCCCTTTCTCTTCACACTCTCAATTAACCTGCCTCCTTTCTCTTCACACTCTCAATTAACCTGCCTCCTTTCTCGTCACACTCTCAATTAACCTGCCTCCTTTCTCTTCACTCTCAATTAACCTGCCCCCTTTCTCTTCACACTCTCAATTAACCTGCCCCCTTTCTCTTCACACTCTCAATTAACCTGCCTCCTTTCTCTTCACTCTCAATTAACCTGCCCCCTTTCTCTTCACTCTCAATTAACCTACCTCCTTTCTCTTCACACTCTCAATGAACCTGCCCCTTTCTCTTCACACTCTCAATTAACCTGCCTCCTTTCTCTTCACACTCTCAATTAACCTGCCTCCTTTCTCTTCACACTCTCAATTAACCTGCCCCCTTTCTCTTCACACTCTCAATTAAACCTGCCCCCTTTCTCTTCACACTCTCAATTAACCTGCCTCCTTTCTCTTCACACTCTCAATTAACCTGCCCCCTTTCACTTCACACTCTCAATTAACCTGCCTCCTTTCTCTTCACACTCTCAATTAACCTGCCTCCTTTCTCTTCACTCTCAATTAACCTGCCTCCTTTCTCTTCACTCTCAATTAACCTGCCTCCTTTCTCTTCACACTCTCAATTAACCTGCCTCCTTTCTCTTCACACTCTCAATTAACCTGCCCCCTTTCTCTTCACTCTCAATTAACCTGCCCCTTTCTTTCACACTCTCATTAACCTGCCCCCTTTCTCTTCACTCTCAATTAACCTGCCCCCTTTCTCTTCACTCTCAATTAACCTGCCTACTTTCTCTTCACTCTCAATTAACCTGCCTCCTTTCTCTTCACACTCTCAATTAACCTGCCCCCTTTCTCTTCACACTCTCATTAACCTGCCTCCTTTCTCTTCACACTCTCAATTAACCTGCCCCTTTCTCTTCACACTCTCATTAACCTGCCTCCTTTCTCTTCACACTCTCAATTAACCTGCCCCCTTTCTCTTCACACTCTCAATTAACCTGCCCCCTTTCTCTTCACACTCTCAATTAACCTGCCTCCCTTTCTCTTCACACTCTCAATTAACCTGCCTCCTTTCTCTTCACTCTCAATTAACCTGCCTCCTTTCTCTACACTCTCAATAACCTGCCTCCTTTCTCTCACTTCAATTAACCTGCCCCCTTTCTCTTCACACTCTTAACTGCCCCCTCCCCCCACCCCCCCTTTCTCTCCATACTCTCAATTAACCTGTCTCCTCCTTTCTCTCTACACTCTCATTGACCTGCCTTCCCCTTTCTCTCACTCTCATATAATCTGTCTCCGCCCCTCCCCCGCCCTTTCTCTTCACACTCTCAATGAAACCACCTCCTCTTTTCTCTCTGCACTCTTAACTAAACCGCCCCCCCCCCCCCCCTCCTCATTCTTTCTACACTCTCATCTAACCTACCTCCCTTTCCCTCTCCACATTCTCATCTGACCTACCCCCCCTTTCCCTCCATACCCTTATGTGACCTCCTCCCTTCCCTCATAATCTGCCCCAACCCCTCCCCCTCCATACCCTAGTGACTCCCTCCTCTCCACACTCCATATATCTGCCAACCTCCCCCTGTCCCTCCATACCCTTATGTGACCTGCCTCCTCCTCTCCACACTCTTATATGATCTGCCACACATCCCCTTCCCCCTCATCCTCTCTTCATACCCTCTATACAGTACCTGCCTTCCTCTTTCTCTCCTGCTTACAGTTAACCGCCTTCCTCTTTCTCTCCCTGCTTACAGTTAACCTGCTTCCTTTTCTCTCCTCTACAGTTAACCTCTCCCTTTCCTCTGCTTACAGTTAACCTGCCTTCCTCTTTCTCTCCCTGCTTACAGTTAACCTGCCTTCCTCTTTCTCTCCCTGCTTCAGTTAACTGCCTTCCTCTTTCTCTCCCTGCTTACAGTTAACCTGCCTTCCTCTTTCTCTCCCTGCTTACAGTTAACCTGCCTTCCTCTTTCTCTCCCTGCTTACAGTTAACCTGCCTTCCTCTTTCTCTCCCTGCTTACAGTTAACCTGCCTTCCTCTTTCTCTCCCTGCTTACAGTTAACCTGCCTTCCTCTTTCTCTCCCTGCTTACAGTTAACCTGCCTTCCTCTTTCTCTCCCTGCGTACAGTTAACATGCTTCTTTCTTCCTGTTCAGTTACATGCTTCCTTTTTCTCCTACTTACAGTTAACCTGCCTTCCTTTTTCTCTCCACACTTACAGTTAACATGCTTCCTCTTTCTCTCCCTGCTTACAGTTATACTGCCTTCTCTTTCTCTCCCTGCTTAGAGTTAACCTGACTTCCTCTTTCTCTCCCTGCTTACAGTTAACCTGCCTTCCTCTTTCTCTCCCTACTTACAGTTATCCTGCCTTCCTCTTTCTCTCCCTGTTTACAGTTAACATGCCTTCCTCTTTCTCTCCCTGCCTACAGTTAACATGCCTTCCTCTTTCTCTCCCTGCTTACAGTTAACCTGCCTTCCTCTTTCTCTCCCTGCTTACCGTTATCCTGCCTTCCTCTTTCTCCCCTACTTACATTTAACATGCCTTCCTCTTTCTCTCCCTGCCTACAGTTAACATGCCTTCCTCTTTCTCTCTCCTGCGTACAGTTAACCTGCCTTCCTCTTTCTCTCCCTTCTTACCGTTATCCTGCCTTCCTCTTTCTCTCCCTATTTACAGTTAACCTGCCTTCCTCTTTCTCTCCATACTTACAGTTAACACTGCCTTCCTCTTTCTCTCCCTACATACAGTTAACATGCCTTCCTCTGTTTCTCCCTGCTTACAGTTAATATGCCTTCCTCTTTCTCTCCCTGCCTACAGTTAACCTGCCTTCCTCTTTCTCTCCCTTCTTACCGTTATCCTGCCTTCCTCTTTCTCTCCCTACTTACAGTTAACCTGCCTTCCTCTTTCTCTCCCTGCCTACAGTTAACATGCCTTCCTCTTTCTCTCCCTGCATACAGTTATCCTGCCTTCCTCTTTCTCTCCCTGTTTACAGTTAACATGCCTTCCTCTTTCTCTCCCTGCCTACAGTTAACATGCCTTCCTCTTTCTCTCCCTGCTTACAGTTAACCTGCCTTCCTCTTTCTCTCCCTGCTTACCGTTATCCTGCCTTCCTCTTTCTCCCCCTACTTACATTTAACATGCCTTCCTCTTTCTCTCCTGCCTACAGTTAACATGCCTTCCTCTTTCTCTCCCTGCGTACCGTTAACCTGCCTTCCTCTTTCTCTCCCTTCTTACCGTTATCCTGCCTTCCTCTTTCTCTCCCTATTTACAGTTAACCTGCCTTTCCTCTTTCTCTCCGTATTTACAGTTAACCTGCCTTCCTCTTTCTCTCCATACTTACAGTTAACCTGCCTTCCTCTTTCTCTCCCTACATACAGTTAACATGCCTTCCTCTGTCTCTCCCTGCCTACAGTTAACATGCCTTCCTCTTTCTCTCCCTGCCTACAGTTAACCTGCCTTCCTCTTTCTCTCCCTTCTTACCGTTATCCTGCCTTCCTCTTTCTCTCCCTACTTACAGTTAACCTGCCTTCCTCTTTCTCTCCCTGCCTACAGTTAACATGCCTTCCTCTTTCTCTCCCTGCCTACAGTTTAACCTGCCTTCCTCTTTCTCTCCCTGCCTACAGTTAACATCATTTCATTTATGCCCGTCGCTCCCGGTGGAGCATAGGCCATCAACGACTCTTCGCCATCGCACTCTGTTCTGGGCTGTTCTGGTCATTCCAGTCCAGTTGGGTCCCTTGTTGTTTCAACTCCGCCTCAGTGTCTCGTCTCCAGCTGTTGCGAGGCCGGCCTCTCTTTCTCTTTCCCTGCGGGTTCCAGGTCAGGGCTTGGCGTGTGGTGCTGGATGCTGGCTTCCTGAGGGTGTGTCCGATCCAGCCCCACTTCCTTCGCAGTATCTGCTTGGCCACTGGTTCCTGTCCCGCACGCTCCCACAGATCTTCGTTTCGGACCTTGTCCTGCCATCGGATTTTGTAGATGCGCCTCAGACAGGTGTTGAAGAATGTCTGAATCTTTTGTTGCATCGTCTGTGTTGTTCGCCACCTACAGTTAACATGCCTTCCTCTTTCTCTCCCTGCCTACAGTTAACCTGCCTTCCTCTTTCTCTCCCTGCGTACAGTTAACCTGCCTTCCTCTTTCTCTCCCAACCTACAGTTATACTGCCTTCCTCTTTCTTTCCCTACATACAGTTAACATGCCTTCCTCTTTCTCTCCCTGCGTAAGTTAACCTGCCTTCCTCTTTCTCTCCCAACTTACAGTTATCCTGCCTTCCTCTTTCTCTCCCTGCTTACAGTTAACCTGCCTTCTTTCTCTCGCGATTTTCAGTTAACCTGTCTTCCTGTTTTTCTCCCTGCGTACAGTTAACCTGCCTTCCTCTTTCTCTCCCAACTTACAGTTATCCTGCCTTCCTCTTTCTCTCCCTGCTTACAGTTAACCTGCCTTCCTCTTTCTCTCCCTGCCTACAGTTAACATGCCTACCTCCTTCTCTCCCTTCTTACCGATATCATGCCTTCCTCTTTCTTTCCCTGCTTACAGTTAACCTGCCTTCCTCTTTCTCTCCCCACTTACAGTTAAATTAACCTGCCTTCCTCTTTCTCTCCCCATACAGTTAACCTGCCTTCCTCTTTCTCTCCTCACTTACAGTTAACCTGCCTTCCTCTTTCTCTCCCAACATACAGTTAACCTTCCTTCCTCTTTCTCTCCCCACTTACAGTTAAATTAACCTGCCTTCCTCTTTCTCTCCTGCTTACAGTTAACCTGCCTTCCTCTTTCTCTCCCTACTTACAGTTAACCTGCCCTCCTCTTTCTTTCCCTACCTACAGTTAACCTGCCTTCCTCTTTCTCTTCCTACTTACAGTTAACCTGCCTTCCTCTTTCTCTCCCTACCTACAGTTAACCTGCCTTCCTCTTTCTCTCCCCACTTACAGTTAACATGCCTTCCTTTTCTCTCCCCACTTACAGTTAAATTAACTGCCTTCCTCTTTCTCTCCCTGCTTACAGTTAACCTGCCTTCCTCTTTCTCTCCCTACTTACGGTTAACCTGCCTTCCTCTTTCTCTCCCTACTTACAGTTGACATGCCTTCCTCTTTCTCTCCCTACTTACAGTTAACATGCCTTCCTCTTTCCCTACATTACGGTTAACCTGCCTTCCTCTTTCCCTACTTACATTTAACCTGCCTTCCTCTTTCTCTCCCTACTTACAGTTAACATGCCTTCCTCTTTCCCTACTTACGGTTCAACCTGCCTTCCTCTTTCCCTACTTACAGTTAACCTGCCTTCCTCTTTCTCTCCCTACTTACAGTTAACCGGTCCTTCCTCTTTCTCTCCCCACTTACAGTTAACATGCCTTCCTCTTTCTCTCCCTACTTACAGTTAGCCTGCCTTCCTCTTTCTCTCCCTACATACAGTTAACATGCCTTCCTCTTTCTCTCCCTACTTACAGTTAACCATGTCTTCCTCTTTCTCTCCCTACTTACCATTAACTGCCTTCCTCTTTCTCTCCCTACTTACAGTTACCTGTCTTCCTCTTTCTCTCCCCACTTACAGTTAACCTGCCTTCATCTTTTTTCTCCCTGCTTACAGTTAACCTGCCTTCCTCTTTCTCTCCCTACATACAGTTAACCTGCCCTCCTCTTTCTCTCCCTACTTACAGTTAGCCAGCCTGTCTTCCTCTTTCTCTCCCACTTACAGTTAACATGCCCTCCTCTTTCTCTCCCTACTTACAGTTAGCCAGCCTGTCTTCCTCTTTCTCTCCCACTTACAGTTAACATGCCCTCCTCTTTCTTCCCCACTTACAGTTAGCCAGCCTGTCTTCCTCTTTCTCTCCCCACTTACAGTTAACATGCCCTCCTCTTTCTCTCCCCACTTACAGTTAACATGCCCTCCTCTTTCTCTCCCCACTTACAGTTAACATGCCCTCCTCTTTCTCTCCCTACTTACAGTTAGCCTGCCTTCCTCTTTCTCTCCCTACTTACAGTTAGCCTGCCTTCCTCTTTCTCCCCACTTACAGTTAACATGCCCTCCTCTTTCTCTCCCCACTTACAGTTAACATGCCCTCCTCTTTCTCTCCCTACTTACAGTTAAATGCCCTCCTCTTTCTCTCCCTACTTACAGTTAACATGCCCTCCTCTTTCTCTCCCACTTACAGTTAACATGCCTCCTCTTTCTCTCCCTACCTACAGTTAACATGCCCTCCTCTTTCTCTCCCTACTTACAGTTAGCCTGCCTTCCTTTTTCTCTCCCCACTACAGTTAACATGCCCTCCTCTTTCTCTCCCTACTTACAGTTAGCCTGCCTTCCTCTTTCTCTCCCCACTACAGTTACATGCCCTCCTCTTTCTCTCCCTACTTACAGTTAGCCAGCCTGTCTTCCTCTTTCTCTTTCCACTTACAGTTACATGCCCTCCTCTTTCTCTCCCTACTTACAGTTAGCCAGCTGTCTTCCTCTTTCTCTCCCCACTTACAGTTAACATGCCATCCTCTTTCTCTCCCTACTTACAGTTAGCCTGCCTTCCTCTTTCTCTCCCTACTTACAGTTAGCCTGCCTTCCTCTTTCTCTCCCTACTTACAGTTAGCCTGCCTTCCTCTTTCTCTCCCTACTTACAGTTAACATGCCCTCCTCTTTCTCTCCCTACTTACAGTTAGCCTGCCTTCCTCTTTCTCTCCCTACTTACAGTTAGCCTGCCTTCCTTTTCTCTCCGTACTTACAGTTAACATGCCTTCCTCTTTCTCTCCCTCTTACAGTTAGCCAGCTGCTCTTCCTCTTTTCTCTCCCTACTTACAGTTAGCCTGCCTTCCTCTTTCTCTCTCTACTTACATTAGCCTGCCCTCCCTTTCTCTCCTACTTACAGTTAGCCTGCCTTCCTCTTTCTCTCCCCACCTACAGTTAACATGCCTCCTCTTTCTCTCCCCACCCTATCCAACTGCCTCCCCCTTTTCTCCACAGTCTCGTCTACCCTCCCTCCTCCCTTTTCTCCACACAGTCATCTAACCTGCTCCCCTTCTCACCAACTCACACCCAATCTGCCCCCCTCCTCCCCCTCTTTATACACATACTCATCCACTTTCCTCCCCTTTCTCTCCACACTGTCATCCAACCTGCCCCTCTTTTCTCGCTATTCTATACAGACTGCCCCCCCCCCCCCCCCCCTTGCTCTCCACCATCTTATCCAACCTGCTTCTTCTTTTCTCTGCACACTTTCATCCAACTTGCCTTTCTTCTTCCCTCCACACTCCGATCGAAGCTGCCTCGCCCTTTCTCTTTACACTCTCATTCATCCTGCTCCTCCCTTTCTCTCCACACCCTCACCCAATCTGCCTCGCCCTTTCCCTCCACATTCTGATCCCAGCTGCCCCCCCCCCCCCCCCCCCCCCCCCCCCCCCCCCCTTTCTCTTTCATCTCATTCATCCTGCTCCCCTCTTTCCCTCCACATTCGGATCCAGCTGCCCCCCCCCCCCCCCCTTTCTCTGTACACTCTCATTCATCCTGCTCCCCTCTTTCTCTCCACATTCTGATCCCAGCTACCTCCCCTTTGTCTCGACACTCTCATTCATCCTGCTCCCCTCTTTCCCTCCACATTCTGATCCCTACCTCTCCCTTTCTCTACACATCCTCACATAAACTGCCTCCCCATTTCTCTTCACACTCATCCAACCTGTCTTTCACTTTCTCTCCAGTCTCACCAGTTCTGCCTCTCTCTTTCTCTCCACACTCTCACCCAATCTGACACCCACTTTCTCTCTGCTCTTTCACATATGTTTCTCCCTTTCTCTCCACACTCTTCCCCAGTCTGCATCTCCCTTTCTCACCACACTCCCATGCGATTTGCCTCTCCCTTCCTCTTAACACTTTCACCCAACTTTCCTCTCCATTTCTCTTCATACTCTCACCACATCCGCCTCTCACTTTTTACATCTCCATCGTCCACTCGGCCTATCCTTCCATCAAACGCACTTTCTTTTCTACAGACTTTTGAAGTGACATTTACATTTAACGTATACAGTCAGAAGACTCAGTTAGCTCTCTGCATATGTAGCCAACATGACTTCCTCATTCTTTATCCCACCATTTTCAGTTAACGAACAGAGGCTTGCACACTTACAGATAAACATGACACAGAAAACAACTTACAAAGATAATGGAGATCTTACGCTTCACTGTGAAGAAAATTTTTGATAAAGCAAGCACTGATCAAACGACATATCCAGACAAACTGATAAATACGTAGTCAAAAAACTTACTAACTCTGTGTTTTTAACTTATCCACTATACAGCATAAGCGTATGCACATTTATAGCTCAGTCTGAGCTGCATGTGTGCATTTACTGATAATGACAATTTGCATCCAGATCAAACGTATCATCACCTTCATCATCATAATCGTCATCATCATCTTGTCCAGGTAACGATTGAGTAGTCTGATGAGCGGTTGTTTTTTTTCTCAGCAGAAAAAAAATGACAACAATCTAAGGAAAGTGGCAGTAATCACCGTGATGTCAACAACAGCTTTCTGTGCTCGACAGAAACTTCCGTCAGGTTAACATAAAACACAGACTGTAAATTCGTACATACAGGCAGCCATGATGCTGCGTATACAGAAAACCGGAACAACAGTGAGGAAAGGTGAGTCTGGGTGCAGAAGTAATGCAGGAAATCCAGCAGGGGGTCTGAAAGACGACTACCGTGGTCTGTGGCGCTTTCTCCCTGTCCTGCATTACTGTCAGCGTCCTTTGATCGACAGCACGATTCGCATAAAATCCCCGAAAACGGAAAGTGGTTACACTGATGGTGGGATTAAAAACTGCCGCATACATACTCAAAATCTCGCCTATGGGAAACCCAGGAAATGTAGCCGTGGAACAAAGAAGAAGAAGGAGAGGAAGAAGCAATGTGCCACTTCGCTGATAAACAAATCGTTGACGTGAAGTGTACAGTAATAAGCAGGTTAATATGACGAAGCTGCTCTTGCTCGTATATTTCGGCGAGATTGGCTTTCATTACAGAACTGTGATTGAAATGTGAAAATTGTGTGCGACGCTTCACTTCCAAATCTGCACATATAAAAACAACAACAAAATGTGCTGGCCTCTTCAACCACTCAAACAAAGTAAAATGTGCAAGACCAAGGCCAGGATTTAAACCACAGTGCCAAGGACATCCACGCTGTTGGTTCGGATGAGGAATTTGCACAGGCCCTCGATGCCAGGCGCCTGAAACTCAACCTGCCACGAGCAAACGAAACTGAAGATTGGGAGAAACTGGATGCAAAAATCGTCCAAAGACTCGATGCACTGATAGGGAAAAGCACCCTGGAACACAAACTAGCCACATATGGGGACATTGTGTATGCCACATGTAGAGACGCCTATGGAGTAAAACTACCCAAAGAGAAAACACCTCCAAAGAAATCCAGACGCCAAGAAAAGATGGACAAGATCAGAGTCCAAATGAACAACCTCAAGAAGCAAATGAAGACCGCACTGCAAAACAAGGCTTGGAAAAACTGTGGGAAGACCTGAAAGAAAAACACAGCGCCCTCAGCAAAGCGGAATCTGCGAGGAAGAGGAAGAGCAAAAAGAAGAAGACACAAGAGCGCTTCTTCAGAGACCCCTTCCAGTTTGCCAGAACACTGTTTGAGCAGCCAAAATCTGGGACCCTAAGTGTGGACAAAGGAGTTCTTGAGCAGCATCTGAGGAAAACATACTCTGACTCACAGAGCAAAGCACCACTCGACATTCAAGATCTGGTGTGGCCAACCAACCCTGAGGAACAGTTTCAATGGCAAGCCTCCAACGTTTGGCGGAAATCAAGAAGGTGGTCGACAAGCCAGAGCCAAATCATCACCGGGGCCAAACGGAATACCTTACCAGCTTTACAAGAAATGTCCCAAGGTGCTGGAGTGGCTCCACAGGCTGCTGCGATCGGCTTGGAGAAACCAGAAGATCAGCGGCCATTGGATGACGGCAGATGGTGTGTACATCCCCAAAGAGCAAAACTCAAGTGACATCAGCCAGTTCAGGCCAATATCACTACTGAACGTCGAAAATCTTCTTCTCTGTCATGGCAGCAAGGCTGACCAAGTACCTGATGGAAAACAAGTACTTGATGTGTCAGTCCAGAAAGGTGGCATCCCAGGCGTGGCTGGCTGTGTAGAACACGCCAAAATGATCTGGGACGCAATCCAAAAAGCAAAAACAGAAAAGAGAGACCTGGACGTTAGTTTGGCTTGATCTGGCAAACGCATATGGATCTGTGCCCCATGAGATGATACAGTTGGCTCTTGAGATGTACCATGTGCCAAAGAACATCCGCGACATGCTCAAGAAGTACTTCAATGGCTTCTCAATGCGGTTCTCTACCAAGGAGTACACAACTGATTGGATCAACTTGGAAGTGGCATTGCAATGGGCTGTGCAATTTCCCCGATACTGTTCGTGCTGGCAATGGAACTCATCTTGAAAGCAGCAACAAACAACGCGAGACAAACAGACCTTGGCGAAGGATACAAGATGCCTCCCCTCCAAGGGCCCTTTATGGATGACACTACAGTGATTCATCCAGAAGAAAGAGACACGCCATGTGCTGGAGAGGCTGGACGACATAGTTGCCTCATCCAGAATGAAGTTCAAGCCAAAGAAATCACGGAGTCTCTCACTGAGGAAAGGAAAAGTGGCCGAATCTGTGGTCTTCAGTGTTGCCAACCAGGCCATTCCAACAGTCACAGAAGAACCAGTCAAGAGCCTTGGAAGATGGTATGATGATACGCTGAAAGACACACAAAGAGCAAACGAAACCAAGCAGATGGCGGAAGAAGGCTTGGAGACCATTGACCAGTGTGGGCTCCCTGGCAAATACAAGGTCTGGTGTCTGCAGTTCATGCTGATACCAAAGCTCCTATGGCCTCTGATGATATACGACATCTGCACCAGCACAGTGGAGGCAATGGAAGCCAAAATCAACAAGTTCACAAGGAAATGGCTTGGTGTCCCACCCTGTCTGACTGACATCGCGCTGTACTGTCGCCAAGCAAAGCTCAAACTACCACTGAAATCCATCCTGGAGGAATACAAAGCAGGGAAGATCAGACTTCAAAGCATGCTGGAGGACTCAGGAGACAAGGTGGTAGAAGCAATCAAGCCCCAGCTGAAGACAGGCAGAAAATGGAAAGTTCAAGAGGCGATGATTCTGCAAAAGAAAGTCTCAAGATCAGAGAAATAACAGGACACACACAGACCAACAGACAAGGACTGGGGGTGACCAAAACTGAATGGTGGTCAAAGGCCAAAGGAAAAGCCAAAAGAGACATGATGATTCAGGAGATGAGAAAAGAAGAAGACCAAAAAAAGACTCCAAAAAGCAGTCCAGCAGAGCCAGCAAGGGCAATGGACAACGTGGGAGAATGCACCCCAAAGAAGTCTAACTTGGAATGACATTTGGCACATGGCCCCTCTCAGGATCAGCTTCATTCTCAGATCTGCATATGACCTTCTGCCCTCAAATGCAAACCTGGTGAAGTGGGGGAAAACAGACGATCCTGCATGCCCCCTCTGCCATAAAAACAAACAGTGGAGCATGTTCTAAGCTCATGTAAAGTAGCCCTGGCTCAAGGAAGGTACACATGGAGGCACAACCAAGTGCTCAAAGAAATTGTACAAGTAGTCTGGGCTAGTACCAACACCACAAAAGGGAGAATCAGGACTCCAAAAGCACCCGCAACATTCTTCACGGCAGGAGGCAGCAAATCATGGCCAAGAACAACAGTGCCACTCGAAACATGCAGGCAGAGTCTGCTGGATGGGGCAGATGACTGGGAGTGCACTGCAGACCTCCCAGAATGGAAGAGTCACCCAGAGATCATCAGCAAGAGTGGCATGAGACCAGACATAGTAGTCCACTCTAAGTCAACCAAGCAGCTGATCATGATCGAGCTCACGGTGCCATATGAGAACAGAATGGAGGCAGCTCAAATCTACAAGACTGAAAAGTATGCTGATCTGGCAAACAGCCTGAGGAGAGAAGGCTATCAGGTCAAAGTCCTCACTGCAGAAATTGGAGCTAGGGGATTTGTAGGAACGTCTGCATACAGCCTCATGAAACAGCTCTCAGTTGCAGGGAAGGAAAAAACCAGAGCCCTGAAAGCAATGGCAGAAGCGGCAGAGAGGTGTTCAAGCTGGATCTGGTCAAGGAGGAACAAAAGTGAACTTCATAAGGCTTAATTTCCCTACAAATATCAGGTGTCCCTGTGGCTCAGTGGTTAAAGCGCGAGTCATTAAGTAGAAAATGAGCATGTCCAGAGGGTCATGGGTTCGAATCCCAGCCATGGCTCGTCCCAAGATGGGGGAAAAAAAGGGGCAGCAGAGGGACATCCGGAGTCATGAACCGGGTGTGGCCCAACCCCCCTAGAGTGTCAGGAGATAAGGGCCGAAACACTTGCTTGAAGGGGGCTTCTCTTCTGAGGACTCTCTGCTGCCACGCTCTCCACGAGTTTCTTTCTACTGCAAAGGTAAACACGAGTATGGACTAGAATGGCTCCCCCCCCCCCCCCCCCCCCCCATGCATACATTAAAAAAAACGCACGGACGAATACAAGTCATTAAAACAAAAATTCATAAATAGATCAATACAAGTCCAAAGAGCATGTGCGGAGTTAAGCTGGAGAGAACGCAGAAGTGGCCATACTTGGTTCGCGCACAAACGTGGTGTAAATCTTTCAGCAGCTTTCTTCTCCACGCGAGAACTTTGGTGATAGGCCTGTCGGCAACACACCGTGAGCCGCAATTATCTTTCTTTATCTGATGCCCTTGGGTGAGAGAGAGAGAGAGAGAGAGAGAGAGAGAGAGCTCTAAGCCAAAAGATTGATCTTTGAGAGGGGGGGGGGGGGGGGAGGGAGGGAGAGAGAGAGAGAGAGAGAGAGAGAGAGAGGAGGGAGAATAGGCAGTTCTTAGTCAAGACTGATCTTTTACTGTATTGTGCTTGATGCGCCGGATGTGCCTGGCTCGACGGAAGATTGAGGGACTAAGGTGCTTCACGTTGAAGCATAGCCATTGTATTGTACCGTGAGGTGTTTCTGCTTCTGATGTGCTTGGTACACAGCTGCCGCATCACACTGGATTTTACTGCAATGTAAGCCCTGAAAGTATACATGTGTATATATGAACATTTTCCACACAAAGATTACAATAGTACACTTGGGCATGTAGGTCCATACGTGCATGCGACTACAGGCTACTTATGATATAAGCAGGTATGGACGTGCACCGTCACGGAACCATGTCGCCTTTTCGTTTACATTCGTTCCACTACAATCTGAACAGAAACTGCAAGATCATATGTAAACGGTCACCTATCAGTTCACATGTACATACTTAAGTTTCTCATCTCTGTTGAACAAACAGTAGGGCTGCTTTGTTACTGTGTTTCTTATTTCATCTGATCTCGTGGACAGAAAGTGACACATTTAAACTGTTCTAAACAAGCTTTGAAACACTTACTAGCAAGGAACTGATGCCATGTCCTAGTTAACTCAATGTGCTGCAGCGTGCTGTCTCACGTTTTATTTCCACGCGCATAGAATTACCGCATCAGTGATTTATAATTACAGCTATAAAAATCAGAAACTATGATGAAGCATACGCGAACCTTGTGTGTGTCCCCTGAATTTCAACTTTTACTTCAAAGGTGTCAGAGACATGAACTTGTAAGAAAGAGACCGAGCAGGACAACGGAAGTGAAGATAGGTGGTGTGAGAGGGTGGGGTGGTAATGGAAGGAGTGGGGAAGTGATGGGTGAAATCTTCTGTGAACATCTTCTAGAGAATCGGAGATTTACAGACGAGACACAACATACATACATTCATTCTCTCTCTCTCTCTCTCTTCTCTCTCTCTCTCTCTCTCTCTCTCTCTCTTTACATACACACACACACGCGCGCGCGCGCACACACACACATACACACAGAGAGGCACACACGCACACACAGACACACACTCACACTCACACACAACACACACACACTTCCGTCAGGTGCTATAGGTCAAAATCAGACAGATGAACCTGTCCAGAAAAGCCCGAAGGTTCAGGGCCGAGCTGATGGTCTGATAAGATGGTTTCTTTCCCCCTCACATGCCGCACGTGCTGTCAGCAGAGTACAAGGACACACAGCTGCTTGGCCCCGTTCAGGGTCATTCGTAAGCCTGCCACTGTGAAGATAGCCTCTGTCTCCCCTACTTTACTCTGTCAGAAGAGAACATCCCATAATTTGGTTTCATACAATGCCAGACCCAGAGCTGCCTGAACCAACTTTCTACTCCGTCCATGAACAGGTAGGTGCTCTAGGCCCCTACTAGTAAGCAGTGCTTTTGGAAGTCTCCGTTTTCCCTATACAATGCAAAAAAAGGGGGCTGACAACACAGATCTTGCTTTAAAATATGTCACTGAAATGCCTGATAAGACTTTACAATGTAATGGCTATCAAATAGCTTCCTTTCCACTGACCTCCACTTGACATGAGGTTCAGATTGTGCCAGACACTAAAATAAAGAAAAGGAAAATGCTTTTCCGTACCACGCTACCACTGGCAACGTGGCCTGTTTGTTTTCTTCTCAAATATGTAACTTCCTTGTGTAAAGTTGCCGACTGCTAATGCAGTGCCGTGGTGTTTCTTGTTTGCGTGTTTGTTTATTTGTTTTTGTGCACAACTATTTCAGACACACTGTAAAATGGTATGCATCATCATTTTATCATTATAATGAAAGCAATCACGGACGTTTGACAGCTACGTTTTTTTCACACAGTGTTGTGCCAGTATCCAAACTATTTCTTGCAAGTCAGAAGCTTCATTTTTCACTTATTTCACGCTTTGCCAAAAGTTACCCCATTATGCAAGTTACGTCACTCTGCCACATCTCACGTCTGAAAAAGAAGAAAAAATTGGCACATATCCAGAACGTACTTTTGTTCAGGGATGGTGGTGGAGTTGCATTATATTTGTTCAGTTTGTGAATATAGCCGACACTTTGTTCATTGAACAACTATGTATTGGGTTAAAGTAATAAAACCAAGAAAACATCGGATGCAAACGAACAATTGTTTAGTCATGAAAATGATATAGCGAACATCAATTCCGTAAAAACAAAACAAACAAACAAACAAAAAAGGGCGGGGGGGGGGGGGGGGGGGGGGGGGGGGGGGGGAACAAGTGAGAAGATAGTAAATTACGAAAAAAGTGATAGACAGACAGATGCAATGTAGACATAACACAGGGTTACCCACACTTTCTCCTATTCAACGACATCCGATTTCTACGTGCCTGCGTGCGCGCGCGCGCGCGCGTGTGTGTGTGTGTGTGTGTGTGTGTGTGTGTGTGTGTGTGTGCGTGTGCGTGCGTGCGTGCGTGCGTGCGTGCGTGCGTGCGTGCGTGCGTGCGTGCGAGCGCGCGCGTGTGTATGAAGTGTGCAACAAGTGTCTTTTCGCTTTCCTCAAGAACGAGACGACTTCTGACGGCAAACAGGCAGGGATGCGAGAGAGAAGGGATGAGAAGAGCCGTGATCTGCGGCAGTTGTGCACCTACATGCACCTGCATCGTCCCAGCTCTGCACCCACCTCAGACTGACTGACTGACTGACTGAGCGCTGCTAGGCATGCCCTTCATGCGGGCTGACAGCGGTGGGCCAGCTGACAAGCGCAGCCTCCATTCATCCGCTGACAACCCGCTGGGAGGTTTACCGGAAGCTGTGGTAAGTGAGAGGGCCAGAAGTTCTGTTCGCGATTAACAAACAAACAAAAAAAGAAGAAAAGAAAAGAAAAAAAAATCGAGACAAAACAAACCATCCCTCATCTGAAATGTGTTATTATTATGTTCAAGATCACGTCTGAGTTATTGCTTCATCAGCAGTATGTGTGGAAGGCGGGGTTGGGAGTGGGGAGAGGAGTGATGGCAGGCGGAGTGGGGGTGGGGTGTGGGGGTGGGGGCGGACAGACATTCCGGCAGCCTGATGCAGAGAAACATGGGAAGACAGACGAGGTAAAGACAAGAGATAAATAGAAAGCAGAAGGCAAAAGAAATGGGTTTTCATAATGATTTTTTTTTTCGATATTGATTTTGTTTCTAGAACTCCCAAATACCAACAACACCCTATTGCATCGTCGTGACAAGTCATTCAAAAATATACTCACGCTCGAATGTGAAGAACTGAAAGAATATGGAGAGGTCCATAATATTATGATACTGAGGTCATGTATCCATCTAGATATGGAGTGGAGACCGACACTGATGGATCAAGGCCTGGAACCTGTGGGTCGAAAACATCTAATGAGTATCTAAGTTTCAAACAGAACTCGCATAATCTTACATAGGTGTTGCAGTCACTTAAAATCTGTTATCAGAAAGTGGCAGTTGTTGAAACGACTGCTTTGGTGATTTTCCCATTCACATCTATCGATCAATAGATTGTCTACGACTCTAAAAGGTAGGGTAGGGGGAAGGGGGGTAATCACTCGGGACTGAAGAATTTACATTGTGATTCACGCACATCATTACTCCCTCCGCAACTCATCTTTTCGCACGTTGTTATAAATGCTTGTTGTTACACCTGGTTGGGGACGGCCCCTATTTACCACTTAGTTTAGACGTACTGCGGTCTATCACATGTTTGCAAGATACTTGACAGGAACATGAACGTACTTCATACTCTCTACGCCCTCTGTTCCCTCCTTTGTTTGTGGCATTACTGGCTATTTTTTTCTTCTTCTTTTCTTTCTCAAGGGCAATTTGAATTCAATTCACCTTAAAGTAGGCATTACAAAGTTATGTATTTCTAACCGAGACGGATTTTCACTTTTGCTCCACTTCCTGTACGGAATATGAAGGCATCTGGGCCAAGACGCTTTTCAGTTTCTAATTTTACACACACACACCACACACACACACACACACACACACACACACACACACACGCACACACACACAAATATATATATATATATATATATATATATATATATATATATATATATATATATATATATATATATATATATATATATAAGTTCTTCGCAATTCATATATTGTGCATTGTTTTACAACGATTCTATTCAATATCAAAGCTGTTTGGACTGCAGTTTATTTTCTGCTTCCTATCATATGAAAAAAAAGTGTCATGTTCTGGCAAACAAAAAAATATTACCATTGTTTTTCTCCATCATGTAGTGATCATTTAAGACCAGTTCAGAGGCTCAATCGGTCATTAATGTAAACGTTTTACTTCCGGCACATTCGTTCATTAAATTCCAGTCTCTCTGCGGTGGGTTAAACAAAAAACAAAAACAAAAACAAAAAAAAGCCAAGTATGCCTCCCTTCCGGTTCCGTTGCACCTCTGCCATCATTACCGCTGCTATCTTCTGCTGCTGTCAGACTCTTTAAATTATCTGCCCTTACACCCCTCTCAGACATTAACGCTTCCTGTCTGTGGATGATAGCGCTGTCACTGACTGTGTCACTGGGTCCTGAGCTGATTGCAGACGGTCCTGTTCTCAGAAAACCCACGGCTGTAAACACTGCCGGTGTGGCACGTGGGTTAGTGATGCAGCTGCCACAGTAGTTACAGGTGATGTAGCTGAGTTGCTGCCAATCACGGACTGTGTGTAGTTACGTCAGCTGTTCCAGCTGCAACAGCTCAGAAATGTTTGCTCTGCGCAGATCGGCATGTGTCATAGTTACAATAGAGCAATAGCTGTTTGGGATGCCGCTCTCGGAGACGCAGGAACTCACGGGTAAGTCCTCCGGAGGCCCTGATAACTTTACTCCAAG
>CM031600.1:14993278-14995778 GCA_018398815.1 Conus ventricosus | reverse complement strand
GGGGCTGCAATATTGCAGTCTGGCACCTCCCTGAAGCATGCCTTTCCTAGGACTGTCTGTCTTGCCATTGCTGGAACTGCTAAAACGTTTGTTTCACCTGGTGTCAAGAGCATGACATGAAGAAGAAGAAAAAAAATACACCCAAATATTTATATATTTTGACGACAGTGATTTGTGTGGCGGCGATGAAAGAATTTATTACTCTCAGTGATGATTTTGAAACCTGAGAAACACACCTTTCTGACGTCAGGGCGTTGGCAGGTCGACTCAGAAAGTTCAGCGACGGAAATACCTTACATTCCGTCATCCATATTGTTTTCAGCTGTGGTATGCGTGTGGCAATGATGTGTGTGTGTGTGTGTGTGTGTGTGTGTGTGTGTGTGTGTGGTGCGTGCGTGCGTGCGTGCGTGCGTGCGTGCGTGCGTGCGCTTGTGTGTGTGTGTGTGTGTGCGTGTGTTCGCACGTACACGGGCGCGCATGCTTTCACACACACACACACACACACACACACACACACGCACACGCACACACGCGCGCGCGCGCGCGCGCACACGGTGGCGCGTGCTTTCACACACACACACACACATACGCGCGCGCACACACACACACACACACACACACACACACACACACACACACACACACTGACACAACGACAGTCAGAGAGAGAGAGAGAGAGAGAGAGAGAGAGAAGAGAGAGAGAGAGAGGAGAGAGAGAGAGAGAGAGAGAGACACACACACAAAGAGGGACAGACACCGAGACTGAGAAAAACGGAAGAACAAATTCTATTTTGATGAAGGAAAAGCAGATAAGACCTCCACTGGCTTTTCCGGCCCTCAATAAAAGAAAATATACAGAACAAACAAGAACAGCTTTATACATGTCATAGACATTACAAAACTAAAGAAGAAGAAGAACAAGAACAAGAAGAAGAACAAGAAAAAGAAGAAGAAGAAGAAGAAGACTGACGCAGACAGACACAAATAAACAGACAAGGAGAGACGCACAGAGGCTGAAAGAGGAGGCAGGGAGCGAGGGATGGATGGGGAAGGGTGAGGGGGGCGAAGATTCAAAGACGATAGTTCTGTCTCCTCCTACACGATTGATCCCAGGAGGGGAAAGTAGGACATAAATAAAACCACGTAGCTGGCAAGGGGGCGAGGCAGTCGGCAAAGCGTGGCATGTCAGCAAGGGGTAATCACTTTCACACGACGATGACGTGAACCGTCGGTGGGCATGGGGGAAGCAAGCCGCGCACGTGATGAATGAGACTTGTTACTTCGGTGAATGCAGTCCAACTCTTTTCAATGGCATATATCCCGTTCATTCACCGTTTCCTCAATGAGGAAAGACGGGGATAATCAATCACGCACACACACGCACGCACGCACGCACGCACGCACGCACGCACACACACACACACACACACACACACACACACACACAGCGGCAGACAAGACAGTGAGTACACACACACACACACACACACACACACACACACACACACACACCACACCACACACACGCACACACACACACACACACACACACACACACAGGCAGACAAGACAGTGAGTACACACACACACACACACACACACACACACACGCACACGCACACACACGCAGACAGGCAGACAAGACAGAGAGTACACACACACACACACACACACACACACACACACACACACACACACACACACACACACACACACACAGACTGACAGAAATGAGAGAGAGAGGGAGAGACAGTGAGAGAGACAGACAGAGACAGACAGAGACAGACAGACAGACAGACAGAGACAGTCTATGCTCAATATGGGTTGCACTGACAGACAATGAACGCAATGTAACACGGCATTTTCAATATTATCATCAAATTCAATGCGCAAAAAAATATCAACAAACAAACAAAAACAAAAAAGGCTGACGTAGATATAGAGGGAGACAACCAGACAGCAGACAAATAGATAACAGACCGTGGAGGAGGAGGGGCGAGGAGGAGACAGAGCGTGAGAGAGAGAGAAAGAGAGAGAGAGAGAGAGAGAGAGAGAGAGAGAGAGAGAGAGAAAGACAGAGAGACAGACAGACAAACAGACAGACAGAGAGACATAGACAGACAGTGAGGAAGGGCACAGACAGAGAGGAAGGGGCAAGCAGTCAAACAGTCTGACTAGATCTGTCAGGCCAAAAATTAAACGAACAGGATATACCCGCACTTTTTCCCCCCCTTTCTTTTTTGTTATACCCCCAACCCCACCCACCCCCAACCCCCAACCACCGTTGAAACCGGCATGCAAGATTTCCGGCATTCCTTCATGTCTGCTGCAGCTTTCTTCCACAGACGCGACTAGAGTGAGAGAGATGAGTACTCCTTGACCGTGCTTTACCTTGCTTCATATTTCTCTCTCTCTCTCTCTCTCTCTCTCTCTCTCTCTCTCTCTCTCCTCTCTCTCTCTCTCTCTCTCTCTCTGTGTGTGTGTGTGTGTGTGTGTGTGT
>CM031600.1:14978278-14988278 GCA_018398815.1 Conus ventricosus | reverse complement strand
CATCGGGTATCATCTGTGACCCATAATGAACATACCTGCTAATTTTCATAATGGTCGGCAAGTACTTTCTGAGATATTCCATAAAGAAGAAAAACCGTTACATGCCGTTACAGCCATTTGTAACGGCTAAAACGGTAAACTAAAACATTGTGCATTATTCGTGACCCATAATGAACATACCTACAAATTTTCAGAAAGATCGCCAAGTACTTTCTGAAATATTCAATAAAGAAGAAAAACCGTTACGGGCCGTTACAGCCGTTAGTAACGGCTATAACGGGGTAAACTAAAACGTCGGGCATCATCCGTGACCCATAATGAACGTACCTGCTCATTTTTACAAAGATCGGCCAGGTACTTTCTGAGATATTCCATAAAGAAGAAAACCGTTACAGGTCGTTACAGCCGTTAGTGACGGCTTATAGCGGTAAACTAAAACATCGGCCATCATCCGTGGCCCATAATAAACATACCTACAAATTTTCAGAAAGATCGGCCCAGTAGTTTTGTCTGGAGCGAGTGGAACACATTTTGACCACGGACGGACGGACACACAGACACACACACAGACAGCATTTCTTCGTTCACATTCTAAAGTATTCCCTGTTCTATAAGAACTGGAAGTACAATAACCGGGAAAGTGCGGTCTTTGTCGTTGTTGTTCCGTAAAACCTCCCGTACAAATACATACACCCTAATTTTCATGGCCCCGGCTTTTTTCACCGTCCCAATTATCACTAAAATCACGTAGACCTAAGTAACTGACTTGAAACATAAACATCAATGTTTCACAAATGCATTTCAGGGGGAAATTACTTTAAAACGCTAATTTTTCTAAGCAGTGTGAACTTTCTAGTTTCGCTGAAATGAAGGTTGTTCTGTCAACATTTGAATGTTGCGTTCTTTCCGTAATTCATTATGTTTTTAACTAACGCAAATGGACATTCGAAGAACCCAGTTTTATCGATTAGTCAAAGTCAAAATCTTATTTTGAGATGGTACGTTGAATACGCTGTTTATCCGTTCCTTTTTCCCATTACATTCCCCCCCCCCTCTCTCTCTCTCTCTCTGTGTAAGTGTGTGTGTGTGTGTGTGTGTGTGTGTGTGTTGTGTGTGTGTGTGTGTGTGTGTGTGTGTGTGTGTGTGGTGTGTGTGTGTGGTGCGCGCGCGCGCGCGCACACACAATCATTTTACAGTCTATCAACGCAATGTGACTTTAGGCAAAACAACCACGCAAGACAAATTTATATATTTTCTATAAATGTTAATAACAAGATAAAATAATGCAATATTCTAAACTTATAGAACACCGCATTACAGCATAGAAAGATTGGGAGGAGGCAAACAAAAACATTTCCAAGCGCTTACAATGGACTTTTCACCCGCAGGTACAATTTACATTTGTTAGCAAGCTTTCCTCTAAAAGCGTTTCTTTAATTCTATTAATCAAAGAGGTAATAAAGCTAACGTAGATATTTCATGACCGTATCTAACAGTAAAATATATTGTCAAATGTTAGAAATTGACTTGCGGCATGGGCAGACCTCTCTCTCTCTCTCTCTCTCTCTCTCTCTCTCTCCTCTCTCTCTCTCTCTACTACACACACACACACACACACACACACACACACACACACACACACACACACACACACACACACACACGCACGCACGCACGCACAAACGCACACCACACACAAAGAGCGAGCGAGCGAGCAAAATACACCACACACCACACACACACACACACACAACACAAACACACTCCACACACACACACTCACAGAGGGTTTTTTAAGAAAGGACAAACTGCGATCCGGAGACAGACAGGACAGGACAGAGACAGGGGAGGACGGGGCGGGGGAAAGAATTCAAAACACACACTTAGCTTCTGTCCCCTTTAATGGCAGTGCAGTCTTGCCCTCTTTGGACACCTTGTCAGGATTTTGTTCTTCTGTACTGCTACACCCCTTCTCCCACCACCTCACAACCTCACTCTCTCTCTCTCTCTCTCTCTCTCCGACAGCATTTCATCATATTTAATGCCCGTCGCTCCCGGTGGAGCATAGGCATCAACGACTCTTCGCCATCGCACTCTGTTCTGGGCTGTTCTGGTTCATTCCAGCCAGTGGGTTCCCTTGTTGTTTCAACTCCGCCTCAGTGTCTCGTCTCAGCTGTTGCGAGGCCGGCCTCTCTTTCTCTTTCCTTGGGGTTTGCCAGGTCAGGGCTTGGCGTGTTGTGTGTGCTGGATGCTGGCTTCCTGAGGGGGTGTCCGATCCTGCCACCACTTCCTTCGCAGTATCTGCTTGGCCACGGTTCCTGTCCCGCCACGCTCCCACAGATTTTGGTTCGGACCTTGTCTGCCTTTCGGATTTGTTTAGATGCGCCTCTGACAGGTGTGGAAGTAAAATGTCTGAATCTTTTGTTGCATCGTCTGTGGGTTCGCCACGTCTCGCATCGTATAAGCTAAGATGATTTCACATTGGAGTGAAGATGCGGAGTTGGTTCTTATGCTGATTCCTCCCAGATGCCCAGATGTTTCTTGAGCATGGACGAAAGCTGTCTTGCCTTGCCGATTCTGGACTGTAACGTCTCGTTCTGTGCCTCCCTGTTGGTAACCACAGCTTCCCAGGTAGACGAAAGAATCCACCTCCCTGTTGGGACTCCATCGACTGGAATGGAGTGGTGGCATTGCGTGTTGATTTCATCTGCTCGGTCTTCTCTGTTCAATCTTGAGCCCTTGTCCCCGGCTGATGTGGTCTCCAAGCGAGTGGTCTTGTCCTGCATCTGGTGTGGCTGTGTGACAGGAGCGCTCCGCGTCATCAGCAAAGTCAATGTCATCGAGCTGCGTCCAGCATTGTCCACTGATATTCCGTTGTTCGGCTGTTGTAGTGTTCTTCATGATTCCAGTCAATGTCCAGGAGGAAGAGGAACGGCGACAGCAGGCATCCTGCCGAACTCCGGTCTTCACTTGAAACTTTCGACTGAGTGGCCGGCGTGGGCATCCTGCAGTTCATGTCCTGTAGGTGCAACCGGATGAGGGAGATGATCTTTCGGGGACTCCGTATGCCTCAGCAGCTTTCCACAGCATCTCTCTGTCCACACTGTCGATAGCCTCTCATAATCTTTGATGTTGATGTAAAAGGGGGGAGTTCACTCCAGCGACTGCTCCACGTGATGCGGGCGCAGGCTGCGATCGGGTCGGCACATGATCTGTTCTGCCGGAGACTGCCTGTGGTTCCGGAGCTTGGGGTCGAGGCCTCTTTCATTCTCTTCCGTAGAACCCTGTTGAGAACCTTGCTGGCGTTGGACAGGAGCATGATCCCTCGGTATGTTGCTGCTGTCCCTTGAGGGTCTCCTTTCTTCGGCAGCTTGTGACGATCTCCTTCTTTCCACTGAGCCGGGTTCCTCCAATCCTTCTCCAGATCTTGCTGAAGAGGCTGTTAGCAGGGGGGACAGCTGTCTCTATGTCTGCTTTGATGCTTATGTGGTATCTCGTCCGGCCTGCAGCCTTCCCATTGTCAGTGTCATTGGATGGCTTCTTGATCTCTGCTTTGAGGGTGTTTGTCAAAGCTGATGGGCAGGTCTGTCTCTGCAGGTGGTTGTCTGGTGGTGCGTCAGGGGCGGGGCGGTTCAGCTGCTCCTGATGAAGTGTTCTGCCCATCGTTTCAGCTGATTCCTCGGTTGTTGTCAGTGGGTTTCCGTTCTTGTCCTTCACTGCTTGTCTGTCTGCTGGAACTTACCTTCAGTCTTCTTGGTCACCAGGTGACAGGTCCTTCAGATTCCCCTGTCCGGCTGCTTGCCTCTGTTTCGGTGGCCAGGTTCGTCAAAGTAGTCCTGCTTCCTTCTTGATGCTCTTCTTTAAATTCGCCGTTCGCTGCTGTTTGCTCTTCCTGTGCCTTTAGCCTAGCTGCTCTTGTTCGGCTCGTGTTCAGTGTAGCTTTCTTCTCTCTCCTTGTTTCCAATTGTGGATGGTGTCGGCAGAGATCATTCATTTGTGCTGGGCCTTCTTCTTGCATGGATCTCTTCACATGTGTCATGCCAGAGCTACTTCCAGTGTTCCCACTGTGTCTCAATGTCCGTCTCTCTGTCTTATATAGCTCTTGTAGCGGGCGAACCTGTTGGAAAGGTGGATTGGGAATGCTGCTTTGTGTCCCTGTTCGGTGCGTCCGACTTTGTACTTTGTACGTGTGTTTGTTGGTGTTGGTGATCTCTTCGGGCGAAACAAGTCTCCACTGTTGTTAAAGTGGTGGTGGTCTGATGGTCAATGTCCAGCACCCTCAGTCTCATTCACTCGTACATCCGCATTGATCTCCTGAATTGCGGCTAATTCAGATGTGGTCAATCTGGTTCTCCGTTGACATGGTTGGGGGATCTCCATGGGGCCTTGTGGATGCGTTTGTGTGGGAAGTGTTCCTCCCCCCACACTCAGCTGGTCAGGGCGCTCAGGTCTGCCAAAACGCTCACCTATTTCGTTCATCTGTCCCAGTCCATGTGTCCCCATGATGGCCTTCGTTGCCTGTGTTGTCCCTTCCGATTTAGGCGTTAAAATCTCCCTCAGTATGGTTATTGTCCTTTGCTCTTCTTTTGTTCTATCACTGTCTGTAGTAGTTGCTGGTTAGAAGTCATCTTTCTTCTCTTCTTCCGCAATCATTGGTGGAGCATAGCACTGGAGGATGTTCAGCTCTGATGTCATTCTTCTTAGTGGTAAACTTGGCTGTGATGATCGTGGAGTTGAAAGGTTCCCATGCGATGAGTGCCCCTTGTGCCTCCGGTGCCTAGCATTTCAGGGCCACGCCCTCAGTAGTGGGGGGCTCCATCCTCTGTGTGTCCTGAGTACAGCAGCTGTTTTCCAGATGAAAGTCTCGCTGTCCGGATTTGCTAGCACCTTGTCCGCACTCAGTCCTAGCACTCCCGATCTTGTAGTTTTTATTCTCTCTCGCACTTGGATGGTTTTTCCTGTTTCAACAACGTCTGACTGTTCCATGTGGCTACTTTCGTTGTTGTCCTGGGTGTTAGAAGGAGGAGTCGGGCCTTGCAGCTTCCTTTCGGCTTTCACTTGCACTGCGTCATTAAGTCTCGGGATGAGACGTTCATTGCCCAGGTGAATGCTTTGGTCATTGTCGTCAATGCTTCTGTAATCGTCTTTTTTACAGGCCAGGGTTGTTAGCCCACGCAAAACCTTTATCCTCGGGGCGAGGTGGTCCTCCTTAGTCGCATCTTACGACATGCATGGCACGGGCAGTGGGTCTATTCTATGCCCAAACCCTCTGGGGCAAAAAAAAAAAAAGGAAGCCTCGAGGCAGAAAAAAAAGGTCGGAGATGAGCTGTAGATGTCCTTGTTGGCAGTAGTTAGCGAAATTTGCGCGCTTCAAAGAGTCGCACTGAATCTAGAAAGTCTTTCAAGGTTCAGGTTTCTCAAACATGCGCGCGTGCTTGTGCATAGTGCTGTGGGCGCGCGTGTGTGTATGTGTGTGAGTTTGTGTAGTGTGTGTGTGCCCCCACCACTTGTGTGTGTGTGGGTGTGTGTGTTGTGTGTGTGTGTGAGTGTGGCGAGCGGGCGGGCGTCGTGCGTACGTACGTGAGTGCGAGGGGAGAGGGAGAGAGTGAGAGGTGGAGAGGGAGAGAGTGAGCGATGAGAGTGTGAGAGAGAGAGAGAGAGAGAGAGTGAGGTCATATTCAACTCTCTCTCTGTCTCTTGTCTCTGTCTTGTCTCTCTTTCTCTCTGTCTTATCTCTCTCTCTCTCTCTCTCTCTCTCTCATCTCTCTCTCTCTCCCCCTCTCTCATCCCCCCTCCCCTATTTCTATCACTCACACCCACACAAACAAAACCGCATGGACGTATAATGCGCACGCATCAAACATCATGCACAGACGGCACCGCGCGCCGGCGCGCGCACACACCACACACACACACACAACACCAACACACACACACAGACACACACAAACAAACACACTCTCACTCTCAGAGAGTGAGCGGTTTCACGGTCAGACGCGCCTCGCTCCCAGACTCCATGGGTATGAATCGGAACTGTCTGTTTCATTTCCCATCTTGTCGTCACAAATGAATAACATGCAAACATATGACTCCTCTTCACAGAAAGCGGCTTCTCTTCCCAGACTCACCGGGCGGTTTTCCTCACTTTTCTAGTCACCCTGTTGTCGCCTAATGTACTAGCCTTTTTTTCCTTTTTTTTTTTTAAATCTGAGACTCCGGCGTCTGGTAACAGTACTTAATGAGCAAGTAGGAACCAGCACGAAAAAAAAAGCAACTAGGACAGCGAGATATTTAGCGGTTTGTCTTGCTTGTTCACTAACCCCCCCCCAGCATGCAAAGCATATAAACGTACTCCCAAGTTTATCTTGAATGCGCGTTGGAGGTATTCCATTAAAGAGGAAAATAAACCTTTTTTTGGGGTCGTTGTCAGCCGTTAGTTAACGGCTATATTCTGGTAAAAAATGGCCATCATCTGTGACCCATAATGAACATACCTTCAAATTTCAGAAAGATCGGCCAAGTTAGTTTCTGAGATTTTCCATTAAGAAAGAAAAGTTATGGGCCGTTATAGCCAATAATAACGGCTATAACGGTTAAATTAAAAATTGGGGCCTCATCCGTGAATCATAATGAAATACCTACAAATGTTCAGAAAGACTGGCCAAGTACTTTCTGAATATTCCATAAAAAAGAAAAACCGTTATGGGGCCGTTAAAGCCGTTAGCAACGGCTATAACGGTAAACACAAAACATCGGGGAATCATCCACGTCCGTGAGAACATATCTAAATATTTTCTGAAGATCGGACAAGTACTTTCTGAGTATTCAATAAGGAAGAAAAACCGTTATAGGCAGTTGCAGCCGTTTGTATCGGCTATAAACTGTAAATAAAACACGGGGCATCATCCTGACCCATCAATGAACATACCTACAAATTCTCAAGAAAGATCGGCCCAATTAGTTTTGTTTTGGATCGAGTGGAACACATTTTTGACCACGCACGCACGCACGCAGACACCACACACACCACACACACACACACCACACACACACACACACACACACACAACACACCCTTTCTTCAACAACAGAATAACCAAGACGAATCGGAAGACTTTCGACGCTCTATTTCTCCCATATTCACCCTATCTAATAATAATACAATCTTCACCCCTCCATTCTAATATCCTCCCCCCCCCCCCCCCCCCCACCCCCCCCCCCCCCCCCCCCCCCCCCCCCCCCCCCCCCCCCCCCCCCCCCCCCCCCCCCCCCCCCCCCCCCCCCCCCCCCCCCCCCCCCCCCCCCCCCCCCCCCCCCCCCCCCCCCCCCCCCCCCCCCCCCCCCCCCCCCCCCCCCCCCCCCCCCCCCCCCCCCCCCCCCCCCCCCCCCCCCCCCCCCCCCCCCCCCCCCCCCCCCCCCCCCCCCCCCCCCCCCCCCCCCCCCCCCCCCCCCCCCCCCCCCCCCCCCCACCCCCCCCCCCCCCCCCCCTCCACGCCCCCCCCCCCCCCCCCCCCCCCCCCCCCCCCCCCCCAACCCCCCCCCCCCCCCCCCCCCCCCCCCCCCCCCCCCCCCCCACCCCTGGAAAAAACGTATAAAACTGTGAAATGACGCATAGTGAAGAAAGAAAAAACAAGATGCGAAGCATATAAACGTAACTCCAGTTTTCCAACCGCTTATAATCGGCAAGTGCTTTGTGAGTTAAGATATAATAGGCATAAATAACGGTTTTAACGGTTATTTAAACGATGTACACTTTTTGAAACTGGTTATTTTAGTCCTCACTGGGCTAAAGCCTGTGTGCAATACCAAATTTCAATCCAAATCGGGACATATGTCAAGAATAACGGTTTTTAACGGTCCAGATTTGAAACAATACTTGGAAGTGCATTTGAGTGTGATAACCTTCCTCTATACAAAAACCTTCAATAAAAAACCCACCAATATATATAAATAACGGCAAATAACGGTTTTTAAACGTGTTATATAACGATATACAATTTTGAACCAGTATTTCAGTCATCACTGGGCTTAAGCCTGTGTAACATATCAAATTTCATCCCAACGGAACAATATGTCAAGGATAACGTTTTGTAAACGGTCTCAATTTTGAAACATATTATAGAAGTGCATTGTGTGTGATAACCTTTCTTTATACCAAATTTCATTAAAACCCACCTAAATATAAGAAATAACGGCTGCAATAACGGTTTGTTTTAACGGTTGTTTAATCCATTTTAGCATAACACACTTACATATGGACAGTGGCTCCTATTTGTTACAAGATCATCCAAACCCGCTTATAAATTGGCAAAGTACTTTTCTGAGTTATTCATAAAGAAGAAAATACCGTTACAGGCCGTTACAGCCGTTAGTAACGGTACAGCGGTAAACTTTAAAAAAAAATCAGGCATCATCCCGTTGGCCCATAATGAAAATACCTACAAATTTCAGAAAGAATCGGCCAGCAGTTTTGTCTGGAGCGAGTGGAACACACTTATGACACGGACTCACGGACACACAGACAGACAGACAGTACATTTCTTCGTTCCCATTCTGAGTAATCCCTGATTCTATAGAATGGGAGTACAAAACAGTGGCCCAAATTTCAAGCTTCGGTTATCATGCGACGTCACCAAGAAATCGTCAACAAATTTTGGCAGACGATTCAAACAGGATTAAAGCGGAAATGAACAGACGAACTGGGATTAAACAGGTTTAGCAATGGGATAAATTAGGGTTAAGAAGAAGGTACTGTTTAAGCCAATGGGATTAAATATTAGGGTTAAGAGAAATACTGTTTAAGCAAATGGGATTATTGATTAAGAAGAAATACTGTTTAAGCAAATGGGGATCAATTAGGGTTAAAAAAAAATACAGTTTAAGCAAATGGGATCAATCAGGGTTAGGAAAAATAGGTTTAAGCAAAATGGGATTATAGGGTTAAAGAAGAAGTATGTTTAAGAAAATGGCTGATCTCTTTGACACTATCAGGGTTAAGAAGGAAGTACTGTTTAAGCAAATGGGAATCAATTAGGGTTAAGAATGAAGTACTGTTTAAGCAAATGGGATCAATTAGGGTTAAGAAGAAGTACTGTTTAAGCAAATGGGATCAATTAGGTTTAGGGAAGAAGTACTGTTTAAGCAAATGGGATCATTTATTCTCAGGGTTCAGTGAATAGTAACGCAAACGAATGGAGATCCGAGTGTGTGAATCAAACAGACGCAAACACTTGGTCAATTATTGACTGTACGTAAAGATGTATTCAACTGGCCACCCACATTCAGAAAAATTAGTTCAAAGAGGATGTGGTAGGGGCCTGGGATTGGTCAAAATAGGGGAGAAAGAACCAGAGTAGGGACACCTAACGGCCTTGCTGTTCCGCCGAGCGGGTGTGTGATTGATTTCCAAGCTGGCACAAGGCCGACGATGCCCCCCCCCCACCTCCCCCCCCGCCCTCCCCCAGTTCTTGTTCTTCGGCTTCGCCCCGATTTCTTATCTGTTTTCAGACATTCACACCAGACCACTCACAGGACCCGCGCGCCAACGTCAAGGTGCTGAACTCATCGCTAAGAACAACAGCAAAGAAAAAGAAAAAAAAAAAGCTCTGCACAGCTTCTCGCGCAGAGAGCACGTATTCGTTATACGGGCCACGAAAAACATATGTAGTAGATACAACACTGGGAAAACCCACGCACGCGAGCGCGACCGCACACACCAGACACCACGCATGCGCGTGCACTACAAACAGACCACACACATTACAAAAATCGCGCCTGCGCTGCGCGCGCACACAACTCACCTCCAATCACACACACACACACACACACAACACACACACACACACACACACACTAGCAAACTCCTAGTTTAATGGACGAGATTCTTGTTATGTTCTCTTTTCTCTCTCTCTCTCTCTCTGTCTCTTCTATCTCTCTGTCTCTGTTCTGTGTCTCTCTCTCTAACATACACAAACCAACACATATTGGGGGGGTGGGGAAG
>CM031600.1:14963278-14973278 GCA_018398815.1 Conus ventricosus | reverse complement strand
CATTAAATCCAGACTTTCTAACAAAATCTAAGTACATGCATGCCTAACAATACTTTATGGTAACCATTTTTTTTTCTAAGTGTATGCATGCCTAATAATGTTTTAAGGCAACAATTTTTTTTTCTAAGTGTATGCATGCCTAATAATGCTTTAAGGTAACAATTTTGTTGTCATATTTTCTCGGTAAGGTAGCTGACTAACTTTTCCCTCCTCTCAAAAGTATTCTTCTTCTAGTGTCAGTTGAGCAGAGGTGGTTAGGAGGGACTGGGTTACAGGAATTCCGGAAAATTTTCGCCCCCCACCCCCAAGTAAGTTTTAGACTTGGCTGGGCAATTTAAACGGGATTATATAGCTCGGTTCTTTCTTGTTGTTGGGAGATTAGTTCACAGATGTCAGTGATACTGCGACATATTTCATACCTCGCGGTGCAGTATTCACCAGCATTCATTTCACTGCGTTCCTTTCTTTCCATTCAGACTTTCGCTTCACTGACCGCAGAGAGTGTCTTTTCTCCCATCGAGGTGACCCGTGTCTGAGGCGGTCAGACAGGTTTCAGAGACCCATTCAAATCACACTGTGTGACCCACATGGAGAGGTGACCCGTATCTGAGGCGGTCAGACAGGTTTCAGAGACCCATTCAAATCACACTGTGTGACCCACATGGAGAGGCGACCCGTGTCTGAGGCGGTCAGACAGGTTCAGAGACCCATTCAAATCACACTGTGTGACCCACATGGAGAGGTGACCCGTGTCTGAGGCGGTCAGACAGGTTTCAGAGACCCATTCAAATCACACTGTGTGACCCACATGGAGACGCACGCAATCAGCCACAGGGACGGTCGCTGGAAGGACGGAGCGTGGTTCCCCTTCCAGGGACGACCACTCCACGCTGGTTCCTCCACCAAACAATGATTGCCGTTTGTAAGAAGTTCGGTAAAAGAGGCGTCCTGCGGTTATGCAGGATCAGAACAGGCACAACTGAGAACCACTCATGTGACTTAAGCAGCAACGCAGCGTCTTTTCTGGTGGGTTGCCCTGTGGATGGCCGGTACAGATGGCTCATGGGAGGGCTGCTTGTGCTGGTGGAGCCAAAATTACTGGCGCAACAGTATTGGTACCAATAGGGCACGGCAGATAAAACAGCCATATAAAATAAATAAGGTATTTGTTTTTAAATCGCATCTTAACATTTCTTTTTCTTTGCACACACCGCCATCTTAATGCTTGGGGGATGTGTGTGTGTGTGTGTGTGTGTGTGTGTGTGTGTGTGTGTGTGTGTGTGTGTGTGTGTGTGTTTCTCTTATCAACTTAAACTGAAGCTAGATCGAACCATTTTGTTAAATGAAGACATTTGTACGATGCTTGCCACCAAGTGATTTAACAAAGTCTAACCCATGCTCGCTCTCTCTCTCTCTCCTCTCTCTCTCTCCTCTCTCTCTCTCTCTCTCTCTCTCTTCCTCCTCCTCCTCCTCCTCTTTCACCTTCTCCTCCCCTATGATGCAAATCCATGTCGCTTTAAATGACGCAAAAAAGTAATGTGATCACCTTGGTTTTTCGCTGTATTTCCTTTTCTATTTCCTTTAACGATAAATATACATGTTAAAAGGAGAAATCTTAAATGCACATAAGATTATACAAAGTGCATTACATATATCAGTTTCTGTGTCAGACTACTGTCCAAAATGTCTTTACAGGGAGGGGGGGGGGGGGGGGCGACATATCACAGTACATTAGCCCCAGAAAAGTACGTAAGCTGGTTTTCATTTCCAACGAATACTCGTCGGAAGCTGAAGTTCGGGCTAATGTTCTACTGTGTCTCAACAAATGCATTTATCCAAGTTTTAAAGGCAATCTGGTGCCGGTTGTTTGGGAATTTTCGGCGACAGCCGTGGCTTCTGTACAAATCACACACTGGAAGTTCTACGCAATGTCTGGAAGGACACTGATTGTCAAACGGAAAACGTCCCCCATAACCAACGGGCAGGGGGTTTAAGGGTTAAACGAGTTTGTTTCTAACTCAACCAATCACATGACATGAAAAGGATGCAGACGGCGGTCACGAAGGCCATATCAGAACAGCTGACAGCGAGCTGACGTCAGCTATGTCCAGTTCAAAAACTGAGGTTAACATCCAAACCAAGGCTGATTCGGGAGACTAAGTGGCCCGTCTTAAACATCTTCTTAATCGCAGCTCAAAAGGAATAAATGGTAACTCTTTAAAAGAAAAAAAAAATCCTTCAGAAAATGAAAAAAAAAAAGAAAAAAAAAAGAAAAGAAAAAAGAAAATATGAGGTGTAAGATCAGTGAAAAGCTCACGTCTGATGTGATAGACCCGGCTCTCTGCTACTTTTCTTTTACTGTTTTGCTTTCGCTCTTGGCGCTCGAATGGCCTCTAGGGCCCGGAAGCGTGAAAATATCTACAGACTCCGTCTGTGTACATAACGCGCACACAAGTATGGGAGGAAAAGGGTGGGAGAGAAAGGGGGGGGGGAGGGGAGAGAGAGAGAGAGAGAGAGAGAGAGAGAGAGAGAGAGAGAGAGAGAGTGTGTGTGTGTGTGTGTGTGTGTGTGTGTGTGTGTGTGTGTGTGTGTGTGTGTGTGTGTGTGTTCGCGTTGGTGTGTTGGTGTGTTCGCGCGCGCACGCGCGCGTCTGAGAGTATACGTGTGTTTATGACTGCGTGTATGCATGCATGTATGCTCTGTGTGTGTGTGTGTGTGTGTGTGTGTGTGTGTGTGTGGGGTGTGGTGTGGAGCGCGCGCGCGCGCGCGTGTGCGTGCGTGTGTGATCCTGGGTGTGTCTGGGTGTATGTGTGCGCCGAGTGCGCGCGCCAAACGCCTTTGTGTGTATGTATGTATGTGTGTGTATGAGAGACAGACAGACAGACACACAGAGGGAGAGAGCACTTATGTAGTTTAAAAAATATAAATACCCGCTCACACACACCCACATACACACACACACACACAAGGCGGAGTCATATGATGGCGATGCCAGCGAGTTCCAATCAAATGTAACTTCCACATCCTCCAAAGGGTAATGGAGTACTGACACAGGTCTATGTTCCGAAAGGGGACGTGGACGGGGGGGGGGGGGGCTTACCTAACACTACAATACACAGAAACCACCACACTGCCAGCACGTTAAGATGGAGCAGCGAAACGGCCAGTTTGCAAACTGGGCGCCTTTCTCACTGAGCCACCGGGCACCCGCTTTTCCCCGCAGCCCCATGTGTGGTCCCACCACTGAGGTCGAGACAGAACACCCCGGACGGTACACAGAAATCAGCTGTGACGGGATCATTACACAACGCAATATCGTGCGGTACAGTGCAGCGCATGATTAATAAACACGAGACAATATACTTTGTTGAAATAAATCATGTAATTCATGTCGTGTCATTTATATAATCATGTTCATTGGGACTCTGAATTCGACGGAAACCGGTCGCGCTACCCGACTGAAGTGTTTCCAACGTCAGTGTTTATTATTCTGTGAAGATGCTAAGGTTATTTTCGTGTATTTTGTAACTTTTGTTTTGTACGGAGTTAACAGCAAATAGCTTCTATATATCAACTAACAACCGTTATCGATTCCTGTAGTGTGTGGATAAACCGACTTCATATTTTTCAAAAAAACATTTCATTCTCGATTTCAGTTCTTGATTTTCCTCCTGTAGTGGGAACCCCCAAGCAGCTGTTGTAAATGACAGAAGATGGCGATAACACAGCTTAGAAACCTCAAACTGAACACAATTTGAAAGTGGTACTAGTCCACAAACAACCACCTCTAAATTCCAGGTTGGTTGAAATCACCTGTGGCTTGCAATGGCAGCAAGCAAGCCATTTCCCTAAACAGTTTTGCATGAGCCTGTGGGCGTCTCACTTACTTATGCTAAAACAAACATTGCTATCGTCTGCTGGAAATATTATTATCTGTTGGATCGGTGTGCTTGTGAGCACACCTACAAGTTCTCGGTCAGTCTTTCTCGCTTTCTCACATTCAACTTGCCAACTGGGGCCCACCTGTTCGTCTCTGCAGCCTGTCGTCTGCAATGTTGACAGGTTTGTCTCCCCTGCTCGTGGCACCCACCCTTTCCCCCTTGCTCACCGCCACGTGTGTCACACAAGCCGCACACACCATTGTCAACAATCGCGACCAGACTCGAACCTCCATCCCTGGAACCTCCGACCTCCCCACGCACCATACGGCCTTTGTTTGCACCGACCGTCGTTCGAACCACACACGGAGCGAGAAGGGGCTGATCGACAGACAGAAAGAGAAACTGAGGGCCTCTTTTGCTCACTCACTCGGCAGAAAGCTCGGCAAAGAGCCGATAACCAGTACAGGCGAAGGAGAAACGTCTGCCGCTGCTCTTTGCACTTCGGGAAAGTCGGTCTTGTCTTGTCCTCCTTTACACAGCTCACGCTTTTCTCTGTCTGGTACCGTCTGCACTCTGGCTGCCCTCTCTCTCATCCCTTGATTCCACGCTGTTTATATTCCGCGCCTACCGTGTTTGCCTTACAGAAGTACCTCTTCATAGTTTGACTCCTGAGGATAATTCCGGAGGAATCGCCAAGGAAAGCAGGATGGGGCCAAAACCAACCCCCCTCATCCTCGCGCAATTTATTCATCAATTCAATCGTAGTCTGTATTGCAAAAATGAAGCTTTGATCTTGGAATGACCAACCGGTTGGACTGCACTGAAAATGAAAACGTATCAACGAATAAAAGGCAAGTCAAGTGGAATTAATATTCTGTTCACTTTAACTCGGCTGTTTTACGATCAGACCAACCAAGCTTGTCATTGGTACAAATACTGTATGCGACCAGTATCTGAAAAAAAAATTCAACATCTCTGATAGCGCGTTAAATATTTGATCCACAGTATCATACCTGGGAAAAGTGCAACCATGAAATGATACTGAAAGCATGCAGTAGATTACCAATAAAGTCAATACACGACAAAATATTGAACAGAGCTGCTGAGAAATAACAGATAATTTAATCTTATCTAAACTGCAATAAACTGCAATCCAAAATTATAATTCGAATTTCCACAAGGCAAAATATTCTTCCGGCTGGAAAACCACAATTACCGTCCCCTCCACCATCCGCTTCTCCCCCGTGGCCTCCCCACTCCTCCAACCCCCCCCCCCCCTTCTTTTTCTTCTTATTATGAATTTTTGACCAGACATTATTTTAATAACGGAGAAACTGTTGACCTGCATTTGTTTTCCTGCACTACTTATTTAGTCAGCTTATTATTGCGTATTCAATCAGTGACATATTGAATCTCATATGAGATCCAAGTAAAGGCTGTTCCGCAGAATTCTTACCTGCTGTCAGCGCTCAGACATATGACTGACAAAGCTTGGATCATTTAACAGCAGAGCTGACACGCTGACTTGGGCATCTTTCGACCTCCATGTATCCTCAAATCCTCAATGGATCCTCAGGACCAGACTCAAAGATCTCCTGATACTGATTACTCTTTACTTCTAGACTTTATTTTATTTTTATGTGTGTGTGTGTGTGTGTGTGTGTGTGTGTGTGTGTGTGTGTGTGTGTGTGTGTGTGTGTGTGTGCGCGCGCGCGCGTGCGTGCGTGCGTGCGTATGTGTGTTTGATGTGTGTGTTTGCGTTTGAGCGTGCGTGCGTGCGTGCGTGCGTGCGTGCGCGCGCGCGCGCGTGTGTGTGTGCAACACATTTCTTCACAGCAGAGAGTGTTCTCGTTTTGCTTTACTATCCTTCGCTAACTGCTTTGGGAAACCTTGGACTTTTGTTTTTGTGCCCTTGGTGGACAGAATACCACAGAACTATACTACGCACAAAAAGTTAAGGATCGGTATGTGAAAACAGGTGCGTAATAAACTCAGTTCGCTACTGTTATTTATTTCTATAGTCCAGCCAAATTGTCATGAATTCTTGTTCAGCTGTAAGTGGGTGATGTTGTGTTAGTGCGAAAATTGCACGGATTCTCTACTACTGAGCTGGGCCGCAAACAGAAAAGCGGAAACCTGCGAAAAATGACCTTGTTTTGGACCGTTCTGCCTGAACACATTGCACTTGCCAGATGGAAAAACCATTATGCACGTGCAAGCACTGCTGTTTATGTGTGAGATGCTGTCGCTCGCTTGGCTTTATAAGAAGACATTCCACCAGTAGTAGGCCTGATCTGACAATGCCTCCACGACGAAAATTAAGCGAGTTGGATAGGGGACGAGCTGTTGCATGGTTCCAAGATGGTGTTCCCAAGCGAGAAGTGGCCACGCGACTTCATGTGTCCATCTCGGTCATTGTCCGACTGATTCAATGCTTCACAGCCACTGGGATTGTCCATGAAAGACGCAGATCTGGTCGACCGAAGAAGACAACCCCACGTGACGATCGTGTCATTGAAAGACAAGCCCTGCAGACAAGAACAGCCTCTTCCAGCATCATTCAAAGGCAGTTCAGGTGGCTACTAACATCAACATCAGCCAGCAGACCATACGGAACCGCCTACATGGGTTTAATCTCCGTTCTCGTCGCCCAGCAGTACGGCCACGCTTAACTCCAGCCCATAGGGCAGCACGCCGCGCCTTCTGCGCACGTCACGTGAGGTGGACACGTCAGCAATGGTCCCAGGTCCTGTTCAGTGATGAATCACGCTTCACACTTCACCACAACGACGGCCGACTGAGGGTCTGGAGGCGCCCAGGGCAACGCTTTATTGACGCCACTGTCCAAGAAAAGGTGGCCTTTGGTGGAGGTTCTGTAATGGTCTGGGGGGCCTTCAGCCTTGACCACAGAACACCCTTGTATCATGTACAGGGTAACCTGACTGGCATCCGATACCGGGATGAGATCCTTCGACCGCTGGCTGTGCCTACACTGCAGCAGATGGGACCGAGGGCTGTCTACCAGGATGACAACGCTCGCCCCCACAGGGCAAGGGTGGTCAACGACTTCCTGCAGCAGTCTGGAGTCAACAGAATGGAGTGGCCAGCATGCAGTCCCGATCTCAACCCGATTGAGAACCTCTGGGATGAGCTGGATCGCAAAGTGAGGAGCCACCCCCCTCCCAGGGATGCCCAACACCTCTACCAGATGCTGCAGGCTGAGTGGCAGGCGCTTCCACAGAGGATCTTCACCAACCTGGTCAACTCGATGAGGACTCGCTGCATCGAGTGCCAGAACAGCCATGGTGGTTACACGCATTACTGAGCTTTTGGGAGCATCAGTATGCCCTGTCTTGTGATTTCAATGACTTTGGGAAATCAAATTTGGATACGTACCCACTTTAATCAAATGTACACACCAAACGATTGCTCGAGATTGAAGGCAATTGTGTATCGTTATCACTAAAGAATGGAATTAAATGTTGGCCAAACTTCAACGCATTGACTTTCTTATTTTGACAGTTATGAATGTTTGTGAAAGTGATCCTTAACTTTTTGTGTGTAGCTTATATGTGGTATATCTCCATTTTATTCCTTAGGTGGACCAACAAGACCGGCCAAGTATGTGGTTAGTTTATGTTATCTCTTCCCCTCCCAACGGTGTTCGAGGCATTCTCTCTCTATCCACATGCACACGCTAACTACACACGATCTGGAGAAACTCGTAATGTTTACGTAAAGTCTGGCTCCAACTTTGGGATAATTCAGTCTGTCTCAGAAACTTTATGGATATAGAACAGGATCGGGAGGGGGGGGGGGGGGGGGGGGGGGGGGGGGGGGGGGGGGGGGAGGGGGGAAAATCGGGGACTGGGTTACTAAAGTTAAATGCCAACAGACAGTATTGTATTACTGTGTAGCTTACCTCAACACATTTGACAACAAGTTTGGCTGCTTTCTCCTTGGAAAGCTCGTCACCAACTCTTTGTTCTTTTTCTTTTCCTTTTTTTTCCTGTAAGACTTTCGTCGACTGCCGAACAGGGGTTATTTTTTCTTTTTCTTTCTTCCCCCCCCCCCCCCCCCCCCTTTCTTTTTTGTGTTTGTTTGTTTGGTTTTGGTTTTGCTTACTTTCTTTTTTCCTTTTCTTCATGATTTTGCCAAGAGAACTCTCTCGTTGCCTGTCTTCTTCTAGGCATACTAAATGTTAAGATACACACCGCGCCTCCATTTATCGAATCATACAAACGAACATTAATCAGTGCACCACCTTGGACAGGTGGGCTTCTCTCTGGTAGCCACATTTATTATTCAATTATGCTGAACTGTCGGAGATGGATGAAGAGATCCTAACTTTGACCGACACAGAATTATCTCCGGGGGATGAAATGATAAGAGGATCAGAAATTCCCCAAGGACCCCACATACTGGTGCTGACCCCCTCGGAATGGAGACTGCTGTCTTCAACAGCTGTGTCTACGTCACAACAACCTCTTTAAAATAGACAAGTCGGGTACTGGGAAGTGTGTGGGGTGTGTGGGGAATGAGGGGGGGGGGGGAGAGAAAGAGAGCGCAGGTTGACGAGAAGAGGAGGGTGGGGGAACAGGGAGAGGAGGGGAGGTACAGAAGAGGGGAGGGTTTGTTGAGAGTGTTGGGGAGGGCGGAAAGGTGTGGATGAGGGGGGGGGGGGGCAGTGGAGGATGGTATCTAACGAAGAGGAAAGGGAGTGTTGGGGATGTGGGCGAGGTGGCAAAGGGTGGGGCAAGAGGCAAAGGATCTATTAGATTATTTTGAAGTCGTGGAGTCCACACCTGACAACCTCTGTCCCCCCCCCCCTCCCCCAAATCACCTCTCTCTCTCTCTCTCTCTCTCTCTCTCTCTCTCTCTCTCTCGTTCTTTGTCCACGCTGTACATCATTAAATAATAGATTAAAACTTACCCTATACGTTGAGTATAAGGCCATCTTCTCATTTACGTCGATTTATTTCACAGAGTTTTGACAGACCTGTCTTTTCTTGTTTGGTGTGATGTGTGTGTTTTTTTTTTCGGCCGGGAAAGGGAGATATCATCCATGAAAAATTCCCTCAACGCATATCACACAAACTGGACTATTCAAGCTGATGATATTAGCATAATTAACTTAATGGGTTCTCAATTAAGCCTCGTAGTCTCCTGCTTCTTAAATTAACGAGGACCTACCGGAGAAACCTCTGGCCTCGAGCCACTGTCCTCTACTGCTACTGGGGCCCCTATGCGGATGTCGACCCTAAAGACAGAAAACTGTCGCAGAAGAATTCACAGTCCAGATCACCCATCAAAGTCAACTGCGAGAGGAAGAGTGAACAGCAATGATTTCCTGACAGGAAAGGTGCGATATCTATATTGTTTGTGGTGTTCATAATGAAATGACAGTGCCACCGGTTTGCCGGTCAGCAGTTCTTAAAAACGAAAATTGAGCGTCATCCAAGCACTAAACACAATGTAAGGGTCGTCCGAACACTGAACACAAGGTGAGGGTCATCGAAACATTGAACGGAAGCTGAGGGTCATCCGAACACAGAAGGCACGTTGAAGGTCATCCGAACACTAAACGCAACTTGAAAGTCATCCGAACACTGAACACAAGGTGAGGGTCATCGGAACACTGAACGCAAGGTGAGGGTCATCCGAACACTGAACGCAGGGTAAGGGTCATCCGAACACTGACGCAAGTTGAAGGTCATCCGAACACTGAACGCAAGGTGAGGGTCGTCCAATCACTGAACGCAAGGTGAGGGCCATCCGAACACTGAATGCAAGGTGACGGTCATCCAAACAATGAACACAAGTTGAAGGTCATCCGAACGCTGTACACAAGGTGAGGGTCATCCGAACACTGAATGCAAGGTGAAGGTCATCCGAACACCGAACACAAGGTGAGGGTCATCCGAATACTGAACACAAGATGAGGGTCAACCGAACACTGAACGCAAATTGAAGGTCATCCGAACACTGTACGCAAGGTGAGGGTCGTCCGAGCACTGAACGTAAGGTGAGGGTCACCCGAACAATGAACGCAAGGTTTCGGCTACTCTAAATGGGCTTACGGGAAAATTATACATACATTATTTTATATATATATACTG